>OY755243.1:92218742-92644817 GCA_963576725.1 Azorinus chamasolen
CCATCTTCCGCAATAGTATTATTTTATTAACACTTATCGCGCTCTCCTCACCTGACTCGATTTTATAAAAAGCTAGGATCCAAATGAGACGCTGAGTAAATCTGCGTCACACCATGATCCAACCCGTGAATCAAACACTCTGTCAATAGAATCAAATCGGCCGTAGTGAACATTGAACAGATCCCAAGTTAAACAGACATTTGAATAAAGAGGAAGAGTTAATATTTTTTCACGATGACATCTTTACCAGCTATTTTAACGAATATGCAGTTTGTCTAGATCAATGATATCTAAAGCCATATTCAGGCGAACCTATCCTTTATAATGAGATTATTAAACTATTAAATCTTAAAATTCGGAAAACGTGTGTAATGGCATTTGTAAACAATGTAGAACCAGATCAGATGACTCCTAGAGGGTCTGCTCTGTCTGTCATTCAAAATCCTCCAGCAAGTTTAACTCTTTCACCGCTTAAGTCGCATAAATGCGCCACGACAAATATTTGTCTCAGTCTCTATTTCTATATAATTTTATGTGCTTTATTCTTTTGAAATTTGCATCTATTTATCTCATTTCCTTATTGTACCGAATGATTTAACAAAATTTGGATTGCAGACGACAATAAGAAATTTGGCGCCGAAAGGGTTATGCCTTTCATACTAAGTGGACTCTATAGTTCAGCCTTTCCTTCATATGAACGGCATTTCATGCATCTGCAAACAGAGTACACCCAATATAAGACAGCTGCTATACGAGCCGTCTGATCAGGATCTGCTCTGATTGCTTATGATATGATATGTACATGATTCTGCACTTTTTCTGTCAGAGCCAAAACACCCTTTTTACATAGGACATCATAAACATTCAGATAATACATATTTAAGATGTCATTATTCCTTACATAAATGTTAATTAAGGAGACGGATAAACACTGATAGGCTATTCCACTCTTAAAATCAGGTTATTGTTAGTGAGAGGTGTCTTCTGTCTAAGTATATGTTTGATCAGTGTGTCGAGTTATAATAAAATTCGATCCAGTAACTAGCTTTGAGAACAAGAAAAACTCGTTTTTATCTGCTTTATATGCTTTTTTGCTAGTGTACCGTAACCCATACACACAAGAACAGTACATGTACTGTCTTTATAAACATGAGAAAATTTTACCATGATATGAAACTACGTGTATATTATGCAATCAGGACATGAGCCATCTGATATGGGTCTGCTCTGTTTGCAATTGCACGAAACGATTATACCAGGTAAAGGGCTAAACACAACAAAAATGAGTCAATATGCAAAACAAGCGATACTAAAATGCTGGATTTAACCAACATAAAGGAAACGACGATGTAAATAATTAGTATGTGTTTAACCATAAAACTCCATGAATATTCATGAAACAATTATTGTATGAATATCAATTAGCAGAATAGTTACAGTAAAACCTCACTATAACGGCCACTAAATTACATCAAGTATTTTGTGTTAAAGGCAGGTGGAAGCTTAAAGAAAGGTGAAAGTAAAACAGAATATATACATATACTTTCACCTTGTTTTAAGCAGCCACCTGCCCTAAATACCAAAAACTGAATTTGATCTTATTATTTCTAAAGCATACGGAGTACACCCTGATCAAATGGCTCCTACCCTTCTTGCAACGGTGTGAAAGAACGTTATATTGATAAAGGGCTAAAGATGTTAATGGAAATAATTCGAAATTTATAGTCGTTTACCTCCATTTTATTTCTATTGTATTACAAACGATTCTATGCTTTAGTGAGTAAATAAAAAAAGGGGTACATACACTATTTATTATATACTTTTCGGAATTCTCCGCGTTTCTTTCGTCCGGCTTAAGTATAACACCCGTCTCTAAGGCACGCACATATACTACTTTAAGTGACTACTCTTGACAGGTTTGAGTGATCCAGTAAAAGATACAGTAGAACCTCTCTAAAACTGTGCGTGTCTGTGCAAGTAGTTATCTACAGTAATACCCCTCTAAACCGGAATTCTAGTAGAGAAAAAAGATATTTTAAGTCAGGTGGCTGCTAAATGCAGGATGAAAGTCATGCAGAAAGTTCTGTGTGGCTTTCACCCTGCATTAGCCATTCACTTGTTTCCAAGGCCGTTATCTATAGAGTAGAACCTCTCTATAACGGCTACTAAATTGTGTTATTTAATTGGTAGTTAGGGAAGGTGGCTGCTTAAAGCAAGGTGAACGTAAAACAGAACGCTCCTATAGGAGCGTTCTGTTTTACATTCACCTTGCCTTAAGCAGTCACCTACCTTTAACACAAAATACTTGATGTAATTTAGTGGCCGTTATAGAGAGGTTATACTGTACTAAGTTCCACCTCCAGTTTAGATGGGTGTTACTGTACTTACTGCAGGGCAAAAACAATAAGACCTCTATTTGGTGGTCTCATTAGAGAGGGTTTGCTGTAACTAAAACCTCCAATACAATTGGTTTTCATAATTTCGTGGGAATGGCATTATTACGCAAACAGCGAACATGTTATGTTTTATTCATATCAAGTATAAGCTGGCATCTACCAATAGAACAGAATTAACTCTTTTGGTGCTATATAGTCAGTGCCTGCAAACAATGTCGTCGGCTTAAAGTTTTAGAGATGACCTTCCTTCATTGTCTTCTCTAACACGTGAGTGGTATGTTAACCCTTTAATTAATAAATGCCCCTTTCTTCACCTTCGCAAACAGAGTAGACCCAGATCAGATGGTTCCTGTAGGAGCCGTCTGGTGAGGGTCTGCTTTGTTTGCTTATGAAATAATACAGATGTGATTCTACAATGTCTTCTATGGCCACTGATGCATATGTATATGCGCCAAGGTAAAATAATCTAATTAACATTCATGCTAGCATTATTTGTTACAAGAATATTCATGGAGTAAATGATTACACCGTCTCAATGAGACGCGTTATCCAAACGTTTTTGCAATGGTAATACAGTAAAAACCTCTCTTAACCGGAATTCCAGTAGAGAAGAATTCAGATATTTAATGCAGGTGACTGCTTAATGCAGGGTGAAAGTCATACAGAAAGCTCCTCTAGGAGCTTTCTGCATGACTTCCACCCTGCATTAAGCTGTCACCTGTTTCCAAGACCGATATTTATACTAAATTTAGTGTCCGGTTAAGAGAGGTTTTACTATAATACTTTTGCGTATTGGAACAAACCCTGTGAATCTCTTTCCTGTGACTTCCACGGTGACAGAGTTAATCTTTAGAATGATGATGGTGACGCAGGGGAATAAGAAAGATAAGCCTTATAAGCTCTTTTCACATTGATCATTCCGTTGATAATGTGTCAGTGTTTAGTTAGAATATCAGGGTGTAAATTATCTTAGCCTTAACTATGCTTCAGGCCAATATGTGATTACTTTTACAAACAGTTTGGTTATAGATGAGACGCTAAACAATCACCGGGTTCTAATTTGTTAAATGTTCTGAACGGTTCGACAAACACATTGAACAAACTATGATTTTTATAATAATTAACGTTGGCGATATTCTGCGTTGGTGGGAATTTGCCCTGTAAATGTTACATCCGTTTGATGAACACAGCTCGACGTATGGGTCCATCATCAGTATGAACTAAGCATTTCAAGTTTCGAGTAACCTTCATCCATCTAACATGTTGGTCTGGAAACCCAGTATTTTTATACAAATCGACATAGCTTTATCCCGCATATTGACACTGCTTGGAAGCAGATGAGACGGCAAGTCTGCCATCGTCTCATAAGGATTATTGAAAGTTCTTTGACACTCGGTCAAAAGTTTCTGAAAAGCGTTATCGATTGGGAAATAGTAAACATTTCCCAGGATCCATAGGTAGGCAGATATTAGTTGTTCACAGTGTGGCAATGCCTAACCCATTTGCGCTCAGTGAATTCTTCCATGTTTATATATTGAATTAGTCAATTTTTTATCTAAGGGATCCCTGGTCTAAATTTTCAATTTCGTTTTGTTTTATATTGAAATTACTATCAGTAAACAGTGTAGACACTGATCAGACGCCGCATTATGCGGCGTCTGATCAGAGTCTACACTGTTTGCCGATGTCCCATATATGGGACCATGAGAGCAAATGGGTTAATACTTATCAATTAATGACTTGATACATTGTTTGTCATCCTCATCGAATATCATATTATTTACAGAAAACTACTGACTAAAGAAAAAACACCATATTAATGTGTCCTTTGTGAAATATTACATTAAGTCCAACGTATTCTTCAGATAGATAAATTAAGTTATTTAATACCTACAGAAAGCGGATGTTAAGGTCGCCATTGATACTACCATTAGTTTGGCCATAACACAAATTATATAATCAGATCTGTTTAAGTAAATTTACATACCATGAACAGACAGATCCTTCTGGAGCCATCTTATCTGGGATTACTCATTTAACCATTTCATAGATATTTATTACCTGCCCTTTAAGTATGAACTGTACAGTCGGGCCTATTATACTATCATGAGCAAAGAGAGCCTGATATGGATCTACTCTGTTTGTGAAGGCGTCCAAGGTTTTTATATGAGTGAAAGGGGTCATACAGGTTATATCTACATGTATTTTTTCCCATCCTTTTCTTTCAAATGGCAAATTTCGACTTGAAAAAACCCCAAGGCAGATGAAAATAAAGAATGTTTGAATATCTTAGCTTGAATTCCTCACAACAAAACAAAATGATGAAAAAAAGGATGTTACATGTACCACTGAACTGTTAATTAATTACATTCTGTGTAATTAGTCCTTTACCACATATGCACGCTTTACAAACAGAAGAGAGCCTGATCAGATTCTGTATAAGCTATCTAATTAGGGTCAGCTATTCAAATGGTAACATTTCCCTATTCACAATGCCAGCATAAAATCAATGCAATAAATGTTCATGGAACCATTGTATCTGGCATGAATATGTTAAAGGGTTAAACAGGAAATACTATTCATGCACAGTCTCTGATCAAACTATGATAAAAACATCATTTGTAAAACATATTCGAAATATAGGTACTATATTGTTGATAAATCAATTGATTCTGCCTTTTATTTCAGAATGTTATCACTTGCATGACAGAAGGAAATGATGCAAGACATTCTGCTGAAAACAGACAGTGGGACGTGTCAATTCGTAAATGCCAATACTGTTGAATAATGAGCCTCTGCAAAAGGCAGCCATGGAGGTGTCATCCCCAATCATAAAGTATATATATGCAGGAGATAGAAAAAAATGAGTTATCTATAGAATTATCATTAATATTAATTTCTCTTTCTCCTTTTTGTATAGAATATGCTTTTTCCAATTATGAAAGCTGTAGGTAGGTGTTTTCCTTCATTGTGACTGTGCGACTGTGTATGCTGTATTTACTTGTATTTAGCTGTTAATGCTTCTTGTATAAAGCGAGACTTTGCATAGTTTTGAAATAAACTGAAACTGAGTATTCAGACACGCTTTAATGGCAAATGCAAAGAAATGTCAAACAGAGTAGAAGGTGTTTAAGTAACTATTAACACGTATCTGTTAGTATCATATAAAACGGAAATCAACAATTTACAGCCAAAACTTCTGTCATTTCATGTATGAATACTGCAATGGTACCCAACGATACAAACCAGTGTAGACCCGGATCATATTTTATATTTCAGCGCTACAGCTAATCTGGGTCTACACTGTTGTCACATTTTCAATGATGCAGCCGCCCTGGTCTCAGGTGTCAATTCGGCATTATTGAAATCCAATGGTGCCCCTTGTAATACTTAAAACTAATGACTCCTAAACATATTGCAATCTCATAGATACTAGAACAAACTTTCTTCTGCAGTGAAATAACTTCAAGATTAGCCATAACGGTTCCTAATCAACTCTAAGAAACAGGCAAAAGGGTCCTTGGGTCTTGTCGAGAAAATTATAGACAGTTGGGACAGTTCGACTGACAGCATGTGCATAGTACATAATAAGCTAGGCCTTGTAACCCGCCAGTAAGTTGAATTGAGAGTAATCAGTGTAAACAACCTAACTCTTCTCGCTGCCAAAACTTGTCGTCTGCAAACTTTGTTGTCTGCTACAATTTTCTTTTTTTTTTAAAAAAAAAACCCAAAAAGGTCACAATAACAAACCGTTTGGATCCTGATAAGACGCCGATTTTCTAGGCGTCTCATCTGGATTCAAACTGTTTTCATGTGTAATCACATATGCGAGATTGGCAGCGAAAGAGGTAATAGAATCAATAAACCTGATCAGTGAACAATTCATATATACACCAGTTTGTGTTAAATGCTTAATATAATCGATTGTCTACCATATATCCAGCAAGAAATGATCTGCTGGCCAATTTCAGGACTTCAGCATTCTCATCTTAGTTGAAGATGTACTTTCCTTGGACAGGCTGCAAAGTACTTGATACAGGTGAACAACTGACATAAAAACAGTAACAGAGAGAGAGAGAGAAAGAGAGAGAGAGAGAGAGAGAGAGAGAGAGAGAGAGAGAAAGAGAGAGAGCAATGCCAATATGGCTCATTTTGGACAATTCAAGGACCAAAATACATGGGTTGTGATATGACTGGTTGTCAAACCTGGTCCAAACATTATTTCCACAAGCAAATTTTGTGAAGAATGCTGACAAGACCAAAATTGCTAATTCTTTAAAATATTTGATTTTTCAAAAGTCCATGGCCACAATTCTGAAGAGCATGAAACAACATGGCTGGTTTTCTATCGGTGTTTTGGTACTATTTGCGTCTTGTGTGTGACTTTTCCTGCATGACTTCTACTTTCATAATGTTTTTACTTCTTTGAGTCGGAGGAGGTTCTGCACCGGTGGCTCAATGTCGTTCAGCATAGCGACACGCCACTGTTATGTACCAGAGCGGATGGGTAAAGGTCATCTGAAGAGGCTTTTTGTGGGACATTTGAAAATCTATCCATTATACTTAAAAGCTTGTTTTTTTAAGAATCATAAATGACACTAGTAAATGAATGCAAGTAATATTAATCGATGTGTAACGAGAATCTAAAATTGATACAACCATTTACTATTCCCTTTTTTAGACGAGTACTAACTCTTCGGTGCGAATTTATTTAGCTCTAGACAGTACAGTAGAACCACTCTAATGCGACCACTTAATGAACAAACATGGCTGTCTTCATAAGCAGGTGGGTGCTTAATGCAGGACGGAGGTTATGCAGAAAGCTCCTATATGAGCTTTCTGCATAACTTTCGTCCTGCATTAAGCTACCACCTGCCTTTGCCACTGTGAATTATGCCCCTTTTTGCTGGTCGCATTAGAAGTGTTTTACTGTATCTGTTACAATAATATTAAAGAGAAACTGTTGGGTAGCAATACATTTCCTTCCATTTTTGGTCTACTCATTGTCTTGTTAAAAACAGAAATGATCAAGCAGAAAAAACTAGCCTGTCCAAGCTACACTATGTGCTAATATCATAGAACTTGACCTTACCAGTTAAAACTTAGCAGTGAACGTGTCATATTTCAAACCGAGCTTTTTCAATAAACCTTCCCAACAATCAAACTGGTCGCCTTTGTCTGGTCGCCTTTGTCGTTTCGACTTCGGCTGATCCAATACACCAACTCAGACCGATGCCTTTTTTTCCGATAACTAAACTAACGACGTTCGTTTTCGCTTTCGTCTTAGGTGTGGATGTCGTAACACCTTGCGTAAAGCTACGCATACTCGGGCTTCCGAATTACCGCTGTTTGATGTAAAACAAATCTTATAGTGTTGACCACCAAGATAACAGATCGATACGTGTCTATATCCACTGCAAACAGGGGAGATGTTTTGGAACTGAACTTGAGGCGGAATTTACCGTAAGTGTGCCATTTCTTCAAATATGATACTAAAATAGTGAAATTTTAACCTTTTAGCGGGCACTATTCTGGCTTTGAGTTTTCAAGAGCTATAACAATTGGTATTTAACAAAATCCTTCTCAAATCTAACAACATTTTATCCTTTTAACGCGAAAGTTTCAAATGCACTGCTCCAAAATTCGAATAGGTCTAACTTATCTTGAATATTCAGGGACATTTTAAACGAATAACTTTACACGACAAACAGCACATACTATGATGACATGGCTCATTTCATCTGGTTCTACAATGTTAGCAAATGGTAGTAGTGACACGTTTCCCGCACTTAAAGGCTAAAATAGAATAGAAACATATTAACAAAACATCAGTTTTATTAGATTTTATATATCTTATAAGTAATCGCACTCGTCGTCTAGACATCCATTAATCAGTATAACTACATTTTTACAAAACATACTTCAAGATATTTTGAAAAGGATTTTTTAAATATATTTTAAATGTCATACACTTAAGCGAAATAACGGTAAAATTGCTTGAGGAAATATATGTTGCTGGATCTGTATCTAGTTTGTAACAATTACATGTTAAGCAGATATTCAACTGTTTAACCCATGGAAGCATTGTGACGCCGCATACTTGTGCCGTACACTTGTGCCGCATAGACAGGGCGACCCGGGTATGAGTTGCGCGCCGCCGCACAGACGAAACCGCCTTGTCTATGCGTTGCAAATCACCGCATAGACGAAACCGGCCACGTCTTTGTGGCGATACATCCATGCGGTGTCACAAAACCTGTTGTTTGAACGAAATTCTCTGTTTTATTTTGGGTTTTTTGCTAACTGAAAAAATGGCGCCTGTAGAAAGTAACAATATTACAGAGTTAAATGTACAGAAATTACAGAGAAATGTGAATACCTGATTAAGTCCAAACTTAATCGGTCCTTCTTAAAATTAAAGTTTCATATCGAATAATTATATCACATTTCAAACACTAATGATAAGCCGATAATCCACTGATGTTATTCCAAGAATGTTCACTTGTCAAAGTAACTTGTAAATAACCCCGTATTACTAAAGACCAGAGTCAGTATTATTTATGTTATCGAAGAACAATCTAGAAAGTAAAGGAACAATTAAAAACAGTAAGGAATCAAAATCAGAATGTTTACGTGAACAAATTAGTTTCTATAATTATTCAAATAGAATGTTCCAGCATAAAAAAAAACTAATTCCATAATTTTCTATTGTTCTTAACTACTTTATGACCTTCTTTGACACCAAGAAGTATGTTGATAAACAGTTAACATGTAACCAAAACAACATATTAAGATATACATTCAAATATACATTCAAATAACCTTTTATATAACAGTAAATTACACCAATCTTTGTAAACGTTTTGCATATTCATCAAACCCTGAAAGAACACGTCCGCTCAAATTTAGATATATCGCGATTGTGATTAGTTCCAATTCGAACCGATCAAGTTTTTAACGCTTTCGCTGCCAACGTCACATCTGTGAATACCTATGCTAACAGTTTGGATCCAGATGAGACGCCGGGTCACTCGGAAACTATTGACCAAGTATCAACCATATTATATCCTGATGAGACACAGAGTTCCGCAATGTCTCATCTGAATCAAGGTTGTTTGCCAATGCGTCTTATGCCGCATCCAGCAGGACAAGGGTCAATGCCTGAACAACAAGTGAAACAGATCTGGGCTACTCATACCGAAACCAACTATATATCTGTGTCAGCATTCACAAAACAGCATGTAACACAACATGCACTATTGCATAACCAAGACTTTAGAATCCAGACTTTATATTACTAATAAGGCTATCAACTTGTCTTTACCTATTTTTGTTCACAATAAGCCTGGTTGAGGAATAGTTATAATAGGGTTAACAGCACGAGAATTAGACACTGCTCTTGATCATAACAGAACACCAGCTCGAAAAAATGAATCTGGCACAGACAGCAACGCTTTAAAGCAAGGGTTATTTGCGATTAAAAGAAAAGTCTCATCCAGACGATAAAACGGAATGCAAAAACCGGTTATGACATACACTTGATATTTGACAGGCTGTGTCTATCTTCAGATCATGCGAACATTAGTTTTTCCGGGCAGTACAAAATTGCGTTTTGACAAGTCAATTTATCTTGACATTATCGGAGGACGTTGTTGATACACCAATAATTAAGTTTCCAGAGACCAGGGAGAGATGTTCACTTACAACAGGAATACTGTAGCAATGGAACTAGCAAACACTAGCTCGCTATAGTAAAATATTGGACCTCTGGTCTGAGTCTACTATATTTGTAAAGGCGTGACAAATTGTTCATATTAAATAATTTGTTAATATAATAAGCCTTGTGATGCCGCATAGGCTTGTCGCCGTATAGATGTGACCGGTTTCGTCTATGCGGTGATTTGCAACGAATGTACAGGGCTATGCGGCGAAAATGCATACTTGCGCCGCATAGACGATTCCAAATGTATACAATCTAGCGAGTCTGTGTTACTATACCACCGTACAAGTTAAGGGGGAATATTGCAATCTGGCTGCATTCTACTCATCTGTCCCTCCGCTTGTATGTCTTTAGACACACTATAATATAAGAACAACAACATCAACTATATAATGATAATAAAAATTATATATGATAATAATAATAATAAAAAAGCACCTAGTTATAGTCTTCTTTCAGTCCGAATGACCGCTCAGCCGACTGTACATTTACTCCCCTGGTCATTGAGTCATTGGCCTACAATATTGAGCACTGCTAACATATGGCGCAATAATGCAGCCGAAGTACCGGTAAGTGACCCTCACAGGTACCCATTTTAACACCTGGGTGGAGAGGATGTGCGGGTGGGAGACACGGAAAAGCGTCTCTGAAATTTCCGGGAGGGACCGGGATAGTCAAGCGCGTTACCACTAGACTATCGCCACCTACAATAATAATAAAAAGGCTTAACGTAATGCTAATTAACAAAGCCAAAGCAACCATCATAGTTATGTTACAGTGATTGCGCATTTCATAATAATTCCTTTGTTTATTTTTTAACAACATTTTTTTGTGTTTGATGATTCTTATTGCTATTTTTTTCTGTAATGCTTGGCTACTATAGGTCAAGTACTTATGGAGCACTGCATGCCACAAAACAAAAATGCAACAATTTGACCCCGTTAACCAAGTCATGCACCATAACTCTGTCTGAAATGATGTGATTAAAAGGAAAACTAAGGTATACAACGCCACATGCAAGTGCATATTTATGTAACGTTTGGTGACTTTTTCTTAAGTAGTAAAGTTGCTATGCTCGCTGCAAGATTATACGGTACATACACAATCAATTAAGACAAAGTCAAGGGCTAGTTAAGCTGTCTATAATGCAAATATATGAAAACAAAAAGTATTAGTTACTACGCTGCATAGAAAATCTCCATTTTGACTTAGTCAACTCTGTCAGAACATAGGTTCACAACTTTGTATTTCAACAAACCTTCAGGTATAGGTTTGATACTCTACGCACATATAACAGTTTGGGATGTACGGACGAACGGCCGGACAAGAGGAATCCTTTCCTATTGAGGGAAGGCCCTTAACGCCACCGAAACCAGCACAATAACAAACAACACTACTGCCACTACCACCACCACCACCGCCGCAAATATGTGTATTTGGTTTATAAGTTAGGTGCATTAATTATTTTAAAAACTTATTAAAAACTACATCTATCAGTTCGTGTGTACAAGTGTCGTTCATTAATTTCAAATATCTTCTCAGTTAATATCATATTTAATTATATAATTAAAAGATCTTCTTTGATTACGATAAGAATATAACGCTTAATGCCATTGTTTGTCATTTCACAACAGGCGATCATAAAAACTAGAGCGACAGTATTATTAACCCTTCGCTTGCTATTCACGTCAATATACCTACCTGTAAATAGTGAAGACCCAGATGAGACAGCTCCTGCAGGAGCTGTCTCATCAGGGTCTGCACTATTTACAAGTTGAGTGTGCAACCAGTGTACTCCACAGAATATACCTACCTGTAAATAGTGAAGACCCAGATGAGACAGCTCCTGCAGGAGCTGTCTCATCAGGGTCTGCACTATTTACAAGTTGAGTGTGCAACCAGTGTACTCCACAGAAATGATTACACAGCGATATACTTGTACACAGTGAAAATATATGTAATTATACAACAGGGCATGGGTAAAGAAGGATAAACGTATTTTAGAATTCAGCAAGCGAAGGGTTAACAATCACCATTGTCGTTAAAATGCACATGTCTAACAAGCAAACAGGATTATAGCTAAATTACATTCTCTACTACTACCGTTTTCTGGCTCCTGTCTGACTTATGTTCTAATTTTGAATTAAGTCGAACATTCATTTGTCAAAAATACCGACATATATAAACCAATTTTAAGACTGAGCTAGTAATAGTTTCATTTTTATTTCCCATCAATTCTGTTTATGCCAATGACCGTTATTTACTAATACTATGAATCTCCTACAAGCATTTTTACGACCGAATACTTCTAATCAAAACTACCTAACGTGGTCTCCATAGATTATGTTCACAGAGAAACTTTTGATCATCGCGTGATTCAAGCATTTTTGACTTGCTTTAAATCTAGTTAATCCTCAAATGATAAATCAAAACAAATTATACAAAACAGTACTTATATATTTTAGTATAAAATGGAAACACAGTGGAACATGTCTTAAGCGACCATTCATTATTGAGCTGAGGAGTCTTATAAAGCAGGTGGTTGCTTAATGCAGTGAACAAGAAATACAGAAAGCTCCTATAGGAGCTTACTGCACTACATTTAATATGCTGTAGGCTTCCATCTGCCTTACAAACCCAGGTTCTATTGTACAGCATCCCTGAAATTTATAAAAGCTTATAAAAAGTTTAATTTAGTATAAATATCGGGCTTGGAGACAGGTGACAGCTTAATGCAGGATTAGAGTCATGCCGAAAGCTCCTGTAGAAAATTTCAGCATGACTTTCACTCTGCATTTAGCATTCACTTGCCTAAAATTATCTAAATTCATCTCTAGTAAAATTCCGCTTTAGAGGGATTTTACTGCAGTAGATTTTTAAAACTAAACAAAACAGATTTCACAAACAAAATCACACAAATATCTATGTTCAAGACACTTTATTTATAAAAGTTGTAAATCATTCCAATACACATGACTGCATTCTGTCTGACTACATTATTTCTCCATCACATTGGTGCGATCACATTTGACTCCATCAAAGTTTAGTACACCTGTGTTTAACTCTTTCACCGCCAATGCCGCCAAAGTGCACCACGACAAAAAGGACAGCCTCGGATCAGATGCCGCCTCTTCAAAAGCCTACATTGTTGATTTCATCCTCTAGTTATAAAGATTATTCTTCTGTAATTTCATTTATTTATCCCAATTATTCATATTACTGAAATATTTTAACAACATAGGTCTTCAGGCGATAATGATGAAAACTGGCACCAAACAAATTAGAACACCGCATTATGTTCTGTTATGCCATGTTTGTCTACATAAATGTACGACTGTAAATAAAGCAAAATTTAACCCTTTCGCTGCCAATGCCGGAACTGTGATTACCTATGCAAACAGTTTGGATCCAGATGAGACGCCGAGTAACTCAACGTCTCATCAGGATCCAAACTGTTTGTTACTGTTACTATGTTTTTGAAACAAAAATGAAGAAAATCAAAAGAATGAAAATTTGTAGCAGACGACAAAGTTAGCAGACGACAGAGTTTGGAAGCGAAAGTGTTAAACTGAAACACATAGTACTATAAGGATATAGTTAGTGATAAATGTATTTTCCCTTCTTCACATTTACATTGATTTTATTGAATTAACAAGATAGCACGTGTAAAGCCTGCATTATCAGTGTCACGAGGATCTAACATCAGTTCTGTCTAATTTCAAGTTTATTTTTTCTGAACATAATTCAAATTCATCAAAAATACGTGCTACTTCAAATAACTCGGCTGACATAGCCAGTTGCAAAAATATTGCACGTCAGAAAGACAAGTATATGTGAAATATGACAAAGCAAAATCAACGACATAGCGAAAAACATATTTCAACAGCTTCTGCAGTACTTGACACTACTGAACGAAGGTTTTCCGATAATATTCATCAAGTAGTACATTTATTATTTCCGTTTTACTCGTTTTACGCAAAATAATTTTCGTCTGCAAACAATTTCGACTGCTTTAAGTTTCAGAGCGAATTTTCCTCCCATTTCTTCTGTAAAATGTAACTACTGTGCCAAACATTCATGCATTGCAGCAGACCCAAGGAAAACGTTAAGGGTGTTACAATGAACCAAACAGCTTGTATCTTAACGAGTCGAGGCATTACTCTAGTTATAACGTTTTGTGAAGATTATCACTAAAGTTACAATATCTGTGCAAAAAGGCATTAACATGCATAGAAAGATATAACTAAAACATAAAACTTTTATGTCCTGTTAAGAGCCTTTAAACGAAACAGACACATTGAAAGGTGAAAGGTAAACACCGGGAATATCACGAGAGCAAATATTGCATCTGACTTGTCCATGGCGGTACTCCTGTCGTCACCCTAGTTTTGTATTTGTATCATGTATCATTTTCTCCTTTTTAAATGTATGAATAATTGTGTGCAGCGTACGTGCGTAAGTGCATACATGCGTGTGTAGTTAGGTTAAACATATTTTATTTCTCTCTTTTTTACAGAAATGGGGTTAGGCTACAAGTTCTTCCAACTTAGTTACACAGCCCTTCCCTACATAAATTATCATACATAACTAAAGAGATAATGGTTACTTAACACAGCATCAAACTAAAAAAAGTAACTTTGTAAACGGTTGAGTAGGTAAATGAAAACAAATCAATTGTTGTCAGAGTCAAGAAAAAAAAGCAACATCATCAAGCAAATTAGTAAGATGGAGTAAGTGAAAGAGAGTGAGTGAGGTAGTGAGTAAATGAGTAAGTGAGTGAGAGAGCGCGCGAGAGAGAGAGAGACAGTGTGTGAGAGAGATAGAGAAGAGAGAGGGGCAAGCTAATTGCAGTAAAATGACAAGATAGTAAGAGGAAGATAGGAAAGTAGGAAGAATGAATTTAATAAACTACATGTATAGTTGTGTATCTGTCTGTCTCTGTTTCCCCAGGTCTAACAAAACTTCAAAATGTGAGTGCTGCACTGCAAGTCAAGTTCTAATGGAAAACATTTGTAGAAAGTTGTTAATTTGTCTATATTTGAGGTGATTATACATGTATTGATAAAAAAGGAAAAAAGACGACTGTTTTGGCCCATTAATTTACGAATCTTTTTGTATTTTTGATAAATTGTTGAACTGCACTGAATATCAGGTTATTTACTTCTGTAGAAAAAGATGGATTGCCATAAAGTAATTCGTTTACATTCAGAGGTTGATAATCTCTGGTTTGTATGAAAAATTCCTGTCTTTGCTCTGAAAATAAATCACAGTTTAAGAAATAATGTTCAGGATTTTCATTCCTATTGCAGAAAAAACACAGAGGGTCCTGTCTAAGATGATTATTATATAGATCTTCATTTAAGTTGCTACAACTGTTTCTTATACGTCTCAAATATTTCTGCGTGTGTAGTTATACATTACCTTAATATACAATGGTATGTTTACCAATGAATATCTTATCTTTTGTAAATACAGCATTATCTCTGATTACACTTACCGTAATAATGAACATTTATGATTTGCGTACTCAAATATTCATCGTCATCTCTCCACCAAACTCTGTGTTGTGACCACTCTGTAGAATCGTCCCTAAGAGACGATTCTAAAGAGTGGTCACAACATAGGGTTTGGTGGAGAAATAAAGGGGTTTATCTTGAAAATGGTTTAATTTACGCATCTTATCTGGACCTATGTATTATACCTTTATGCTAATACAAATTATATATTTGCTGCACCGCTGTGGCAGGATTGCTACCAGACAAACCCCGGTCGATATGATATCTATGTACGTTCTATATAGAGATATACTTGCAGATATTATTGTTTGACATTTGTATGACAAATATCTGTATAGTTCTTTCATTCCAAACTGGCTGTGTAAATGCTCTAACAATTGGATATGCCAATAGGTTTTTACCCTGTCAAAAAACGAATCTCAAAGAACCCCGTTGTGATAGCTTAACCTTTTACCTGTTCAATATGCAGGTAATAAATAATGACAGAATGAGTATTTTGGCCAATGTTTTATCAAGTAACATTTTAAAAACTGTAGAATCGGATCTACATGATCCGTCTTGCCTCGGTCTACTCTGTTTGCAATGGCATAAAAGTTGGTTTATATGAAGAAAAGGATTAATCACATTGCCTTCTTCTATAATAGTCTACTGTAATAGTCTATATCAATATTATATAACCATCAATGTTATGTTGTACATAGCGATAATTAATGGAACGAATTGTCATACTAAAACGAAAAAACACCAAAATAATCTCTTTAATTAGAACATGTGTGTCATTATACCATTCTCGACGGTATCCATAACCTTTAGCATGCTTCGGGCGAATGAAAGATTACCTATTGAAACAGTGTGGATCCAGATGAGACACTGATAAGTTCGGTGTCTCATCAGGATCCAAACTGTTTGATGTTGAAACGAAATGATCAACTGTGAAATCTGAAGTCAATGACAATTTTACCAACATAATTGTGCTGAGCAGGCTAAAGGTAAAACACAAACACGGACAACATTACCATATACAGTGATATCTTCCAAACCGGGCGTTCAAATTAGTATAAATTCCGGTCTGTATGACATCTGGCAGCTTAATGCAGGACAAAAGCCATGCAGGAATCTCATTCGGGCGTTTTCTGCACGACTAGAAACCGCCTGCCTAAAATGTCTAAACGGTTCTATGCTACAGTTCCGGTTTAGAGGGGGTTTGTTGTATACTAAACTTGTTTATTCATCAGCAAGATGTGTGCCAATTCAGCTTTGGTCAATGTTATATGTGCATGTTTCAAAATAGTGTGCTTGGTTAACATAATTCCTTGGTACAGAGATCTGAAACAAATACCTTTGTTGGCAAATACACCATAAGAACAACAGGGAAAATGAGTAACCAGGGAATGCATGTGTTGTGGTGGTGGTTTGTGAGTGGTGTGTATATCTATATTATGCAGCGTGCGTGCGCGTGTGTGTGTATTGTCCCTTTGACATTTTGAAATATATCATTTATATTTCCATAACATATTCGTAACATAAATTCTTAAACTGATCAAACTGTTCTTAAAAACACCAACGGTTTTTGATATTCATCTTAAATTCAGAAAACTAGAAGCAAGTTGTCATTTTTTCCAAAGCACATATCTTGACTGTTCTTGTAAAATACAGTATTTCTATATTTGAAATAGTTTGTATGGTGTTCAATTAAGGCTTGAATGTAGTTGTGAACAATCGTTACACTCACACCACTGTTTGCAGTGAGCGTTATCTATAACTGAATTACACCCAATCTATGGGATGGCACCAACTGTGCGAGAACTTACCAGACTCATGTATTACTTTTTCCCTGTCGTGCCCTTAACGGCTTACCTGCAGGTGCTCTGACTTCAGCAAAGTCATTGAGTACATATTTGACGGATTGTCACAGTTATTATGCTATGTTTTACATGTTGTCCTGTGTTCACCGTCGTCTATGTTGTGGGGATACCTTTATTTACAATATTTGTAAAGCTAGGGTGACTTTAAGAGAAGTGTGAGGTTAGGACGTCCGTAAACCGGTTTAAACCCCCAGTGGTGTTTTTGCTACTGACCGTGCCAAGGCGGTACTCTCTTTGTCACCCTTCCTTTTGTTTGCCTTGCGTCTTTGTGCTTATGATTTGTTCATGTGTGGAACGTTTGTCCCTGGTTCTTGTGTGTCTTTTTGTGTTTTCTGTGTTCATTTCGTGTGTGTGTGTGTGTGTGTGTGTGTGTGTGTGTGTGTGTGTGTGTGTGTGTGTGTGTGTGTGTGTGTGTGTGTGTGTGTGTGTGTGTGTGTGTGTGTGTGTGTGTGTGTGTGTGTGTGTGTGTGTGTGTGTGTGTGTGTGTGTGTGTGTGTGTGTGTGTGTGTGTGTGTGTGTGTGTGTGTGTGTGTGTGTGTGTGTGTGTGTGTGTGTGTGTGTGTGTGTGTGTGTGTGTGTGTGTGTGTGTGTGTGTGTGTGTGTGTGTGTGTGTGTGTGTGTGTGTGTGTGTGTGTGTGTGTGTGTGTGTGTGTGTGTGTGTGTGTGTGTGTGTGTGTGTGTGTGTGTGTGTGTGTGTGTGTGTGTGTGTGTGTGTGTGTGTGTGTGTGTGTGTGTGTGTGTGTGTGTGTGTGTGTGTGTGTGTGTGTGTGTGTGTGTGTGTGTGTGTGTGTGTGTGTGTGTGTGTGTGTGTGTGTGTGTGTGTGTGTGTGTGTGTGTGTGTGTGTGTGTGTGTGTGTGTGTGTGTGTGTGTGTGTGTGTGTGTGTGTGTGTGTGTGTGTGTGTGTGTGTGTGTGTGTGTGTGTGTGTGTGTGTGTGTGTGTGTGTGTGTGTGTGTGTGTGTGTGTGTGTGTGTGTGTGTGTGTGTGTGTGTGTGTGTGTGTGTGTGTGTGTGTGTGTGTGTGTGTGTGTGTGTGTGTGTGTGTGTGTGTGTGTGTGTGTGTGTGTGTGTGTGTGTGTGTGTGTGTGTGTGTGTGTGTGTGTGTGTGTGTGTGTGTGTGTGTGTGTGTGTGTGTGTGTGTGTGTGTGTGTGTGTGTGTGTGTGTGTGTGTGTGTGTGTGTGTGTGTGTGTGTGTGTGTGTGTGTGTGTGTGTGTGTGTGTGTGTGTGTGTGTGTGTGTGTGTGTGTGTGTGTGTGTGTGTGTGTGTGTGTGTGTGTGTGTGTGTGTGTGTGTGTGTGTGTGTGTGTGTGTGTGTGTGTGTGTGTGTGTGTGTGTGTGTGTGTGTGTGTGTGTCATTCTGTCTATCGGTGTTTTGGTGGTGGTTGCGTCTTGCATGTGGCTTTGCCTGCTTGACTTTACTACGTTTCCATTTATTCCTTCCCCCTTTCACTAGTCCTGTATTCATGAAATAATGATGTTATGAATAACAATTAGATTATTTTTCATAATTGTATAAATACAGGATATTTTAGCTCAGGCAGAAACTGTAGAATCTGATCTATATTATACCATAAGCAAACAGAGCATACCCTGATCAAAAGGATCATATAGCAGCCGTCTGATCTGGGTTTACTCTGTTTGCATATGCGTGAAAAAGCGTTTATATGAAGCAGAATCGCTAGACGCAATCGTGGCAGAATAAGCGAACATGAGTTGACTCAAGCGTCAAAGAACGAATGTTTGAATGACAAAGCCTGTATGTTGTTGATTGGTTTGCTTATTGGTATGAACAGAACACTACAGACGATCAACAGAAATCGTGTTAGGAAAAAATGAATAGTAATTGATTAACACATCAAGATAGCTGAGCAGAAAGTTCGCAGACAGTATTAGCCCTTCGCTTGCTATTCACGTCAATATACCTACCTGTAAATAGTGAAGACCCAGATGAGACAGCTCCTGCAGGGGCTGTCTCATCAAGGTCTGCACTATTTACAAGTTGATTGTGCAACCAATGCACTCCATAGCAGTGATTGCACAGCGAAATACGTGTACACAGTGAAGATATATGTAATTATACAACAGGACATGGGTAAAGAAGGAGAAATGTATTTTAAAATTCAGCAAAAAAGAGAAGTGTTAATGATTTGCTGCATTTACCAGTAATCTGTTTAAAATACATTCATATGAGTTTATATTCATGTGTGTGTGACTTTAGAGAGGTATGATGCTAGTGTAAACAATATAATAGATTTACTTCAAACAAATTCAACGAAGTATCAAACTCTAGATACTTGTATTTTTATAAGCATTGACCTTGATAAATCAGCCAATTAGAGGGTGTGAATTAACCAGAACTATTCTAAGTGAATTTGAGGGTTGATCCCATATAACATGGTGGCTTGACATTCAAGTTTAAACCAATACTAGCTGAAGTATGTGCTGTAACAATAAATGTATAAGATACGAGCTATCAAACACGAAATCACTTGTATTCAATCAACACTAAACCAGACTATATTAAGTCATATTGAAGCCTCAGATTACCTTCGTTGTTCAGGTAAGTATGGATGGACTGTTTTTATGACTCCGTGTACATCTAACCCAATGTAAAAGCTTTATAAACAAAAGTAACGAGTTAGGCTAGCCCCCTATAAATATTCAACCAACATTATCTGATTTTATAATCATTGAATCCGTGCCTGCAAGTGCTTTTGATTGATATCGAATGTTAGGTAGAATTAAGATCTAGTTTAGTTTGTAGAATTAGATTGAGATTAAATCTATAAAATATTCAATAAGTAAGCAAAGGAGGCCATGATTAGACATCTTTTACAAAATGTATCTATTCTGCGCCTACTCTGTTTGCAAAAATGTGAATGGAAAACTATGTATATATTGTCGGAAATGTTTGAGACAGACTGCTGTTTATACTAAACCCTGTAGACCACAATATCTAACAACTCGTACAGCGACTGTCTGGACTGGGATTTTCACTGTTTGCTATCCGGATATGCAAATGTGTGTGCCAGTGATCATTTTGTAACTATTTTAGTTATAAAATACTAAATTTTATTATTTAAAAATATTCATTTATTTCCATCTACAAATTTATAATTAGCTGTCAAATTATAAATGTTTTATAGAATATGAAAAGCTTTGAGTTTTCTTTTTATCTCTTCATGTTTTAGTTTCTAGTTAAATTATATACAGTAAACTCTATAACGGCCACTTAATTACATCAAATATTTTGTGTAACAGGCAGGTGGCTGCTTAAAGCAAGGTAAAAGTAACACAGAACGCTCCTATAGGAGCGTTCTGTTTTACTTTCACATTGCTTTAAGCAGCCATCTGCCTTAAATATCAACTAATTAAAACCATTTAGTGTCCGTTATAGAAAGGTTTTACTGTACTGTGAAGTATCACCATTTTAAGCCTTTGGCGTATATAGATCTACTGGACGAACAATTTCATTAAGAATATTTAACTATCTTTATATATAAAATACGTATGGAAATACTTTAATATCTAATATTAATAAATTGCATTCATAGATTTGGACCATATTGACACCGCACATAAATAGCCCTACGGTGTCAGTCTGTAACATATCTATGAGTGCAATTTATTAAAAGTAAACTACCTAGTTATAGGGTGGTCAATCCGAATGACCGCTCAGCCGACTGTACACTTTATTAGATATTACGATTTATATTGTGCTACAATACTAAAAAATAAAGCATGTAAATAATAAAGAAAACATAGCAACAAAATGCTACCAGCCTGTGATAGGCTCGTAGTAACACGTAGCCCATGTACACTTCTCAAAACCGTATCAGGATGCGTACTGGTTTCTGCCAGCCCACAATCACGTACATGTACTGGTTCTGTCAGACCACAATCAACCCTTTTTAAACATTTTGTACATTGGTCGTGTTTTATCCATAACCCTCGCGTACTCAAAATGTCACTGGCAAATGCAGAACCATCATACTATCCCGCATTTGTTGTTCACTGTATGACATATATTTTAACAAACATTATCAAACTTATCATCCTTAGACCGACATATCTCAGTTACAAATTGCATTTCTGAATAGTAAGCGTTTCTTTCTTTACGATTAGTCATGCGGAAACTCATTGCTACTTTTCAAAATATTTTACCTTTAAGGTACTTTTAGTTTGTTAGACATCTGAAATGTGTAACGGTCCGATCAATATATATATTGATCAACCAATATTCGATCGGCCCCGGAATATATCAGTTTTTACCTTATTTGATCGAAACGTCGGTTACCCGCGCATCGACTGTTTACAGTGACAACTCTGTTGTCAAAAAAACTTCTTGCAGCCGAAATGGAGATCAGGAATGTAAAACATCCGATAAAAATATGAAGAACTGTACAAAATGGCGTCATTTTACTATTCCAAAAATTTCCTTTTTAAAATCAAATAAGTTTAACTAGAAATACTAAAAAAGATACTATGTTTACATGCCCGGCTGCTGAAATGGATAATTTCCAGGGCCCAACAGCCACCGTAGCCTGATCAAAAAAGCGTTAGGCACTTAAATACAATCGTCTTTACAGTGAAAGTGATGAAGAAATAGATGAAGAGGAAAATGCATTGTTTGCAAAATGTTCTCCCCAGACACTTCTCAATTCCCATATACATGTATAATAATTGTCAAGTGGTGATGTTGTGACAGATGTAATGGTTGGGTACATTTTGCTTCCTGCACACATGTAAGGGTATTGAGGGGCGGGACTGCATCCCTATGCCCAGTTTGTCAGAATACTGAAAATGAACAAAAAACAGGAATCAAAACACTATGTAAATCTGTTAAAATCTGTTAAAACTATTAAAGTTAAGAAACTTTTAATGTTAATAATAGTTAAACAGTTGATAAATATTTTCCGAGTGTGCAGCGCTTTTTATTTTGAGCAGTATAAATGACAAAAAAAAGTTTTATCAAGGTAGCTTCCCCTGATCGATATAGGTCGTGATCCCGAGGTTGAAATGAAATGGAGGGTGTTTGAACTTTTGCCGATGCTGTAACATTTTTAATGTAAGCTTTGTGTTGATATATATTGAATTTGTTGAGAAAATTGTTGCTGCTCGTGGTTTTATTGATTGATTTGTCATCGTGCTTTATTTAGAAATATGCGCGCGCAGAAATGCGAGAAGTGATCGAATATTGGTGGGACCGGGATACAGCTTAATGTAGGGTGAAAGTCATGCAGAAAGCTCCTAGAGGAGCTTTCTGCATGACTTTCACTCTGCATTGAGTAGCCACCTGCCTAAACTATTTTAATTCTTCTCTTCTAGAATTCCGGTTTAGAGGGGGTTTACTGTATAGGCTCTGTCACGAGTTGTGATTTGAAATAATTATGGAAAAATAGTCAAACAGGGAGAGCCACACACGAAATGACACCGCACTAAACACCATCAAACAAGAAACGGTATAGCCACAAGACAAAACATAACAGGACGCATATCAAGACGAAAAACATTAAACATCAAGCATATTAAACAACAAAATTGACCATAGGCTGAAAGCAGGAGTACCGCCTTGGAACGGTCAGTAACCAAAATAAACTACTTGGGGACTTAAACCTGGTTTACGGGTACCCAACCTTGTCCTTATCCCACTTTCACCAAAGTCAAAATGTAAATAAAATTCCCCCTCCAGACAACTTCACAACATGAATAACGATGTCTGCCAAAATGAAATTACTTTAAAATAAGCGTTAGAGGTAAACAAGCGACGTCATCATTTAAATGACGTCATAATTTAAAAGTACGGGAAAACTATATGAAACACTTCTACACCGACATTTTATAAAAAATAAATCGCAAGAAGATACAAATACTAGTGGATATTAAGTATGTACAACTGTTTTGTTTGAAAAAGAATACACTTGACATCGTAGACATGTACTCGATGACTATTCAGAGGTCAGAGCAGCTGTGGTGTAAACCTTTTCTTAAACAAGACCAGAAAAATAAGTTTCGTAAAGCGTGTATAATTGCGTCAGGTGTTTTAGTCAAGTTTAAGATATATCTATAAAGCATGCATTGCTACTTCGTCGATTTTAGTTAAAACATTAAATAGTTATAATATCTCAAGTTTTGCTTTCTTTCTCACAGGTACTAAGTAACATTAAAATAGATATACCAGTGTATTACTTTTAAACATTTATATTAGCTATAACAATCTACTTTTAGATATATATCATCAGCAAGTAAATATCACTAGATATATATTACACTATAAAGAATCATTCCACTGATTTGTATAGTTTTTCAATGGTTTTATGCCATGAGTGAGTGTAGATAATTGGATTTTCCAGCACTGCAATGCAGCATTTGATGCGTGGTGACATGATGAGATCTGCATCTCGTTTAGAACTAAATGAAATCTGCTGGGGAATCAGAGATGCAGACACTTAATTGTTAAGGGCATTGAAACCGTTGTCTGACATTGAGCAGTTAGAAAAATTCCAGGTTCTTTTCCAAAATTGAATTTACAACAACATCGTTTACGCCAGCTGCGGCGTTCCTTGTGAAGAAAATTTAAACTTCTTTTAACTTTTTGTTATAAAGAGTTAATTTGCGTTTTTTTGGCAATCCATCTTTACAGAGTCCCGAACGGACGTTATTCTTCCGAGTCCAAAGGGATGTCAAAACAGCTTATTGAGACTGCACGGATTGTAAAGCCGGATACAGACTTTGTAATTTCGCTTTATATGGAGATGGCGTTCACCACTGGAAGTATTTACTTTAAAATGTTATGCAGCTTGTTCTACAATTATGATGCACACTTAAACAAAAAATGGTAGTTAAAACAGAGCTAAATTATTAGAGGTTCATCTAGTTAACATTTTAAAAGCGAAACAAGCATGTATTAGTATCTATAAACAGTGTAGAACAATATCAGATGGCTTCTAGAAGAGCCCTATGATCTGGGCCAGTACTGTTTATGATTCCAAATCCTCTTGCGAATAATGGCCTTTTATACTGAATGCTCTCTATCATTAAACAATATTGGGCCATTCCATTTTGATAATTCAGCATTTAAATGGTTAATACACGCTTTAGTATGACAAAACATTTTAAAACAAATTCTTGAGTGGTGTATATTGTGTAACAAAGGCTAAAGAATGTACCTAAACATTCGCTTGTAAGACACAACCTACATTACACTTTGTGAAAACAAAATCGCACTGGATCAATCGAAAATATGATTATACCATTTTGCGGAATATGGTGGGCTACAAAACAATTTCTGGTTTTGACAACAACCCTATAAGATAGGTGGAAAACAAATAAAGCTGATAGACGATGTTTCATATCATAACATTCGAGTATGTTTGCCGGAGAGTACAAAAATTGTGCTTTTGACAGGTCATTTTGCCTTGTTCGTATTGGAAGACATATACAGTAAAGTCTCTCCAAAACGATCACTAAAGAGTGTACTTCTATGTTGTTTTTAAACAGGTGGTAGTTTGATCGAGGACAAAAGTTATATAGAAAGCTCCTTCGTTAATGAATTAAATAAACTACAGCTAGACTCTACTCTACCGTCAAAACCTTTCTTGTTAAAGTAAACTATGCATTTTTGAACTAACATTGTCTGTCTCTTACAGTGATAATAAGACAACCACAGTTAACCATCTGACATATATAATATGAACCATACATGAGAAAGAAAGTAACTTAAAGTTACTGTTGACACAACTTATCAACCGCTTTACGGACGAAGAAAACCAATGAACGAGTCGTTAAATATGTTGTATCGTTTGTAAGTTTCCTCAATGTTAAAATAAAAAGTGTATGAGCTAACGGGAATTCGGAAATAGCTTATGTATTGCCGTTTGTTTGATAAAATATCGAATGTTTCTGGAAAACTCATCGGTGATTAATTATATTGGAGTGAACACTTTCCTAATCATTATAATTGGTGAACAGCAACGGCCTGTCTCAAATCTTGTATTTCTCAGTCCATAACTGTTGTCACAAATGACACACGTTTTAATGCTGTAATATCCTGTCATAAGCAATGGCTGATAAACGCCGAAAACGTAAATTAAAACCGTCGCAAATTACTGAATCGACAAAATGTGTAATCCAGTTACGGCATTTAATGAGCGCATCAAATTATGACTCCAATTCAATCATATGATATAGATATAAAGTACTGTATGTGCACATACTATATTACCATAGAAGTCTTTAAACAGCAGGTGGTAGCTTAATGCAGGACAAAAGCAATGCAGAAGATGTCTGCATAACATTTGTCATGCATTAAACTCCCAACTGTTTAAAAACTTCAGAATTGTACGTTTTATTGGTCGTTTGACGAGACTTTATTGCAGTTTGTTATCCTGTTAAAGCAGGCGCTTAATGAGCGTACCGGGGACAGTTGACAGTTTAAACGATATAACTTAAGCAATTCAGTCACGGACTTGCAAAAGAATTTAGACCTTCTTCAAGACCTCTGTGCATCGTTGAGACTAGAGGTTAACGGAAACAAAAGTAAAGTACTGGTATTTAGGACACGTGGTCCTATCAGAAATAACGAAACATGGGTTTTTAACAATATTCCTTTAGAAGTGGTTGATAAATTTAATTATCTTGGAGTTATGCTTCACTACACTTTTATTTGTTCTTCTCTTTCTTTTGATGTATATACGTTTTATTTATACCATTCCTTCATCATATATACAGTAGTGTCCTGCCTCAAAATTTGTTAAAATTTAGTAGAAAAGAAAAAATGTGTATCTTTCGTTATACTAAGATATTCTTCTATATATTGAAAGTGGGAGTTCTGACTTATAAATATTGTCATGTTTTGATCCTTTAATTACTGTTTTAAAAGTAGTAAAATACCGACATTGCAAGGGCAAATTTGAAACATCTGATTACGATAATTTCATTCTGATGACGGGTTCTTATTACATAAACTGCCATTCATGCAATCGGTGTAGAAATAATTATGCCTGGGAATATTTAGATATAACAAGATGACACAGTTTCCTTTCACCCCTTAGCCCATGTTGACGTATAGTTTGACATCTGTAAGAGAAGAATAGACCAACACCAGAAGAAGCCGCCTTGTCTGTTAGGTTAGGAATTATATAGGTTTTTGTACACTACCCATACGTTCCTTTATTCATCGGCCATTATTAAGATTTAGTTGGTGAATATTCATGAAGTCTTGCACTGTTATATAAATATTCATGGAATAAAGAGTTAAATATATTGATGCCTACTCAGCAAAGCTAATTCGTTTACTTACTCGGGTAGAGATTTTCACTTCTCTGTTACAGTCTCCTTGTTAGCCTTACTAATGGGCCCGTCATACCATGACGTTCTGGTCAGCGTTCTCTGGCGTTTGAGTAAACGTTGGTAGTCGCCCATGGTCGCTGGGATAGCACCACAAGAGCGTTGTGTGAACGCTTGTGAACGCTAGTGAACGTCGGTGATCGCCGGAAATCGGCGGAGAACGCTGGTCCGGAAAAAAGTTTTGAACATGCTCAAAACTTCTCACTGAGACCAGCGTTCTTCAACGTTTAATTTTAAACGCTGAAGAACGTTTAAGATCGTTAATGGAACGTTTTACTACCGTTCGATGAGCGATGCACGCGTTCGGATACGTTAGTCAGTCGTTACTCTAGCATTACTTGGTTGTTACTAAACGTTTGCTTTGCAGTGAACGACTCACTGGCGACCTGTCAACGACCGCTGAACGGTCCCCTAGCGCACGCATCGTATGACTAAAGTCAAACGAACGTCAAAACGCTATTCTGTCGTTATTCACACGTTAGTCACACGCTCAACACGCTCGTCTAACGTTCACAAATCGTTCGTTGTGCGCCAGTGGCACGTTAGCACACGCTAATGGTTTTCAGGGGTATCTTACGTGGTCGCTGTTACACGCTTCTCGCGCGTAAGACACACGCTATGCATGCGTTAGGTACACGTTTATCACACGCCAGATGTGTCATCCTCACTCAAGAACGCTCAAGAACGATTTAAATGTTCAGGGAACGTTGACAGAATGTCATGGTGTGACGGCCCCGTAAGACCAATGACTAAGCGTTCTGTATCCCTTGTTATTACGGATACAATCTAAATACATACCTGGAACTGTGTGCATAAACACATTTCATGATAAAAAATTCTGAAGGGTGGTGATCCCCCGAAAGCAAAAATTGCAACACAAAAAGAGAAAATTGCAGACTCGGTTTTATTGAGTCTGTTCATGAGCAGTAATTGAAAGTGCAACACTGCTCACGCCCCCTAGCACCGGCTTAAGCGGTATTCAATTTTCAGAACAAGAAGTACTGAAATTCATGATCTCGAAGGATCAGAAGGTATAACAACACTGAGAATGAAGTACGGGGCGACATTTTACGGCCGCCACACAAGCACTTAACACCTGCTGTTGTGAAGATTATAAATTCTGAAGGGTGGTGATCCCCCGAAAGCAAAAATTGCAACACAAAAAGAGAAAATTGCAGACTCGGTTTTATTGAGTCTGTTCATGAGCAGTAATTGAAAGTGCAACACTGCTCACGCCCCCTAGCACCGGCTTAATCGGTATTCAATTTTCAGAACAAGAAGTACTGAAATTCATGATCTCGAAGGATCAGAAGGTATAACAACACTGAGAATGAGTCATATGTAGAAACGTGTCCCTAATTCAACGCAATGATAACAAAAAGGGTATTAATAATTACTGAAACATGTCATGAATCTGTTACTAGTGGCAGAACTTGGATTTGATTGTTTGCTGAACTATTTGTAATAGTCTTTGTAAAAATCGAACTTCAATGGACCGTACAAATCAGTTCGAGATAACAGATGTTCGAGTTATGCGATTTTTCATCTGAACGATTTGTCAAGACCACAGCTTAATACAAGTCTAAAGTAATGCTGAAAGCTCCTGTAGGAGCTTTCAACATTACTTTAGAGCTGTATTAAGCTTCCATATGCAACTCTGTAGTGTTAGTTTTGGAAGGACTGGACTTTTTGTTCGAGTTATCCCGAAGTTCGAGTTATCCGAGTTCGAGATATCAAAGTTCAACTGTACGTATTTGTTTCAAACGAAATTAGAAAGGAAGTCAGACAGGGAAGTCACACGAAAATCCACAGCAATCAAATAAGCACGCGTGAAGTGCGCACGCAAACACATGTACACACACATACACACACAGCATTTACAGAACTGTTCAATACCAGCTAACCATAGAAAACACGGGGACATGATATGACACCATAACTTTTAATGACTCCTATGTTAAACGACAATGTCTGCTGTAACACATTTCGTCGATTGAGTAATTTACAACGATTTTAATTTACGTTTTCTGCGTTTATCAGCCATGGCGTGTGGAATGATGTTACAACATCAAAAACGTGTGTGATTTGTGACATCATATATGGACTTAGATATACCAGTCTTTAGACAGACCGTTACTGTTCAACAATTGTAAAGATCAGGGAGGTGTTATACTACTTATGCAGCCAATAGTTGCTTATTATCTTTACTATCACTAGATTATACTGATTTGTTAAATACAAGGTTTTACAATTGCAACCATGTTATTTTACGAAACGTTACGGTACACTGTGAAAAATACCCGTAAGATTGAAAGTATGGATGGACACATCATCGGCTCCCAAGCCGCTAGAGGTGACCTGACTCCCATTTGCACTTGGACCCAGCTGAGACGTCGGGAAACTCAGGGTCGAAGATGTTTGTCACGCGGTTAATAGTTTCTCAGATGCTTGATGAGTCGGAAGTAGTCAAACGTGTACCATCTCTAATTTGAGCAGACATTTTTTTAACACGGTGGGATGAGGGTTAATAATATGGCCCTTCACAGGTACATGTATGAGCCATGCAGGAAGCACCACATATAAAACACAGCCGCCCAAACAGCATCATGACAAAAACTGTAACTGTACATGTATATCAAAAATCACAAAGAGACGCACAAAGACATAACAAACAAACAATAGGGGAATATGGAAGAACTGCCATGGAACGGCCAGTGACAAAAGTCACTAGGTGTTTAAACCGGTTTAGGGGCGCCCATCCTCACATTTATTCCATCCCCGCCCTAAAAGACAAACAGTGCAAAACAAAAACATATTTAAGTGAAACAAATTGGATCGACATATCGCTAGTGTACTCGGTGACTTTGCCGAGCTCATCCCATTACTGAATTTAAGAGTATACCATCAAAGAGTACTACCCTCGGCCGTCATCGCGCAAGCAAAGAGGGAAGCCTAAGAAGTAGGAACTTGAAACACGGGTGTAAACAATATGCAATAACCATTTAGCAAATTATCTTGGAAGTAAGAAGTTAAAACTTGGAAGACGGAAGTCTGAAGTAGGAATTTAGAATGTCACCACCAGTTCCGAGTTCCAAGTTTCTAGTTCCCAACTTCCAGTCGGGGAAGTTGGAACTTGGAACATGGAAGTCGGAACTTGGAACTTGGAAGTCGGAACTTGGATCAGTGAAGTCAGAACTTGAATTTCGGCACTTAGAACATGGAACTTGGAATTTGGAACATGAAAGTCGGAACTTGGAACTTGGAAGTCGGAACTTGGAATTTGGAAGTCGGAACTTGGATCAGGGAATTCAGAACTTGAAATTCGGCACTTAGAACATAGAACTTGGAACTTGGAACATGAAAGTCGGAACTTGGAACTTGGAAGTCGGAACTAACAAGTAGGAACTTGGAACTCGGGCGCAAACAATATATTATAACATATAGCAAATTATCTTGGAAGTAAGAACTTGGAAGACGGAAGTTTGAAGTAGGAATTTAGAGTGTCACTGCCGGGCTTTCGTAGCCTGGTATTAATAATGTCCTGCTTCAAGACATCGAGACATCGTCAAAAAGTAATGACATTATTCGATGCCTTATCAGCAGGAACAAAGACGTATTTGAACTGAAATCATGTAACCCTTTTAAGATATCTAAAATAAATGAATAACTAAATTGAAGACCGTAGTATTCTCTTTCCATGATGTCCTTATTTAACTGAATGCTATCAGTATATCACATTACGATTCCGAACCGCCGATATATACAACCCAATTTAATAGAGAACTGAGACAGTTATATTTTCATTTTTATTTTCCATGAATTCTGTTTATAGCGGCAATGTCATTTCTTAATGTTGCGATCCTCCTAAATGAAATTTTATGGTTCAAATATTTTTTATAAAATTGCTTGAGATTGTATCCACAGAAATTAACCCCCAAACTTCCTTTGATCAGTGAATGATTTAACCCATTTTTGATATATTTTAAATCTGCGATTTAGATACGAGGGCGAGCTATCCAAAAACAGTGTATCTTGGTTTGTTATCACTATATGTATGTCTGTTATTTAAGTCCTTTCCAATCTGAAATGATGTTACGTTCGAAATAGGTTCGAAAATAGATAGTAGCGTCGTTTGACGAAATCTTACATTAAGCTTAGGGTTCTAAGGAAATGTTGACATATAGGAACATATAGGAACCGATTTTTATAATACCTTGCCGAAAGCTAGTCAAGTATCAGATAGCCCTTAATGTGAGGGTACCGACTATATAAGACCTTAACAAACAGTGTAGACCCAAATTAAACCGCCCATGTTTGTCATAGAAATTATTTCTCGATACAACAGTTAGTTTAAGCCATTCCCTCTTGGACTATTTTAGACCCAACCTCTTTGTATAAATCTACCGAAAAGGAGCATTTATTAGAGAATGTTTATAGAATTGTGTAGTTAATACATTGTATAGAACAAATGCTGTATTTATCACAATGATTTCAAAAACTGATTTTTACCGAGGCACCAAACCGCGTCGGTAGGAGGGGATGGGTTTCAACTTAAAGAAAGGGAGGAGTCAGTTTTAATTATTCAGCAAACTAAGGGTGTAAAATTAATTTGATTTCAAAAGATGAACGAATACTACCTTTTATTCATAAAACCCAAAACCATTTTCAAAATATTTAATCGATATCATATTATATATAATTATATTATATTTCCATAATTTCTAATTTTACGTTTAATCAGATCAGAATTATGTGTTCAAGTTCGCCTTTGCCCCTTTCCTTGCCTATATTGTTCTACCAATATCACACCCAAGATATCAGCCTTATATATATCACCCTGACCTAATGTCAGTTTTGCTAAATCCAAAATTTGCAGTTTTCAGACGTAATTAATACCTTGAGACACCAGATAGTAGTTACTTCCAATGACACACTAGGGGTCGCCATTGGCAAGAGCGGAAGTAGTGCCAAGCAGTCAGTGACAGTATGTCTTATTATATGTCTAGGGAGAACATTGATGACGTAGTATCTACCTATTAAATAGTAAAGTCTAGCTAATACGACCCCTCGAAAGACATATAATTATTTTGAATAAATCTGGAATAAATATATTCTGGTCTATTAAAAACTCTTCAGAAGTCTTTAACTTAAGAACAAAAAGTTTCTTGCATTCATTGTAAGCACAATACGATTTTCTACTTTGTGCACAACACTTCATCGTGATTTTTATTAAAGATAAACTAGCTAACTTACTCTAAAATGTATTTCTCCGAGTAAAACATATTTTCTAGCATGTAATGCTGATAAAGCTTTCTCTACTGACGAGCTAAATGAAATATTACACCAATTGGACTTTCTTAGAAGTTTGCGAATCACTAACCTTGTTCCGGATAATATATTTGTACGTTATGGGAATGCTATATACATGTACCGACATGTGATTGGTATGGGTACGAATTGTGCACCACTGGTCGCTGATTTGTTTTTGTACTGCTATGACAAAGAGTTCATGTTACGTTTGAATCCACAATCACAAGAAGATGTTATAAAAGCCTTCAATGAAACTTCTCGATATTTGGATGATATTTTTAATTTAGATAACCCTTTTATGGTGATGTGATTTACAAACTTCGTAATATTATTAGACATACCCATTTTCTCACTTTATTCATCAAACATGTTAATCAATAAAAAGGGATATGATCCTATAGTACTACAACATACTGCATGACTAGTTGTCAACCCTTTTACACTTGGCAATCACGCTGTCCTATTTGCATGTACGCCGACAAGAAGGGCTTAGTACTCTATGAAACGACCTCGTAAATCCGGATACGGAAGGAGCACGTCGGATATATGTGCTATTTCGTTTTTGTCTTACTATTCTACAGTTATTATGTTTGCAGCTCAATCATTAAGTACACTAGCAAAATGTGGATACAGTTGTTTCTCTTAAATAGGTTTTCGTTTTACATGCACTTTACTACTGTATATGCCATCGCGGTTGTGGTAGATTAGTCGGAGAGGTGATATGTTTATTTACACTGTCTTTTAGGGTGGGGTGGGATAAGTGTGGGGTTGGTTGCCCTTAAACCGATTTAACCTCCGAGTGACATTTGTCACTGACCGTTTCAAGGCGGTACTTCAATCTTCCCCCTATTGTTTGTTTGTTATGTTTGTGCGTCTCTTTTTGTCTTTTATATACATGTACATTTGTTGTTTGTCGTCGTGGTGCTGTTCTGGCGGTTGTGTGTTTTGTGTACGGTGTTTCCTGCATGACTTATATTTGTAATTTTAGAACAAGTGGTAGATCAATACAGGACAACAGTTTTGCAGAAAGCTCCTAAAAGCATTGTATTGAGCAACCACATGCTTTAGCAAACTTTTGTGTTGATTAATTTTATGATCGCAATAGCGGGACTTTACTCTACCAGCTTCTACCACATATGTGTTCGCTTATTTGTTCAAGATATAATGTTTCAAAGGATGATCATACTATCAAACACCACTGCTTCTGGCGATCCTCAGACGTATTCTATCTAAAGGATGTGCTGGATTAGGAAGTTACTACAGATTTGCCTATAAAAGCTTTCTGCATTACTTTTGACCTGCATTAAGACACCACCTGCCTTATAGATCCATAATTAAACCTCCTTTGGTGCCCGCCTAGGACCTTTGCTACTGTGTGTACTTGCACTTTCCAAGGCGGTACTTCCACCCCCCCCCCCCTATTGTATGTTTGTTTTGTCTTTGTGCGTCTCTTGGTGTTTTTATAGTTATGTACATTTGCTGTTTCCTTGTGTTGCTGTTCGGGCGAATGTTTGTTCTGTATGTGGTGTTTCCTGCATGACTCATTTTTGTACTCTTTTTGCACTAGCATAAACGGAAGGTATCAAAAGAAAATGTATTCAAAAGTATCACTTACAATGAAACGAGACATTGCCATCAACGTACCCCATTTTGAAGTTATGAACCCTTACCATGCTATGAAAATGAAAAAATCTAATGTATCCTTTGACTATTTCCAAATGGATAACACGTTTTGGAAACTATTGACTGGGTTTCAGACATCTCGGATCCTGAACCCAATTTGATTGTATACAAATGCGCGTCCAATCGACCGATAACGGTTAAATGTATATTAATAGGACTATATCAAGTTTAAATGTATATTAATAGGATTATATCGAATATTAGCACGACGTATATTCGTCACCATGCACACTTGAAGATGTATGCTTCAGAATTTGAATCCATGTACCTTAATACTTATTTAACGCTAAACAGCGCGGTCAGTAAATGGTTGTTTGTGTCGAAAAAATAGAAAAAATGGATCCTACGGTCAATTTTGTTGTTTAATATGCTTAATGTTTAATGTGTTTCGTCTTGATATGCGTCCTGTTATGTTTTGTCTTGTGGCTTTACCGTTTCTTGTTAGATGGTGTTTGGTGCGGTGTCATTTCGTGTGTGGCTCTCCCTGTTTGACTATTTTTCCGTATTTGCTACTGAAACCAACGGAACAGCCTTCGACATTAGCCGGAATCTGTCGTAAGATTTAATTTTTACGTACCGGAAATAATCATTCGATGTACCTGTATATGTTAGCTCCCTTTGACCGTTATATTTGATTGACACCATTGAACGGTATATTTAGCTTATTTGCATGTGAATTATATGCGGTAAGATGGGCATACTGCCTTATTTTCCAGAATAAAATCTATTATGTAGGCCAACAACCAGTGTCAGCCATTGTACATGTGGTAACAACCTAATTGATATTCAAAGCGTTGTACCGAAATAGAATCGGAGTCATTCAGAACTTGGCCGAAGATGTCCGCTGATTTCCGTACAAAATCTCCGTTTCTAAAAAGCAGGCTCCTTTTTAAGAATTTAGCAGTATTCGGATAGCGATAATATTTAGCTGAACAAATATATCCGGTCGGAAAATGGGTTGTAAGCAATATTTTCATTGTATGTATACCTGTACAGCTTCTGGTGTTGATTGATCAATACAAAAAATGCGCATAATTCATCTTAAACTGTGCGTTTTTGTTTTGTTTTTTTTCAATTTCGATGGACAGTCAATAACTGCCATGTTTAATAGGCACGCGTAACCTTATTAAATAACACCAAATATCAAAATATATGAGCTTGATGAGGTGTTCATCCTTTGAATACTGAACTTTCGAATGGACTGGTCTATCACTGCTTTGTGGTACAGTCCATACAGCACGAATGTTTGCGAGAGGATTTGAATGGCAAACCGTGCCAACTCTCACCAGAGGGTTCCTATATGACCGCTTTGACCTTTGTTATACAGTCGAAACTAAATGAAGCGACCTTATATTGATACAGGGCATTACATTTGGCCTGCATTAAGCTAACACGTGCCTTACTGACCTGTAATTAAACCTCTTTTTGATGGTCACTTAAGACAGGTTCTACTATATAATCTTCTCAGCATTAAACCCACTTCATATAATCTAAGCATGCTCATTCGATGATTTATCTCATTACCATAGCAGTAGTTAATGAAAATGTGTTTTATATGTTTCTAACGCTTAAAAACTGTGGTTCTCCGTCTATGTCATGTGATAGAATAAAACAGTAGTATGGCAATACATTGAACCATTATCACATAACTGTTCAACACAGATTACAACACGCTAATCTCGCCTGATATGAATGGAAAAGTAGTAAAGTCAAGCAGGCAAAGCCACATGCAAGACGCAACCACCACCAAAACACCGATAGACAGCATGACACACACACACACACACACACACCCAAACGCACACACACACGAAATGAACACAGAAAACACCTAAAGACACACAAGAACCAGGGACAAACGTTCCACACATGAGAACAAATCACAAGCACAAAGACGCAAGGTAAACAAAAGGAAGGGTGACAAAGAGAGTACTGCCTTGGCACGGTCAGTAGCAAAAACACCACTGGGGGTTTAAACCGGTTTACGGACGTCCTAACCTCACACTTTTCTCAAAGTCACTCTAGCTTTACAAATATTGTAAATAAAGGTATCCCCGCTGGACTTACCCACAACATAGACGATGGTGAACACAGGACAACATGTAAAACATAGCACCTGCAGGTAAGCCGTTAAGGGCACGACAGGGAAAAAGTAATACATGAGTCTGGTAAGCTCATCCTGTATCCAAGTTTAAGAGTATACCATCATAGAGTACTACCCTCGGCCTGTCATCGCGCAAGCAAAGAAGGAAGCGTAGCTACCGACTGTAAAAGGGTCGATAACCAAACATGCAGTGCGTTGCAATATAATAGGATCATAACCTTTCTTTTTAAATGTTTTAATGCGTTTTGTAAACAAATCATGAAAATGGATATGACCCCGAATTTTCCTAAGTTTGTAGATAACATCCCCATAAAATTCTGGTTGAGAAATGCCTTGTCGCAGTAACGTCCGTAGATTGCAATTATATTTACTAATGAGAGGTAAATTTCGATAATAAAATTTAGAAAAAGTTTTCCGAAGTTTGTGATATCTAAGTTGAGAAATTTAACCCCATAAGATGTAGAACGTGGCACATCCCCATCTAGAAAAGGATAATTAACAATTTTAAATTAAAATCTTCTCTTTTATCGTATACTTTGGACGAAACTTTATCATTTGTACATTTAATTGAAAGATTCAAATCTAAAAATGAAGCATTAATGTCAGATTGATTAGCTTTGTTTAAAGACAGTTCTTTTGGGTAAATTGAAGAAACCATAGTATCAAAATAAGGATTATCTAAATTCAAAATATCGTCTAAATACCTTGAAGTGTTATTAAAAGCATTAACAATATCGGTCTGTGTATCAGGTTTTAAGCTAAGCATAAAATCCCTCTCGTAGCAATACAAAAACAAATCTGCAACAAGAGGGGCACAATTTGTACCCATGGGTATACCAACAACTTGACGATATATGGTATCCCCATAACGCACAAATATATTATCTAAAAGAAAGGTAAGATATCTACAAACATCAAGGCAAGTCCACATTGTGTAATGTTCAACTTCTGAATTCGAAAAGAATGAACGTTGAACATTACAAGCAATGAACATTTTGTTTTCTCTGGCAAAGGTTTTTTTCTATTAATTTAATAAGTTTATCCTTTATAAGATGGTGAGGTAGAGTAGTATAGAGTGTAGAGAAATCATAAGAGCTCGGTAAAGAAATGTTATACTGTTCATTTTCAAGTTTTGTTAAAACATCATTTAAATTTTTTATGGACCAAAAAACATTAATACCAGAATTTTCATATATTTTATCACAGTAGCGTTTAACATGTTCTTTGATCGTAGTAAGACAGGACGTCAAAAGTATAGATAATTTAGTAGTGGTACAACAGCTAGAGTTGGCAATAAAACGCGCCTTATAAGGGTTTTTATGTAGTTTCGGAATCCAGTACAAAGTAGAAAGTTTATGTTGTTTTATGTTAGGACCATATTTACATGTTCCGAGACTATATCTTTTTCAGGTGTTTTAACTGTTATATAAGTTTTTGAATCAGTTAGCTCCTTCTTTAAAACATCAACATAATACAATCTTCAAATAATGATTACATTGTTTGATGCCTTGTCAGCAGGAACAAGAACATAATCTGAATGAAAATTAGAAATGTTTTTCTTCAAGTAGCGAAATGTACCATCTAGGTCGAGGTGGTAAAAGATGGTAATTTGATTTGTAAAAAGTTATTCGCGTATCAATAATATCGAAAATACATTTCTTCCAATCCGAAAGGGCATTAACATCAGCATGTTCTCGTCGACACCATTTGATGCAGAAGTCTTGAATAGCTTCCGCAATATGAGTTCGACAAGCGTCAAAATCAATAAGGGAAGGTAATCTATATTTAGGTCCTTTAGTTAGGAGGGTCCTGAGACGTTTATCCTTAATGATATCAAAATTACCAGTAATGACATGACGAACTGGTTTATAGCAAAAGCTAGAAATGCTACAATCTCAAGAAATAGGGGTATTAACATCAATATTTAAGTCAGAGACAAATTTATTGTAGTTAAAAATAACATTTCTAATAGGTTTATTATATTTATAACAGATGATAGGTGATTCAGAGTTGATGAAATATTTGGGAATAGCATCGATTACATTCTTATCACGAAATATACTTTGAATATCAATAAAATCGATACCTTTATTTAGGAACTGAAGTTTCAGAAAATGTCTTTTATGTTCAGATTCTTTATCAATACGTGGACGAAGAACATGCTGTGTGTAACTTTGTATAAGTGAGGCAGTATTAATTAACGGATCTGTACGCATATAGATTTTATCAGCCTCTTCGTCTATTGACTTAAGACAGGAAAAGGGTAAAGACGATAAACAAGATAACATAGAATGTTTACCAGTTTGTTTACTGGCATGTATCCAGTCTAGCTCTGTGATAAAACGAGCTTTAAACTACTTGTAGTTTTAGAATCATAATAAATTTGTTCTACTGGTTGAACCGAAACATATTTGAAAGAATGTCCAGTATGACGAAAATGCTGGTAAAGAAAATTGCGTACTTTTTTGATCCGGCAATGGTAACTGTGTTCACGAAACCTAGTTTTTAAAGAACGTCCTGTCTGACCTACATATTGAATGCCACAACGTGGCGCATTTCATGTAAGAACATATATAATATTAGATGAGTTTCAGTCTAAATCAGAATTAATCTTCACACTAAACACTCTACCATTAACAAGAGATTTAATTGTTGATCTAGTAGAAATGAAATTGCAACACATACACCTCTTACTATTGCACTTAGTAATTATTGGATACACCCTATGTCTTTTGTTCAAATAATGTGAATATAGATGGTCTTTACTATAACGAATGATAGATTGCTTTAAAGGAGACAAAACGAGTTTAGGTCCATTATGAAAAATGTTACTAATAGCCGAAGAGGGAACATGAAAAGATGAAGCAGAAGATTATTTTAGAGGTTTAATACAAACTGACGGCTGTAGTGATTGGAAATTAGCCAGGTTATGAGGAATCTGAACGGAAGACACAGAGTGTAAGTTTAAGTTAGTAATTTTGAGTTTAGGGAGACTATTCATAATTTGTGTAGTAATTGTAGCACCCTTCTGTAAAAAGCGACATACGTATGTAACGAAAAGTGGTGTAAAATAATAAAAACATACCAGAGATTATGACAAAAATAAAGAAGACTAAGAATATGAATGAAACATTGAATAGGGAAATATTGAATGGGTAAAAAGTAAGAAGAAACACAAGTAAGGTAAAGTCACACTAGAGAAAACGCAAGGGCACAAATCTAAAAAGGAAAATTAAAATAGTCACACAATATGTCGGTGAGTACGGAAGCCACCATGAAGTGCAAAGTACGGTGTAAAGGTAATAGGAAACACATTGAATGTAGAGCAATTCCTGCAAGAGGAAGAAAACAATATTGATTGGATGTACGGGGAGACGTTTCACCGCCGCCACACTGCACAAACAACACTATTGTGCTTATAAATGGAAAAGTATACCTTATCCGGCTAATTGTCTTCTGTTATTGTTATACCTTATCCGGCTAGTTGTCTTCTGTTATGGTTATACCTTATCCGGCTAATTGCGACTTGAGTCGCATTTGCAAACAGCTTGGATCCAGATTAGACGTTAAGTAAATTGATATCTAATTAGGTTCCTGCTGTTTCACATTCTTCAGTAGTATATCTATATTCTATACTGTACCAGAACCAAATTTGAGCTAACATTATTATGTTACAGCGGGGTAAATGTTAATAGACGGTGAACAACAAGTAGTCCAGTGTTGTGTTTTGCATCGCCGAAATCAACGGAACATGACTCACATGCATATCTACAATTAACGAATCTGTGATTACCTTTGCGCACAGTTTGAATCTAGACTAGACGCAAAGTAACTCGGCGTCTCATCAAGTGCCTTACCACCTAATGCTTTCGAGAAGAAAATGAATGAGAGTGTATCCTGAAATAAAAGCAGACGGCATTTTCCTGACGAAAAGAAGTTAACACCTATATAGTTCATGTGGCTACTTTGGGGGCTTAGCGCACTCAATTTTCACTTGAATCAATCTACTTCTTGTTTTGAAGACCTACCCATTAATCACTTCAGGATTTTGTTCCTGTAAATGATCTGTTACAGTGTGATTCATGACTTTAATACAACGGTCGTCATATACGTATAACCAAGGGTAATAACAAAATTAGTATTTCTGTTCAAAAGTACAAAAATGAGTCATGCAGGAAATACCACATACAGAACAAACACTCGCCCGAACAGCAACACAAGGAAACAGCAAATGTACATGGGTAGAAAAAACAACAAGAGACGCACAAAGACAAAACAAACATTCAATAGGAGGAAGATGGAAGTACCGCCTTGGAACGGTCAGTGACAAAAGTCACCGGGGGTTTAAACCGGTTTATGGGCGCCCAACCTCACCCTTATTCCATCCCCATCCTAAAAGACAAACAGTGTAAATAAACGTATCCCCTCTCCGACTAATCTACAACAACCGCGACAGCAAATACAGTGGTAAAGTGCATGTATAACAAAAAAACATTTAATTGAACATACTGTATCCACCTATCGCTAGTGTACTCAATGATTGAGCTGCAAACAGAGTAACTGTAGAAAAGTAATAAAGGGTACGACAAAAATGAAATAGTACAGATATCCGACGTTCTCCTTCCATTTCTGGATTTAAGAGGTCGCCTTCATAGAGTACTAAACCTTTCTTGTCGGCGTACATGCAAAGAGGCCAGCGTGATTGCCAACTGTAAAAGGGTTCACAACCAAACATGCAGTATGTTGTAATAATACAGGATCATATCCCTTTTTAATGAATTGTTTTATATATTTGATGAACAAAGTGAGAAAATGGGTATGTCCAATAATTCTACGAAGTTTGTAAATCACATCACCATAAAATTCAGGATGTGAAATACCGTGTCGCAAAAGTACCTTGAGATTACATTTGTACTTGCCAATAAGCGAGAGATTTCGATAGTAAAATTTAGAGAAAGTTTTTCTTAGTTTATGGTATCTATATCCTTGTTTAAGCAGTTTTTCAGTTAAAATGAGATTTCGACTGTTAAAATCGTCAATAGATGAACAAGCTCTAGCAAAACGAATAAGTTGAGATATATAAACCCCGTAAGATGGAGCACGGGGAACATCCCCGTCAAGATGAGGAAAATTTACAATATTAAAATCAAAATCATCTCTTTTGTCATATATTTTAGAAGAAATCATTCCATTATTAATTTTAAGGTCTAGGTCAAGAAACGCTGCATAATTGTCGGACGGGTTAGCTTTATTCAATTTGAGTTCTTTAGGATAAATTGTAGGAATCAGAGCATTAAAGAAAGGGTTATCTAAGTTAAAAATATCATCCAAATATCGACAAGTATCATTGAAGGCTTTTATAACATCTTCTTGTGATTGAGGATTTAGAATAAAAGTAAAGTACAATAACAAAATTACACAAGCAACTGTAAATCAGTATTTCTGTTCAAGCCATGTAGAAATAAAAGTAAAGTACATGTACCTAGTTATAGTCTACTTTCAGTCCGAATGACCGCTCAGCCGACTGTACATTTACTCCCCTGGTCATTGAGTCAGTGGCCTACAATATTGAGCACAGCGTCTCTGAAATTTCCGGGAGGGACCGGGATTTGAACCCCGGACCACCAGACTGATAGTCAAGCGCGTTGCTACTAGACCACCGCCACATGTGCAGGTAAAAAACAAGCTGGCATGTACAGGTAAAAAACGTTAATTAATGAAAATAATTGAATAACATATAAAGCTTAGAAACGTTTGGCACTGATTGTCCCGTTTCCAGGGTTTCTGTTGTTTGATCTTTAATTTAGAGGGTTGTCCGCTGTAGTCGCGAACATTGGGCTTTACGATATTTTCTTCCAACTAGTTAACAATTTACAAACATAGGCGTATAAATTAATGCCCTCCTATTGCAATGGCAAACATTTGACGATATCTGAAAGCATTTACGGTCTACGTAAATTTATCATACCTGATGTAGGTCTGATTGTTGCTCATTTTTTTTAAATCGACGACGTTGTTATTGACGGCCACTCATTCATTTTCGACATATGCACCTCTGTGCGAAACACGCCGTTCATGAGGCTCTTCCCATGTATCAAATGAATAGTAAAATACTGTTCGGCGCGCAATCTGTTGAATGATTTCACCATGTTCCCGATCTCCTGGTCGCGGCTGAATTTTGTATCTCTGAGGCGCCATTTTAAGAGCCAAAAAATACACAAAATGTAATTGGGCGAGATCTGGCGAATATTATGGGTGTTCGAGTCCAATGGGGCATTGTCATGATGTAAGATGATATTCTTCTTTTTCTGGAGGCTTTTTATTCATCGCATGTATTAGACCTCGTTGCACAACTTTCGTAAAAATTGAATTTAATCTTGAAAAAATGAATATAGCTGCATTAATTAACAATTGTTAGGTTTTTGTTTTTATATCATATCATTATAATTTGTATAATATGTGGTGGTGCGGTGGCCTAGTGGTGACGCGTCTGACTGCCAATCCGGAGGTCCGAACATCATATCCCGCTCCCTCCCGGAAATTTCAGAGATGCTTTTCCGTGTCTTCCACCCAATAGACGTTGTCTCATCTCAGCCAAGGGGTTAAAATGGGTACCTGTGAGGGTCACTAGCCGGTACTGCCATGCATATGTTTGCAGTGTTCAATAGTGTAGGCGAATGGGGCTCAGTCACCAGGAGAGTAAATGTACACTCGGCTGAGCGGCCATTCGGACTAAAAGTAGACTTTAACTATGTACTTTACTTTATTAATATGTGTGACGCTCCCAGTATTTCAGATTTTTCCCACTTATACATAATCTTTAATTGTTCATGGCTAGAAGATGACTCCAACTAACTTAAAAGTTATGGTATCATAATTCAGGGGCATCCTAAAACTTTGTGGTTAAACATTGTCCAACATATTACTTAGGACGTCCGTAAACCGGTTTAAACCCCCAGTGGTGTTTTTGCTGCTGACCGTGCCAAGGCGGTACTCTCTTTGTCACCCTTCCTTTTGTTTGCCTTGCGTCTTTGTGCTTTTGGTTTGTTCATGTTGTGGAACGTTTGTCCCTGGTTCTTGTGTGTCTTTTGGTGTTTTCTGTGTTCATTTCGTGTGTGTGTGTGTGTGTGTGTGCGTTTGAGTGTGTGGTTGTGTGTGTGTGTCCTGCTGTCTATCGGTGTTTTGGTGGTGGTTGCGTCTTGCATGTGGCTTTGCCTGCTTGACTTTACTACTTTTCCATTGATAACCCTTTGCTCAAGGTTCCTCCAGCACTACCGTTCAGCATTTCCAAAAGTTCTGAAAGTCGGAGACAGCAAACACAGCAATGCGAAAAAAAAGAAAAACTGAAAATATACATTTATCCTTCTCCCCTTATGTATCAGCGTTATGGATGTGGGACATATATTAACGGACATAACGACTATTTGAACTGAAAGATTGGAATATAATTTCTAATATGTATTCTAAATAACCATTTATTTGTATTATTATGGAATTGTATGTACTTTCTTTCATGGGCCACATGATTATATCATTGGGTCTGTTGAAACAATTATATACAATTATTTGCTTGTTTAGATGTCATTAATTAACACTTACTAAAACATTATTCAAAATGCGATGTAAACAAGAAATGCTATTTGAATATTCCATAATATTATTTCTTATAAATTTGTGTTTATAAATTCGCACTTTCCTGTTGGAAACGATAGCAATATTTTTTTTCCAAGAGTGATGAAGGATACAGTAAAACCCGTCTGAACCGGCCGTAACGTTTATTATGGCAATTTATGAGGAATTCAGGCCTAAGGTGGTCATTACTTGCCAAATACATATACATATACATTTGTAGTTTTACTTTAATTTTAAAATAATAAGAGTCATGTCATTGAGAGATATAAAGGTTTCATCAATTTATTTTATATGGAAAAACTTAATTATGTAAATATTTGCTGGAAAAATCATAACGGGGTCAGACATATTATAATTCACTGCTTAGGTTAGTAAACATTAAGCAAAATTAAGTATAAATATGATATTGAGCAATATACAAAGGTACGGTTTGTGATGAACTTCGAAAATAGCTTGGACCCAGATAAGACGGTGGCTTACTCGGCCCAACGCCGGAATCCAATCTGTTTGACAATCGGACAAAAGCGTTCAAAAGGCTTAAAGGATTTGATAGTAAGTAAAACACGGTAACAGTGTAGCAAATCAGAATTTGAGTAGACATTGTTTTTTCAACCGGCAAACCTTCGATTTTCCGGTTCCTATGTTATTATTATCATCATCATCGTCGTCATCACTATCATCATCACCATCATCATTGTTATATTATCATCATGATATCGTGTTTTAAATCGTTTAATATAGTAATCGCACTATATCATACCGTACCATATCAAGTCGTATCTTATCATATAATATGTAATTCTACTCTGTCACAATTTATTCTCACTCATCCATTATATCTATGCAATCATGTCTAATCCCGTCACTCACTCCCTTCGCCATTTTGTCCACCCGTCTCGTACAACCCATTCTCAATCAAGTTCATACCATCACGTTCTTTTCCATTCTGTCCATGTAATATTATCCACAGTATCCATATTTCCACCTCATCTCACCCATCTTACTCTCTATTTCATCTCATCTTGTCCTATTTCATCGCATTGTGTCCATCCAATCCCGACCATCTCACTCATTCTATTCAATTTTATCCCGTCCCGTTATATCTTTCCTCAACGTTCATAATATGTTCAAAACTCAGGGTAATTAGATGTAATGTCATAATTATGTCTCCCCCCATATTTATATGGGGGAGACATATTGTGTCCGTCTGTCCGTCCGTCCGTCTGTCCGTCACACTTTTTGTCCGGACGATAACTTCAATATGCCTGATGCCAGTGGATTGAAACTTCATATATGGAAAGAGCATAATGAGAGAAAGTGTCATGCACAAGGTCCATGACTCTGGCTTCACTAATATAGGAGTTATTGCCCCTTGTAAAATAATTGACACTTTTTTGTCCGGACGATAACTTCAATATACCTGATGCCAGTTGATTGAAACTTCATATATGGAAAGAGCATAATGAGAGGAAGTGTCATGCACAAGGTCCATAACTCTGGCTTAACTAATATAGAAGTTATTGCCCCTTGTAAAAAATGCACACTTTTTTGTCCGGACGATAACTCCTATATGGCTCATGCCATTGGATTGAAACTTCATATATGGAAAGATCATGACGAGAGGAAGTGTCATACACAAGGTCCATAACTCTGTCTTCACTAATAATGGAATTATTGCCCTTGTTATTTTTTTCACAATATTTTGTCCGGACGATAACTCCTATATGGCTCATGCCATTGGATTGAAACTTCATACATGGAAAGATCATGATAAGAGAAAGTGTCATGCTCAAGGTCCATATCTCTGGCTTCACTAATATTGGAGTTATTGCCCTTTATAAAAAAACACACTTTTTTGTCAGGGTGATAACTTCTATAATGCACATGCCATTGGAGTGAAACTTCATACATGGAAAGATCATGATAAGAGAAAGTGTCAAGCATAAGTTCCTTAACTCTGGCTTCAATAAATTGAGAGTTATTGCCCCTTGTACATTTGTTTAACGCTTTCTTGTCCGGACGATAACTCCTACATGGCTCTTGCCATTGTATTGAAACTGCATACATGGAAAGAGCATGATGAGAGAAAGTGTCATGAACAAGGGCCATAACTCTGGCTTCAATACTTTTGGAGTTATTGCCCTTTGTTACATTTTTGTCCGATCAATAACTCCTGTTCGACTGATGCTATTGGAATGACATTTCATTTATGGAAAGAGCATGATAAAAGTAAGTGTCATGCACAAGGGCCATAACTCTGGTATCAATACGTTTGGAGTTATTAGCTGTTATCATTTTCTTCTTGAAAAATGTGGTGTGGAAAGCGCATAATGAGGGGAAGTATCAATCATCAAGTCCATAACATTTTTGGTGATTTCCCTTTATATATTGTTGTTATAAGAGGGGAGAAATCCGTTTTTGTGACAAAAACTCTAGTTGGTATTGTTTTTCATTATATCTTTAAATATTGATTATTTTACTAAGTATATTTCGTTTTAGTTTCATAGTTTCTATTTATTTTATAATACATATTAAGTATTTTTCATTCTTCCCAGTTATTCTTTAAGTGTGAAGACATGAACTAAGGCTATAGTTAACTTTCTTGGTCTTCATAAATTGGATTTGACATTTCAATATCGTAAGAAGGCCTTGTAGTGCTCTCAAGCCTCCATTTGTCAAATTCAAACTGATAACAGAATTGATTACTTGCTTTGGAGGCAGCGAACTATGCACCGCGTTTACACGTAGAGTTAGATACCAGATAACTGTCAGTTGGTCGAATATTAGTCCAACGTGAAATGTCCCTCATCTAAACACCTTTTTTCACACCTTTGCATACACGGTATATCCAGTTCAGACGGCTCATACAGGAACCGTCTAAACAAGATCTGTTATTTTTACTCATAGCATTACATAGCTCTGTTCCTTCAGTTTTTTTGTCAAAGCGAATATTTCCTTGACACTTTTACATTATAAAACCGATATCAATTAATATTCATATTGAACATATCGCGCATAAATGGTCATTATGGAAAAGATTAAAGGACAACCAAACACTTCCCCGTGACTGGTTTTACAGTTAAAACACATTTGAAATGTATTCCATTGATTTAAAGATTCATTCCTGTTGTGAGTGCATCATTAGTACGTCGTATAAAACGTTTAGATAAAAGTGTGGAGAAATATTTACAATGTTTACATGAATGAATCACATGAACTTATTACAATGCTATTAATATTGTATTCAAGTTAATGTTATCTACAAACTTAGGAAAATTCGGGGTCATAACCAATTTCATGATTTGTTTATAAAACGCATTAAAACCTTTAAAAGAAAGGTTATGATCCCATTATATTGCAACGCACTGCATGTTTGGTTATCGACCCTTTTCCCCTGTCGTGCCCTTAACGGCTTTCCTGCAGGTGCTCTGACTTCAGCAAAGTCATTGAGTACATATTTGACGGATTGTCACAGTTATTATGCTATGTTTTACATATATATTGTCATGTGTATACCGTCGTCTATGGCACAAACATCGGTCATCAGTAGAGCAAATGCCGGAAATTCTTATGAAAGTTCTCCTGATTCCAAATCACATTTATTGGTGTTCTTTAACCCTAGTTATTTGTAGTTGATAATAAATGAACAAACCAACAGTCATAAAGACTTTCAGAGAAAACTAATAAAAACTGCAAATGTCTCTCTGTTCACATTTTATTAGCTTTAAACAAATGCCATTATTTATCAGTGTTCTGCTGGATAACTGCTAATCTACAGAGAACAAAATACCAAAACACATACGTATTAAATACATTCACATTATCTTATTCGGTATCCAAATTCGGTCGGGTCAAACTGAGTACAGTAAAACCCCTCTTAATCGGAATTCTAGTAGAGAAGACTTTTAATACTTTTAAGCAGGTGGCTGCGTAATGCAGGGTGAAAGTCGTGCAGAAAGCTGCTAGTTGACTTTTATCCTGCATTAAGCTGCCACCTGACTCTAAACCCGATATTTATACTAGTATTAATAGTACAAGTGTCTCACTAAGTGAACGCCCAACATCGTGCTTGTAATGCTAGGATCAATAAGCGTTATATTAGGATAAAGCCTGGTATGGATGAAACTCCCTCCGTATACCAGTTCTTTACAATAGACGTAGTGTTAGGATAAAGCCTAGTATGGATGAACTCCCTCCGTGTACCAGTGCTTTACAATAGACGTAGTGTTAGGATAAAGCCTGGTATGGATGAAACTCCCTCCGTGTACCAGTGCTTTACAATGGGCACGTTAAGGAATAAGGGAACACAAAACATGCTTCACAATACGCATGATAACTATGCAGCTTAAGTCGTCTGTTCCTAAATATTTACCAGGCAAGTGTTTTGTTACCCTAATATGTAAACATTGTGAATTAAATTTAACAAGACTTCACAAGCCATCGACCCAGAAAATGATTTCTTGTTTAATGCTTATAATAAAAGCAATTATTTCTATTGATGCAACATCTAAATGCAAACTTTTAATTGCACAATATCTCAAGCTGTCATTAAATCTTACAATTGCTTCATGAATTTGCAATTAGCCATTTGAGGCATTTTCTCCCAAACCCCAAATTTCGCTGCAACTGTGGCAATGGTGAAAGTCAACTTTTGGTGAAAGCTGTTTGGGCGGTTGTTTGTTTTGTTTGCGGTGTTTCCTGGCATGGCTTATCATGTACTTTTAATAACGCCGGGGCGAATATGAGCAATTCCAAATTATGTTTTCTCAGTCTATGAATAACTGAACGTCAATAACTGTATATTTTGAATCTTTTTGAATGTTTTTTCAGGGGAACTTTTAGGTAAATAATAAGTATTCACCGACACAATTACACATCAGTTGTTATCATGAACTTTCCGACTTTGCATTATAATGAAATAACATGTGATCCAGTACACTGCTACAATCTTAATCAAGTATCAATTGTCAAAGCAGTCCCAATATAAAAACTATTCGACAAAATTAACGAGTGAGGTAGTTTATCATTTCCCTGCAGAATATTTATCCTGACCTTGCATAATTAGGAAAAACGAAAACTCAAAATAAGACTATAGCACCCAAAGACCTCACGCACATTTCGATATTGAGAGTGTATAACGAAATTAATTATCTAGATTATTCGAATGAATACCTAATGGAAGAGTTTGACAAGTGTATAACATTATTTCTACTATAAAAAGTTTGTTTTAAACCTTCTCTTGTTGAATTTTAAAATACATTTCTCCTTCTTTACCCATGCCCTGTTGTATAATTACATATATCTTCACTGTGTACACGTATTTCGCTGCGCAATCACTGCTGTGGGGTGCACTGGTTGCACAATCAACTTGTAAATAGTGCAAACCCTGATGAGACAGCTCCTGGTAGGTATATTGACGTGAATAGCAAGCGAAAGGTTAAGTCACCAAATTATGTAGGAGATCATTCGAAAGCAAAAGCAGCAATGCAAATACATTCATTCAGCTTCACAATCCAATTTCAGGAGTTTTGGATGACCTTATATATTTAGGCCAAATACAGTATACTCTCCATCGGAATTTATCAGGTCTAAATTACCTAATTTTGCATTTTGTAACGCTTTGTTGCATTTTATATCATTCTATTTTATAGATACATGCAATAATTTAGTGTATATACCATGCTCAAATATTATTCGTGTGCCACACAAATATACGGACTGCTTTTGGTAGATTTTGTTATTCAAAATGATAATTTTAAAATCTATTATTGGACTTCGAATAAACATCAGTATATAAATGAGACATATATTGTTATATAGTCCGAATGATTCCATATTTGTAAATGGGCCATGCAGAACGATGTTTGTGTCATTTCTTGTTTAAAATGCCAATGACATTTGTACAGATCTTTGAACTTAACGCTTTCATTGCCAATCTATCAAACAGTTTGGATTCAGATGAAACTAACTCGGCGTATCATCAGGATCAACACTGTTTGTTATTGTGACTGATTTTTCAAATATAGATGAAGAAAAATAAATATGAAATAAAAATTGTAGCAGACGACAAAGTTTGCAGACGACAAAGTTTTGCACCGTACGAGTTAATTCGTTATGCCAGAAGCACTGCAGAATACTTCCGTTAGCTTCCGACTTCACTCATCTTGCAGACATTGTGCAGTATCAATCAGCTTTGTCGAAAAACAAAAGTCGCGGCATCTTCCTGTCTGCTCTATTCATCAACTTGTTTTTTCCTGTCTTCGCATAATGATTTGAATATTTTATCCAGTAAACTAATAGGATCGCAGATATGCACCCACCCTGTCGGTGCAGATTCAATATGATACCAATGTTGTCAAGCAGTGATTGCAAATGCTGATTAGTAAGAATGCATTCTTTACCTGGTATAAACGCCTTTCGCACGCATTTGCAAACAGTAAACCACGATCAGACGGAACCTGCTGGAGCCATTCGATAGGGGGCTCCTTTGTGTGTTTATGGGATTATAGAAATACACTTTCTGTTAAGGTAATAACATCATGTGTCCATGCAGATTTATAAAACAACAGGTAATAAATATTCATTATGTCGATCACTACCTGACATTTGAACAGGTAATTGTTCCGTCCTTTCTTTCTCTTGAAAACATGACATATCTACAGAAAAATAATCAACGAATGAAAATTGAGGGATATTGTTTTGGGTTTGTCCGTCCGTCCGTCCGTCCGTCCGGATTCCGTCCGATGTCATATCTCTGTAATGGATTGACAGAATTCAATGCAACTCGACATGAATATTTGTTATCACTGTATTACTTTTACAGAGCGCTTGTGTCATTTAGGAGTTATTGCCCTTTTATACGCAAAATGACATATTTTTTCCGTCCGATACCTTTTCTCTAAAACGGATTGACAAAATTCAATGAAATTAGACATGAATATTTGTTATTACTATGTCATCGTTCCCATGTATTACTTTCCAGATCGCTTTAGGCATTCAGAAGTTTTATATGCCCTTTTATATGCAAAAATCACATGTTTTTTCCGTCCGATGTCATATCTCTGTAATAGATTGACATAATTCAATGAAACTCGACATGAATATGTGTTACAACTAGGGCATCATTCCTATGTACTTCTTTCCCAGATCGCTTGTAGCATTAAGGACTTATGGCCATTTTATACGCAAAAATGACATTTTCCCCGTCAGATGCCATATCTCTGTAACGGAATGAAAGAATTCAATGAAACTCGACATGAATATTTGTTATAACTGGGTCATCGTTCCTTTGTATTACTTTTCCAGATCGCTTGCGGCATTTAGGAGTTATTGCCCTTTGATACTCAAAAATCACATATTTTGTCACGGATTTACAGAATTCAATGAAACTCGACATGAATATTTGTTACCGCCATGGCATCGTTCCCATGCATTACTTTTTCAAATGGCGTGCGGCTTTTAGGGGTTATACCCCTTTGATACACAAAAGTCATATATTTATTGCCCGTGTCCCCTGCTGAAAGCAGAGGGATGCTGTAGTGCATTGAATACTGTTTTGCATTAAGTACTTGAATATGCTTTATAGAGCTTTCATATTCAAGCAGTGTCACGATTTAAATAGCCCTTATGATTCAAACAGTTCAGAAACAGATCAGCAACCATGTCACCAATGCAACACTCAATCCAATATGCAATTATTCACTATATCAGAATAAACTGTATAGTATGTAGAAACCTAGTACTTTTGGCAGGGGATATCAATTCTTTGAATTTGCTTGTTTTTGTTATGCTATGTTTTACATTTTGTCATGTGTTTACCGTCTTCTGTGTCTGGAATATTGTTGTTTGCAAACGTGAGTAAGGTTGAGATTGGCATGATATTGAAAAAACGTAGACTTGCGAACAGCTGATTACGTTTTAAGTTTTGTAAGGCACAATTCGCACGTTTCAGATCATGCATAACTTTAAAAATAATAGGTTTAACACTTTAACACCTTGTGTAAATTTATTTCCTTCATTCGATGTGTTCCTTTGTGTAATCGTGTTCTCTACGTGAATATTATGCGAGCGTCAAACAGTGTGCATTCTAATGAGCATTCTAATGACACCTCGTTATAAGTTGTAACCATTCAACATAAACTATGTGGTGACGTTGTTGACGTCATTACATATTCCTCCACCACATTATACAATGTAAAAGTCACATAGTTCTAACATTTCTTAAATCAAAATAAGCCACTGCTCATACTGTCTCCATAAAATGTATCGTATCCTTAGGCTTAATTATACTATAATACTTTGCATCGGTTCAATCTTTCGTCCGTTACTCTTTAATGTTTTTCCAGTTTACTTTAATGTGTTTTAACTATTAGGGAGTAGCTAAAATCCTGTTGCGATGTCGCATCATTTGCAAACGTGGTTTACATGATAAGTGATAAGTGTGTACTGCTTCATGTCATCATGTCATCATATTGACACTCGGTCAATAGCTTCTTAAAATCATGGTTGGATCAGAGGTAGTATCAATAAACACATGCAGATTTGGGCATTATGTATTACAGTGGGCTAAGTGTTAACAATACAAATTGTTAATCGGTGCCTAGGACACCAACAGCTTGTTAGGCACAGCTGATAGTATGCGTCAAGAAAACGTATATAATTGTGATTCACGAGACTCGTAAGCCCTCTCGAGATCATTTCACTTTGCTTTAAGTCATTCATGGTGTGCAGTTTACGTTGTATATCGGCGATTTACTGTTTGTATATGTGAGTATGTGCAAATCATAACACGATATTGTAATTGGAATTCAGGCAAAACTCATTTAAATTCCGGCGCTTAATAACCTTCTACTTCATAAACGGCCTATAAACACGTTTGCATAAAGAGTAGGCCCGGATCAGACAGCCCAGTTCAGTATGTTCTGTTTGCCTATTGAACGAAATAATATGGAGCTATTTTTGCAGTTTCTGCCAGAGGTCAAACATTCTGTGTTAATATGGTTTTTTATCAAATTTAATCTATTATGTCATTATATCCGACAGTTATATTTTAACAGTAAATGGTTAATAGAGTAGGAAAATGTCTCTAATCTTGTTTCATTTGCCTTGTTAGTCTCACTCGACATAGGACCACGCCATATTCTCTGTACTTTTGGAGAAGTATAAACACAATCTAAAATCTAAGACTGTCGGAAAACAATGCTTCATGTATTTGCCATGTATAGAACAAACGCCGTTATGCACGTAAAGCTTATGAAAATAACTAAATTAATGTTATACTCATGTTGATATATATGTTTTAACCATATGGCTAGCACCATGATAGAAACATGCCAAACTTGACTCATGACTACTCGTGATCTTGATGCATTCGTAGTGGCGTATGAGGGAATTGGTTCAGTATATTAAATTTCAAAAGAACCTTATAGAAGATAATACGACTATTCGAAATTTGGCTACTGACCGTTCCAACGTACACCTGCTTTCACCCTATGGTCAGCTTTGTTATTTAAAATGCTTAATGTTTCATGTTTTTCGTCTTGATATGCGTCCCGTTGTGTTTTGTCTTGTGGCTGTGTCGTTTCTTGTTTAGTGATGTTTGGTGCGGTGTCTTTTCGTATGCGGCTCTCCCTGTTTGACTATCTTCCATATATACTGACCAGACACTGAAAAGCAGCAGAACCGATATTGTTACGGGTTTGATATATTATTTCGGTAAGGTGTTTTAAATCTTTGTAATAGGACAATTCACAAAGGGCAGGGTATGTCACATAAGGAGGATGGGGAAGCTTGACAACGCTTTCGTGTTTCAGAAGGTCGCGTATAGTAGTCGCCGTGTGTGAAGAAGCATTGACATGCACCAGCCTGACACCACGGAGACCAGTTGCTGGTCGATGTTTTATAAAATATTTCATCAATGTGTCGACATTGCCTTTGTAAATTATGAAAGGAGGTGATCCCCCGAGAGCAAAAATTGCAACACAAAAAGAGAAAATTGCAGACTCGGTTTTATTGAGTCTGTTAATGAACAGTAATTGAATGTGCAACACTGCTCACGCCCCCTAGCACCGGCTTAAGCGGTATTCAATTTTCAGAACAGGAAGTACTGAAATTAATGATCTCGAAGGATCAGAAGGTATAACAACACTGAGAATGAAGTACGGGGCGACGTTTTACGGCCGCCACACAAGCACTTAACACCTGCTGTTGTGAAGATAATAAACTCTGAAAGGAGGTGATCCCCCGAGAGCAAAAATTGCAACACAAAAAGAGAAAATTGCAGACTCGGTTTTATTGAGTCTGTTCATGAACAGTAATTGAATGTGCAACACTGCTCACGCCCCCTAGCACCGGCTTAAGCGGTATTCAATTTTCAGAACAGGACGTACTGAAATTAATGATCTCGAAGGATCAGAAGGTATAACAACACTGAGAATGAAGTACGGGGCGACGTTTTACGGCCGCCACACAAGCACTTAACACCTGCTGTTGTGAAGATTATAAATTCTGAAAGGAGGTGATCCCCCGAGAGCAAAAAAGAACCTTGACATTTACGCAGTCTCCTTTTGGTACGGCAATTTGATTGGCAGGGCCTTGAGTTGAAAAGAAAATAACATACCTAACATTTTGACGCTCATTGTGCGTAATGCTATGCAAGGTTTTAGTCTACCTTTAGTGGATCATATTTCGTTCTGTATCTTTCGCTTGGGCTCATAACAGTGAACCAATGTCTCATCGCCAGTGATGATATTTGCAAAATATCGATTGTTGTAATTTAGGAACAGCTTTAACGATTTTGGCCATTTTACACTGGCAAGTTTCAAATCTAGCTTGAGAATTGTCTGAGCAGCTCCTACTGAGATGTCTACGCATCGAGCTATTGGCTTGGTTGAAAATCTTGCATAAATACCAACTATTTATTTAATTTTTACAGCCTTTTTCGCCGATGTTGCACAAGACCCACGGCAACAAAACTAGATGTCACTTCCATTGCAAACATATCACACTGCTTGAGTGGAAGAGTGGGATGTATATTCGACTGTTCTGCTACACTACTAATATTGCCATACTGCAACTGACGCTTTTGCTAACACTGTTTTTAATACACATACTGAATGAGTTCTAGTTTCTAGTGCATTCGTCCACTTGTACAAGGTTTGAGTTTGTGTCTCCCTATTTGATCTTTATATTGAAACGTCTCACTCAACTTAAAACACCGAGAGGTCAGCAGGGTAATAATGACGTTTCTCTAAAACTCGCCCTCTAGCTTCAGTCCATCTATGAATGAAACTTTTTTATCTTTTCGCGTTGCTACTTTCGCTTTCGAAGGATCTCCCACTTTCAAAATATTTGTATTCATAGCATAAGGTCAATACTGACGAATTTTAAATACACATCATAAGGCGTTAAGATGATCCGTTTATTAAAACAGAATTTTGTTTTCAAAAGATGTTGTTACAATGTTTTTGAGACTACGAATTTACTCTAGATTTAGAAAAGAGGAAAAACATGCATACAGAGAGCACCCCGCACAAACGGAAACAGCACCAAACATCATCAAACTCGAAATAGCACAATTACAAGACAAAACGTGACGAACGAAACGCACATGACATTAAAACATTAAACATTCACCATATAAAAATAACAAAGTTGACCATAGGGTGAAAGTAGGAGTACCGCCTTGGAACGGTCAGTAGCCAATAAGGCTAAACAGTGAAACAAATTTAATGTTTATTATTGTTATTTATCGTTACAACACATTGATTTAAATAAACCTTTTACTCTATAAAGTATAATTAAGGCTCTATGTAGGTGCTGACAATACTTTCTGTGAATGGTAGGGTAAATATATGCCCCCCTAAGTTTTGTTTGTTTTGTCTTTGTGTGTCTCTTTTTGTCTTTTGATAGGAATGTACATTTACTGTTCTTTTTTGTCATGGTGTGTTTTGTATACATGGTGTTTCCTGCATGACTCATACATTTACTTCTAAGATATCCAGAGTGCAAACAATGCAGATTCGGATAAAACATACATGTATCTCCTATATTTATCTAATGTAGGTATACACTGTTGCAAAAAAGACGTACCTAATTGGTAAAGAGATGAGAACATAGCTGCTTTTCTTATGAAAACAAGTATTATTCAGTGTTTGCAGAATAATATATGATATTTTAGTCTTAACTACATTTCTGCCAATGTCGCATCTGTGAGGACCTATGCAAATGATTTGGTCGAGATCAGACACCGTGTAGCTCGACGTCTCATCAAGATACTAAATGTGTGTTACAGTGAGTTTTTTAAAATAGAAATTAACAAATATTAAAAAGAATTTTGAAAGTATTAGACGACAAAGTTTGCAGGCGATAAAATTTGGCACCGAAAGTGTTAATGGAAAGGTAGTAAAGTCAAGCAGACAAAGCCACATACAAGACGCCAGCACCACCAAAACATCGATAGACAGCATGTCACACACACACACACACACACACACACACACACACATTCACAACCACACACCCAAACACACGAGATGACCACAGAAAACACCAACAAACACACACGCACCATATTAGACAAATATTCCAAACATGAACAAAAGCACAGACACAAAGACACGAGACAAACAAAAGTAAGGATGACAAAGAGAGTACCGCCTTGGCACGGTCAGAAGCAAAATCACCGCTGGGGGTTTAAACCGGTTTACGGGCGTCCTAACCTCACACTTAATCTCAAAGTCACCTTAATAAAGGTATCCCTGCCGGATTTCCCACAACACAGAAAACGGTAAACACATGACAATATGTAAAACATAGCATAACAACTGTGAAAATCCGTCAAATATGTACTAAATGACTTTGCTTAAGTCAGGGCAACTGCGGGGAAGCCGTTAAGGGCACGACAGGGAAAAAGTAATACATGAGTCAGGTAAGCTCATCCTGTTACTAAGTATACCATCATGGAGTACTACCCTCGGCCTGTCATCGCGCAAGCAAAGAGGGAAGCTTAGCTACCGACTGTAAAGGGGTCAATAACCAAACATGCAGTGCGTTGCAATATAATAGGATCATAACCTTTCTTAAAGGTTTTAATGTGTTTTACAAACAAATTCATGAAAATGGATATGACCCCGAATTTTACTAAGTTTGTAGATTCAACCCATACAATTCTGGGTGAGAAATGCCTTGTTGCAGTGACGTCCGTAGATTGCAATTATATTTACTCATGAGTGGTAAATTTCGATAATAAAATTTAGAAAACGTTTTCCGAATTTTGTGATATCTGTAACTTTGCTTAAGAAGTTTATCAGTTATAAATAAATGTTAAAATCTTCTAGCAAAGAACAGGCTCGTGCAAACCGAATAGGTTGAGAAATATAACCCCCATAAGATGTAGAAACGGGCACATCTCCATCTAGAAAAGGATAATGAACAATTTAAAAATTAAAATCTTCCCGTTTATCATATATTTTGGACAAAATTTGATCGTTTGTGATGGAAAGATTTAAATCTAAAACGGAGGCCATAATGTCAGATTGATTCGCTTTGTTTAAAGACAGTTCTTTTGTGTAAATTAAATCATGAACGTATTAAAAAACTTGATAGTGCTGTAAAATAAAGATTTGTTACCGATAATTTAATATTGTCCGAGAACCACTTGCCTCTCGGAAATCCATTTCCGCTCGGAATTATCCCCTTGCATATCAGTCCCAACGTTCAATAATAACTAAATTTGATCAATGAATCCATTCTGCAATTTGCAATCCTATTTTATCAGCAACTTTGTTTGAACCACCAGAGGATATTCAACTCAATTACAGTCAACATCATGATTTCATGTAATACACTGTGCAACACCATCACATTTGTCTGTCTCCGTCATACGTTAATTTAGTTTTCTCTCTAATTGCTAAAGGTCAAGGTCGTATCACGAGTGTGGAGTATTTAAACCACATTAAGATGTTCTGACAAAGAACAAATTTTGACCCTTTAAACAATGAGTAAGTATGTAAGTAGCTAGTGTATTTTGTTAAAGTGACATCGTGGTATACATAGCATACAAACAATTAACAACACACGGCCAGGTTGGGCCTATGAGTCACTTCAAACAAAACGACTAGCATCAAAATATGAATTAAACGTACCTAATTTTTTATGCATACGAGCTTTATAAAACATAATCCAACAAAAGTTTTCTTAAATCGTTTTATTGTGGACAATCTAGCAAGTAGTACAGAAACTATGGAATGCCGGTCACGACATGCTACTTGCCACTTGCTAGTTGCTAATTTCTAATAGTCACTTGTAACTTGCTTCTTTACATTTGCTACTTGCCACGTGCTATTTACTGCTTGCCACTTGCTATTTGATATTTGCTACTTGCCACTTGCTACTTGCCAATGAATACTTGATATTTTGATTTATGTACCCAAATCAACACGAATTATAGACAAGTTTAATAGCAATATCTATGTAGTTAAGGTAAATTAAACAGGATATTGCGTTTTAAAATGGTAGTTTGCTTCCAGACGCTTCTCGACGCTAAGGACGCTTAGCGTCACTTTTTAATGAGACCGTTTCTGAGCGGTGTGTATGTAAAATTTGGCAGCGTTAAGTTGGCTGCCAGTTCGCAGTTCGCAGTTCGTTATTCGAATAACGAACAACGAAATATTTCGCAGTTTGTTATTCGCATGTGAATAACGAAATAGTTTGCAATTCAATTAACGAAATGGTCAATTAAGCTATAAATTAACAGTACAGAAGGACCCCTCTAATGCGAACACTAACATAATAACCATAGGTGTCTGTATTAGCAGGTGGTAGCTTAATGCAGGATGAAAGTAATGCATAAAGTTCCTATAGGAGTTTTCTGCATAAATTTCGTTCTGCATTAAGTTACCACCTGTCTCTGACAGACAGAATTATGCCCCATTTTGGTGTTCGCATTAGAGGGGTTTTACTGTAATTATATTCTAGATACTGCAGAACTGGATTATCGCGGGTACATATAAAAGTCAGGCCACTTTGCAGTTTTCATTCGAATAACAAATTAGTTCCTAGTTCAATATCCGAATATTATCAAGACACTGTAGACTTAACTCATATGTAAATCAAATCATATATATACAATCCGGAGCCATTTGAATATCGAAATATTTCGTAGTTCTACCTCTGAATAACGAAATGGTCAAAGTAAGTTATTAATGTTCAATGATGATATTTTAGACACTATACACCCAAGTCATAGTGAAATCAAAGATTTATATATTAATTCCGGAGCCATTTTGCAGATCATTATTTGAATAACGAAATATTTCGCAGTTCATTATTCGATACAAATAAGTTATAAATTATCAGAGATAATATTTTAGACACCGTAGGCCCCAGTCATAGTGGAATCAATGATTAATATATTAAATCCGGAGTCATTTCGCAGTACGTTATTCGAATAACGAAATATTTCGCAGTTCAACCTCCGAATAACGAAATGGCCAAACTAAGTTTTAAATGGGTAATGATGATATTTTAAACAAACTAGACCCCCTTCCTAGTGGAATCAATGATTATATATAATAAATACGGGACCATTTCGCATTTCGTTATTCGAGTGACGAAATATTTCGAAGTTCAACCTCCGAATAACGAAATGGCTAAAACCAGCTATAAATTTGAATAACGAAATATTTCGCAGTTCGTTATTCGATACAAATAAGTTATAAATTATCAGAGATAATATTTTAGACACCGTAGGCCCCAGTCATAGTGGAATCAATGATTAATATATTAAATCCGGAGTCATTTCGCAGTACGTTATTCGAATAACGAAATATTTCGCAGTTCAACCTCCGAATAACGAAATGGCCAAACTAAGTTTTAAATGGGTAATGATGATATTTTAAACAAACTAGACCCCCTTCCTAGTGGAATCAATGATTATATATAATAAATACGGGACCATTTCGGAATTTCGTTATTCGAGTGACGAAATATTTCGAAGTTCAACCTCCGAATAACGAAATGGCTAAAACCAGCTATAAATGCGCAAAGATGATATTTTTAATACCCTAGACCCAAATCATAGTGGAATCAATGATTTCTATATAAAATCCGGAGCCATTTCGCAGTTCGCTATTCGAATAACGAAATATTTCGCAGTTCAACCTCCGAATAACGAAATGGCCAAAACCAGTTATAAATGCGTAATAATGATATTTTAGACACACTAGACCCAAGTCATAGTGGAATCAATGATTTCTATACAAAATCCGGAGCCATTTCGCAGTTCGTTATTCGATACAAATAAGTTATAAATTATCAGAGATAATATTTTAGACACCGTAGGCCCCAGTCATAGTTGAATCAATGATTGATATATTAAATCCGGAGTCATTTCGCAGTACGTTATTCGAATAACGAAATACTTCGCAGTTCAACCTCCGAATAACGAAATGGCCAAACTAAGTTTTAAATGGGTAATGATGATATTTTAAACACACTAGACCCCCTTCCTAGGAGAATCAATGATTATATATAATAAATACGGGACCATTTCGCATTTCGTTATTCGAGTGACGAAATATTTCGAAGTTCAACCTCCGATTAACGAAATGGCCAAAACCAGCTATAAATGCGCAAAGATGATATTTGTAATACCATAGACCCAAATCATAGTGGAATCAATGATTTCTATATAAAATCCGGAGCCATTTCGCAGTTCGTTATTCGAATAACGAAATATTTCGCAGTTCAACCTCCGAATAACGAAATGGCCAAAACCAGTTATAAATGCGTAATAATGATATTTTAGACACACTAGACCCAAGTCATAGTGAAATCAATGATTTCTATACAAAATTCGGGATCATTTCGCAGTTCATTATTCGAATAACGAAATAGTTCGCAGTTCAACCTCCGAATAACGAAATGGCCAAAACCAGCTATAAATGCGCAAAGATGATATTTTAGATACCCTAAACCCAAATCATAGTGGAATCAAAGATTTCTAAATAAATTCCGGAGCCATTTCGCAGTTCGTTATTAGAATAACGAAATATTTCGCAGTTCAACCTGCGAATAACGAAATGGCCAGAATAAGTTTTAAATGCGTAATAATGATATTTTAGACACACTAGACCCATGTCGCAGTGGAATCAATAATTTCTATATAAAATCCGGAGCCATTTCGCAGTTCGTTATTCGAATAACGAAATATTTCGCAGTTCAACCTCCGAATAACGAAATGGCCAAAACCAGTTATAAATGCGCAAATATGATATTTTAGATACCCTAGACCCCAGTCATAGTGGAATCAATTATCTCTATAAAAAATCCGGAGCCATTTCGCAGTTCGTTATTCGAGTAAGGAAATATTTCGCAGTTCAACCTGCGAATAACAAAATGGCCAGACTTGGATACAGGATGAGCTTACCAGACTCGTGTGTTACTTTTTCCCTGTCGTGCCCTTAACGGTTACCTGCAGGTGCACTGACTTCAGCAAAGTCATTGAGTACATATTTGACGGATTGTCACAGTTATTATGCTATGCTTTACATGTTGTCCTGTGTTCACCGTCGTCTATGTTGTGGGTAGGTCCATCGGGGATACCTTTATTTACACTATTTGTAAAGCTAGGGTGACTTTGAGAGAAGTGTGAGGTTAGGACGTCCGTAAACCGGTTAAACCCCCAGTGGTGTTTTTGCTACTGACCGTGCCAAGGCGGTACTCTCTTTGTCACTCTTCCTTTTGTTTGCCTTGCGTCTTTGTGCTTGTGATTTTGTTCATGTGTGGAATGTTTGTATCTTGTTCTTGTGTGTCTTTTGGTGTTTTCTGTGTTCATCTCGTGTGTGAGTGTGCGTTTGGGTGTGTGGTTGTGTGTGTGTGTGATGCTGTCTATCGGTGTTTTGGTGGCGGTTGCGTCTTGTATGTGGCTTTGCCTGCTTGACTTTACTACTTTTCCATTCACAACATGCATAACGATGTCTGCCAAAATGAAATGACTTGAAAATAAACTCCGTTGCATTTCTTACACAATGTGAGTTTTCAGGGGGTAAATATACGGGAAAAACAACAATATTATGACCTGTAGATTTGGATATTAAAGAATGTCCTCTAAAATTCCCTCGTAACTACTTTCTAGGATCTCAACGTCGCACTCATCATAAAAATAGATTCTCACAAAAATACCTACACCACCGGGTCCTTTTGACACATTGATATGCAAAAACTGCCGATTATGTGAATAAATGCAGTTATAATCTATATCTACTATATGTACTGTTTGATTGCTTTACATATTATATGGCTATTAATGTGTTCAACTAATTCGAATCTTAACTCATTGTTCCATTCAGTCCAACCGCATACATTAATATGCAGTATGGATATAATGTTTTCGTTAGACCAGGATCTGCTTTTAAATAATGCCCACTGTCGTCTGCCACAGAAGAGTGTCGTTCTTCGGCTCTGCCAGGAGCTCGGTTGTCTTTCCTGACGAGTCGGTCATTTCCGGTGCCCCTGGATTGGTTACCATTTGGTAAGTCAGACAGTAGCGTGTTCGCATTGAGTTCGAGAATACGCCCCGTGAGCGTTTTGCTATTATACAAATACTCATTTTTAAACCTTCGGCTATCTAGCGGTTGTCTTTGCTCGTAAAACACTCAATTTGAGCTCAACGGTTTAAAACGCGAGTTTTAACATTGGCGGTTTACCGATATAACTGTTTTGCGTCAGCTATTTGCACTCGTTGCGCTATACGGTCCCAAGAGGCGATCAAATCATGGTCCGTTTAATGGAGATTCGCCTTGGTAAGCAATCACGCTCGTTGCTATAACAGTTGTAACTACGCTGTATCTAGTCGGCCAGGATCCAAGAGGTTCATTGCATGAGAATACAAAATGAATGGTAACCAGGCTGGAGATGCCACACGTACCCAAAGCAAGCCTAGACAAATTGGATACGCGCACCCACAAACCAACAGACACACCCTTCTTAGAACTGTCCCTCGCCCGTCGTCATCAGCATCACAAGAGAAGATATGATGTCAATACTCATCAAAGATATAGTTTCATAAAACGCTTTATTGAAAAGTTTCGTATTTGATGGGATTGGTCTTGATACGATATCCATTTACCCAATTTAACCTGTATACCTCGGTGATTTAGACTAAATATGTGTTTTCAGATAATCCATTTTCATTTTGAGTGGTGTCTTTGCCGATGTTGACTTTGAACAATAGTTCACGAGGCAATTAGTGCAGAGTTTGATCAAAAGGCCCATTTAGGGTATACTTGATTTACCTATTGTCTATAAAGATATACTACAAACATATGTACAAAACATTTATCTTAGTAGTTATAACAAAATGACGCCCACAATATGATACTAAGAGAATACGTAACAGGCTAGGAGATGTTGCTTTCATTTTATAATTTCATAACTGTGTTATGGGTAGCTTTAGATGTCCATGACTGCATGCATTTTAATTGCAATAACATGCATTTGCTTAAGTGATTCTGAAATGTTAGATGCAGGACGGTTAAGTAGCTCTGTTACTGATAGCTGTTATAAATGCCATAACCGTCACATGGAATCTGCAGAGAAAAGTGGGTTGTAAAACTGATGCGGTCATTCATTATTCTTAACAAATATTATGTAAATAGTTCGAAACCATCACGCGAGATGTGCCCTCTAAAGGGTCCATCATTAATATTTCAATCGTATTGTTTAACTTAATGTAATAAGACATGCATGCATGTGATGTATTTTACTTCGTAATAGTAGTGTGATCATGCAATGCATGCTGGCCTCATAAGATGATTGCAAACTTTCCAGCATTAATTTAATGGCAAAACATTTGGAACACATATTAAAAAGACTATTGTATAGTTTCATATGGTACTGACTGTTTTTATTTTCATCATTGCTGTTCTGTAACACGATAAAAGTCAGTTTCAACCAACTTAAGACTTAACATTATAGGAACTACTCCGATAGCTATGTAGATACAGTTTTCGCTTACGAATCGTGATGTCGCTGTTTTAAGCAGGGTCATGCCAAAAACATTCATGAAGATAATAGTGATATCATCGCTTTATAAAAGTATCGCCAAAACTGGTTAACCAGGTGTCAGAAAAGAGACCATGTGTTAATTAAGTGCCACAATTATTACTCCATACATGAGCCTTTTACCCACAGAACAGACCCAGATCAGACTGCTAATTATCAGTGTCTGCTTTGCTTGCTTATAGAAGAATAAAGACTAATATTCTATAGTTTCCGTCATATCCAACTTTTCCTGTGGTCATATCGAGGGCTTGGTGCAAAACTATTCTAACTCCTTCACTTTAGTGAAGGAGTTAGAATAGTTTTGCACCAAGCCCTCGATATGCTATTATAAGAATTGATTAACAAGCATGTCGTCATTATTTCTTACATCAGTATTCATTTAGTTAAAAGAGTTAACCTATAAGGAAGTCCACAGAGAGTTTGTCTAAGTGTTTTTGTGTGGCACATCTTGTCTAACTTTCATTGGCTATTTTTATCGGAATCATCCTCTTAGCGTAGATTAGCTCCTACAGGAGCCGTCTGATGATCTGGGGCTGCTATGTTTGCAAAAGCATGACAATGCGTAAAAGTCTACATGTTCTCTACAACTAGACAAAGATTCGGGGTTGTCAATTTTTTAATGGTGTTTGTTTTGTTAAACCATCGATATTCCGTATTTGAGTGAGTATTCTAATCACCTCGGCGAATCGGGATATACATGTGGTTAAAGTCCTTCAAAAGCGGTGTGTCAAATGAGGTCCAGATTGTGGACATCGGTGGGAAAATGCTGCGTGATAGAAAGTAGCTCTACCAATAGTTCTCGTCGGCTTTCGTGTTTCTTCAATATAACTTCTGAAAGTAGGAGGTCATTCTAAAGCAAAAGTAGCAATGCGAAAAGAGAAAATTGCGGACTCGCTTTTTATATTGAGTCTGTATATGACCCCGACCACAATGATTTAAGCGGTATCCAGTTTCCATAGCTAAAAGTATTGAAGTATTGATGACAGCGGATGTAACTCATTATACATGTTTATGACATATATAGGTAGGTTTGACAGTATTTCCAATAATTTGGTGTTTGGGATTTGTTTGCGCAGAGCACGCGTGTACTAATCTACTACTTCAAATTCACGCATACGTATTATCAACCACCTCCATAGCTCATTTGGCTTGATTTTCGACCGGGCGAAAGCGAATACTATAGCAATGACACCCGTGACTCACTCGCTTAGCGTTCATCTTATGCAGGAAGTGCATGAATCGATGGTCAAAGTATCAGGATAATGAGGCTTAATATTGGTCGTTGTTTATATGTGCTTTATACTGGAGCAGTTTACCCTTCTCCGTTCTATATTTATTCCAAAATTCAATTCCTACTGAATATTCATGAAAAAAATAGTTATAAAGAAATATGGAAGGTGGAACATTGTAGCCATTTTAACAAGTAAAGACAGATCTATCAATTTCCATTGACAAACAGAGCAGACCCTGATGAGACGGCTCCTATTGGAGCCGTCTGATCTGGGTCTACTATGTTTGCAAATGCGTGAAAACGCGTATATATGAAGGAAATGGTTACAGATATGTGGAATCCAAAGCGGAGTACACAATACGGATGTTAAACAAACACGTGTTTTCATTTACATAATTTAGCTTAAATACCTTTTTTTCCAAATTTGTAACCATAGTCGAATGATGATCATGTTTATTTAACAAGACCGCAGGTACCACATAGACCCAGACAATGCTGTCTGGTATAACTCTTATAATGAAAGCAATTATTCATACTGGTGAAACATCCAATGCAATTTAACTGCACAGACATCTTAACCCTTACAATGCTAAATTTTCAAATGGACTATTCCAAAAATCAAAACGGTCAAGGTTATTGTAAATATTTAGGGATATTTCTAACGAAAATTGTAACATGCCAAATAGTGCAGATCCTGATGAGAGGGCTCCTCAAGGAACCCTCTAATCCTGATCTACAATGTTTACAAAGAACATTAGTGGCCCATGTACCTCACTGTTAAGGTTAAGCTCAAATTAAATCTAATTATTGCCTCATACAATCACATAATGGAAACTTCTCTCAAGTGTCGTTGACGACAAACATACGGATGGCAAATGTGAATGCAAACATTAATAAAAATTAACAATCATATTCGTTAATAGTCGATTTTTCCATTTTGTCCACTGACTCTAGAATCAGGTCAGAAAATGAATTTCAATCGAAGGTTTTGTAATGTACTTTTACAGACATACGAGATGTCATTTACGAGACGAGACTGTGTATCTCCACTCTAAGTTTCAATCCTCCTGGCAACTTGGGGCATCTCACTGACCCCAAACGCATTGGTCGGTCAAAACTTTGCTTTCTTTTCTCTATTCCACAAAGAGACGCGGACACGGACTACTTTCTGGTGACACAATACCACCGTCCAGATCTCGCCAGTGTTCCACTCGAATAGGCCATGACTCTTTCCGTTCCATCGATAATTTGTAAAACGACAGCACAAATTGTATAATTACTTGCATGAGTATGCAGTTTTAACGAGGAATTCGGACGTCTATGCTGAATTAAATCTGACAGCCTGTACGCTTCAGGCTGAAATGACATACCTCGGACAGCAGTTATGTAATATGGGGTTAGGACATGGGTCATTTGAGACAAGACGGTATTTTATACAAAACTTTAAATGTATGCAAAACTTCCAAGGTTAATCACTCTCACAACCGACTTGTACCGTAGTGGTAACATTTAATTAGGGGACATTGTTGTCTTCATACTAGACATAGGACAGCTTAGATATCGAGCAGGTCTAGTGATGCCTATCTGAGACCCAATTCGTGCCTAATCCTTTCAATGCGGAAAACGAGTTTCACTAATGACCGATGCAAACACTGTAGACCAGTCTGAAGTGTTTGTCATATTACACTTTCCTTTAAAAAAAACAAGAACAACAACTGAATATCCATACGGTAAATGGAAATGTAGTAACGTAACACATGCGACGACGCAACCATTACCAAAACACCGATAGAAAATAAGACACACACACAACCACACAAACACACAGACTGGTACCGCCTCGGAACGGTCAGTGACAAACCACCACTAGGGGTTTAAACCGGTTTACAAACGTCCTAACCTCATACTGTACTCAGTCACCCTAGTTAAACAAACAATTTAAGTAAAGGTAGTGTAAGTAAAAGTATCCCCGCGAGACTAATCTGGTGACAAAATTAAAACTGTCTGCTTCCTTTCTGAATATTGTCAACCAAAACGTTGTATAAATTTTTCTTACGGGCCTTTTGATCTGGGGCTATACTGTTTGCAAATGTATTATATGCTTGGTTACCGAGCATTAAGGTTTAAAATATATTACGGAATAACTGTACTCATTGTACTTATTTTGTACTAGTCTATTTAAAGGTATTTATTTCCAACAATATGTGTCGAACTGGAAGTCACTTGACAAATATCTGCGTCATAAACATCCAGTGTGCTACTGACTAAGCTGTGTTTCTTTCTTATATTTTCTATATTCTTATGCAGATATTCAAGTATGTTTTGCTGTAGTCCTTTTGATCGAATACGTTATGAACTTCCAAGATTGATTTCCAAGCTGTAGCGTAGCACAACTATTTACTATTGCGAGGCAACACGACACACTCAAGGCAATACCTGATGGGATAATCTTTGTCCGGGAATCAACTTAGTTTTGAATTGATTGATTTCTAAATGATGTTGTTTATGTACGGCTCATGTGTAAACGGCATGTACATTGAATTGTATTATACAAGAACAAAACTCCAGCGTCATTAAATGCCTTTCGTTTTAATTTAAGGTTACGTTGCGTAGGCTTTGTTCGGACTTTAACTTTGATATAAATTGACAGACGGTTTTTTAGTCTTTTAGTTCTCATTCTGACTATAAATAACGAAAACTGAAATCTAGATCAAAGGACCACGCAAATATTTGACTGACATTAATTGTCAAAATTTGACCAAATAGTTGGTCTAAAGGAGTGGTATGATTAGGATCAACACTATGTGCAGTTCTAGGGTTTCTTTTAGAGTTATCACAATTTGACGTCTTAAGCTTAAAAACAAGTCACATCTTCAAGTAGGCTTTTTTTCATCAACTTGTTGTTCCTGTCTTTGCATAATGATTAAGATGTTTTATCCAATACACTAATAGGATCACACGCATGCACCCATCCTTTCGGTACAGGCTTAACTCTTTCACTGCTAAATATTGTCATCTGCAAAATGTGTCTCAATGTTCGTTCATTTATTTTTCTTCTCTATACTTTAAAAAAACATTAAAACAGTAACAATCAGTTTGGATCCTGATGAAACGCCGAACTACTCGGCGTATCATCAGTTTTCAAACTGTTTGCATAAATATCATTGATACACAAACAAACGGTGTATAATAAAGGTATCCTGTCAGACTTCCCCACAACATAGACGACGGTCAACACATGACAACATGTAAAACATTGCAAATAACAAAACTGTAAAAGTCCATAAATATGTACTCAATGACTTTGCTGAAGTCGGAGCAACTGGGAAATAAAAACACGCGATGCGTTCCAATATAAATATGAAAATAAAACAGTCAAACAGGGAGAGCCACATACGAAAATACACCGCACCAAACACCACCAAGCAAGAAACGGCACAGCCACAAGACGGAACAAATCGGGACGCATAACAAGACGAAAAACATTAAACATTAAGAATATTAGATAACAAAGCTGACCATAGGGTGAACGCAGGAGTATGTCAATTTCAAGAAACAGTGCTACACAAAAAAGATTTTTACGCAAAAAAATAACATTAGAACCTATTCTTAGTCAACAGGTTTCGCAAAATAAATGAAACTATTTTTTCGAATATCGAAGGGATTTACCGGTATGTCTCGCTTTCATTCAGCATCTAACAACTACGTACATTAAATATTTCGCTGTTTAGAGTTTTTTATATACATTCACTTATCTCCTGATAACATCCTTAAGACATTATCCCCTGGTGACGCATTTTTGCGCATCTATAGAAGTCACTTTATGAAACCATTGGAGCAAATGCTCTATTTATCACAATTGTTTCAAACTACAAAATTCTAAAGTTTTCCTTTCATCTAGTTAATGCTCCTTTTCGGTAGATACATTAAACGAGGCTTGGTCTAAAAATAGCCTAGGCGAGAATGAGTTAAATTAGGGACTCATATATTCATCATGAATGAACCTTTACCCCGCTGTTAACCCTTTACTACATGAATATTCATGTAAGAAGTAACGACATCATGAATATTAATTACTTTATTATTTGAAATGACACATGAACACTGAAAACTTGGACCATGTCAGATTCTGTAGAATCATACTCGTATATTGTTTTTACGCACAGAGAGCAGACCCTGACTGGACGACTCCTATAGCCTTCTGATCTGGGTCTACTCTGTTTGCAAAGGCGTAGAAATGTGTATTTATGGAGTAAAGGTTTAATACGTGTTTACGTAACTAATTACCGAGTGTTAAACCGTTTGGATCCTGTTGAGACAAAGAGTTATTCAACAAATCGACTAGATCTAAACTGTTTGCAAATACGAGTCGGATCACTGATAGCAGGAGAAGGATTGGGGCAATGTTAACTTTATTCTACTGTTAGAAAATGATGTTTCCTTTAATGTTTGGCTTGCTGAGTATTTTCTTTTTATATTTTTGTTTCACCCACTACATTTATAATCAGTGTGTTTACCGACATGCACTCATGGTGTCAAACAGTTTGGATCTTGATGAGATGTCGAGGTATTCGGGGTGTGCTATATGGATCCAAACTGTTTGCATATGTAGTCATTCGCCCTCTCTCAGCAAACTAAAGGTTAAGTTTAAACTGTTTTAATTTTCTTTTGAACTGTTTAGTGAAAAACGGTTTGAGTACCGACAAGTTACCGAATCGGCCGACGTCTAATTTTGAGCAATGCTTATTACAGTGACGGTCCACTTTTGGGTGAGCACAGAATAAATTTTGCGAATGACAAACGTGACCAAGATACGTTTAAGGCATATGTATTAAAATGGTTTCAGAATATGTCTTCTTTTTCAAAACGGTAGTTTCAACATTTAGCGCATCACAAAATAGCCCTGTGAATATAACCTGTGTCCAGATAGAGAGCCGAATTATTCGGGGTCTGGTGTGAATCAGAGCTGTTTGCAAATACGCGATAGGTTGCTCTTCATGGGACAAGTGTTGATTTTAATAAATGCACATTTTGTTCGAGTGTATTGCGTTATGCAGTGATTTTCAATGACAAATACACCAGAAAATTGTTATGCAGAATTGATATCTTACGCCCAGAAAAGGATATATAATCTAGATTTACGAGAAACGTTAGCATATTCAAACAATCATTAGGAAACACATTGTCAAACCCACACACATTTGATAACATATTTTGCTTTGCGTATAAATATGTATGTAAAACTAGAGACAAGGAAAATGTCATTTATTTCATTTATGGTATTATTATGTATTTCACCTCATTGTCTTATAAGTTTTATGACACTATAGAAATTACTGTTGAAATTATATCATAAATGAAACTCGTTTATTTGCTTAACCCTTTCCCTCATATAAACGCCTTTTCACACATTTGCAAATAGAGTAGACCCAGGTCAGAGGTTCCTATAGGAGCCGTCTGATCAGGGTCAGCTCTGTTTCTATGTATTTAGTTTCTAAAATGGTTGCAATGTTCCACCTTCCATATTTCATTATAACTATTTTGTCCATGAATAATCAGTAGTGTTTGATAACTGGACTAAATATAGAACAGGGAAAGGGTTAAAAGCGATATTTATCATCGGGAATAGAAACGTGTGTACCATTTGCAGAAGGCTTGGGATCAGATATAATTAAATATAAAACAAACCCTATTTTGGTATACACGGAGCTCAACATGCAATCTCGAAGTTAGCAGTGCGATGACGACATTGATGGTGTTGCCACACAGACCTTGGGTCCGTCTTATTAAGAATTGCACGACTGAAATTATCGTAGGTTACTGGAAGTTGCGACATCGTATGTTATAACTTACGCGTATTTCTGTCAGACGAAGCCGTCATTGTTGCACACTAGACTTGTGATGGTTTCAGCTATTCTGGTGGTAGCGATTCTCATAAAAAAATGATGATAATTTTGGTCGTACGATCTTTAGAAACATTCATTATTATGTCAGTTGTCACCTCATATCTTCTCTTGTGTTTTCGATGATGAGAACAGTTCTGTAACATGGGATTCTACTTGGATTATTTTAGGGCGATGCACGCACTTAATTTGTGCGTGGGTTACTATGGGACGAGGCACGCGCTTTATTTGTGCTTGGGTTACTATGGGACGAGGCACGCACTTCATCTGTGTTTGGGTTACTATGGAACGAGGCACGGACTTCATGTGTGCTTGGGTTACTATGGGACGAGGCACGCACTTCATTTATGCTTGGGTTACTTTGGAGCGAGGCACGCACTTTACTTGTGTTTGGGTTACTATGGGATGAGGCACGCACTTCATTTCTGCTTGGGTTACTATGGGACGAGGCACGCACTTCATTTGTGCTTGTGTTACTATGGGACGAGGCACCCACTTCATTTCTGCTTTGGTTACTTTGGGACGAGGCACGCACTTCATTTTTGATTGGGTTACTTTGGACTTCAGTGTCTGACTTCCGTTCTGTATTTTAACTCTTTACGCAAAGTGATTGTCTGACAACCAATTTTTATTTAATATATTTCAAATGTGGATTCGGTTTTCGATGAACTTCATGAATAGTTTGTTCTATATATTTTATTTTAATCGTTTATATAATAGGGCAATAACAATTTCAATTCCCCTCGCGCAAACAAAATACACAAAAATAATCTCAAATCAACAGTGTTCTTTCGTTAATTATTTTAAATATTCTTATATTCATTAATAATTTATTATGTCTTTCAATATCAATTTTGTGCACTGTCTTCCTATGGCAAAATTGAATTACAGAAATTTCAGTTAAACGTGTTCTGCAATAAATCAAATTTCAATCTCAGAAGACTACGCATTATAAATCTGCTCCATTTTTTCCGGAATTTCAACAAGCGGTTATGCTCGTGTTACAGTAAAAACTCGATATTACGAAATTTTAGTAATGAACATTTATGTCTTTGTAGGCAAGCGGCTGCCTATTGCAGTATGAAAGCCATGCAGAAAGCTCATGGAGAAGCTTTCTGCATGACTTTAACCCTGCATTAAGTTGTCATCTGTGTTAAAGTTCAAAACTACGCAAATCTAAAATTCTTCTTTTCTATAGTTTAGGTAGATTTATTCAAAATGCTAACATTGTAAAAAGAAGCACATGTTGCATGGAACATTTACCTTTATAAATCAAACTAGATGTAACAGATAGTTGAATATGTTCAGTGGCAGTATCGTCTCTTAATTAAAATGGCCAATGCCAGATACTGATGACTAGTCCCGCAACGCTCCGTTAACATAAAATAGATGCTGATGCCATTATATGGTAAATTATGTTGACGGATCTAACATTAGTTAACGTATATACGTATTAACACATGACTTGGGATTTAAAACATATCCCGTTAGTCACGATCAAAGGCAATATTGCTTTACAAAGAGAATTATAACCCACCAAATAATAGTTAAAGCCATAACAATGTAAAGATAGGAAAAGAGGTGTGGGGTTTGATTCATTTACGATATGCACTTAGATGATTGGTACGATTGCAACTTATGGTCAAATTCCAAGCTGGTTTCTCAAATGCTTAATCGGATTGGAAGTTGTCAAAATTGCCACAGATCCCAATTTGAGGAGATATTATTTTTTTAAGATTAGGATAAGGGCTTCATGCATGTGATATTGCTGTGTTATATATGCTATCTCTATCAAAAACATTCTTCCCACTTTGGACCCGGTACAAATCCATTTAATGTCATGAAAAACATCAGAAATGGGTGTTTGTGTTAGTCGTTAACACTTGTCAGAAGTTCACTACATGGCGAAAAAATGTTTATCTGCTTTCCAATTACTCGAAAAAACATTTTGACCCTGATCTACTTGGATGATTTGGGACTACATATCAACCACATTTTGTCAAAAATTAAGATTAGTGTATTGCTCTTTGTCAACTCAGGTTCGTCTAGTGTATTTTATCATTACTGACAGAAGCCTTTCACAAAGAGACCTTTTGGTTAAGGTTTACCGATTATATCGCCATTCCAACAAAAGCGCACTAGCATGATAGTAAGAAACATCGTTATCAATGTGAAGCTATGCTCACAAGAAGCTTCTATTATTGTCTGGCAGTGTCTGCCTTAACACAGAGTTGAGCCATTATTGTCATACATGCGTAATGAATTAACATTATTATGATGTATTAAACATTCAACTACCTAAAAGATAAATATGGTTTGAGTAAATGTGTACGATCTGTGAACGACTTTCCATTGGTCTTGTCGTGTATATGTACCATTCAGTATTTCAGATAATTGCTGAAAACCTTGCGGTCTTTTTCATTTCTCTAATTAACGTTATTATGTTCATTACAAACACAATACATTGTTTACACCCCTCCGGTCAATCGCCTCATTCTCCACCAATTTGCATTTCATTACTTCATCATCATTCGTTAATTTGAGTTGACCCTTTCGCTGCCAGTGCCGGATCTGTGATTACCTATGCAAACAGTTTGGATCCAGATGAGACGCCGAGTAACTCGGCGTCTCATCAGGATCCAAACAGTTTGTAACTGTTACTATGTTTTTGAAACAAAAATGAAGAAAATCAAAAGAATGCAATTTTGTAGCAGACGACAAAGTTAGCAGACTACAAAGTTTGGCAGCGAAAGGGTTAACCGTTATCCTGCTATTTTATCATTCACTACATGAATATTCACGTACGAAATAATGTCATTATGAATATTAATTTTGTGTACATGGATAATGGAATATACACGCGGAGAAAGTTATGACAGAAACTATAAATCGGATATGTTTATCATTTCAATAGCAAACAGAGCAGACTCTGATCAGACGGTGCCAACAGGCGTTAAAAGGTGTGTCTTTTGGAATACTGGATTTCCTCAAACTCTCTCAGGCGGAAAGTTCTAATTAGTTTAGTTTTCTTTAACACAGAAGCAAACATCTTGGATCTAGATGAGACGCCAAGCCACTTAGCGTCTCGTGTCCATGTTATTTGTATGTGCAAAACTGGTTATCATCAAGAAAGTGAGGACTAACCCATTATATCATGTGTATTCAAATACAAATACAAATTTTATCTGTAGTCTGATGACATATATCAAATAATATAAGCTATGTATAACGTTTGACCGACTCATTTCATGACTCTATTAATTTGAAAGAGAATGGCATTATATATATCAATTAGCTTGCGATAGCTCGATAATTCTACTCGGGTATTCTTCTATGAACAAACAATGCAATTTGTCTCATCTGAACCCATACTGTTTGCAAAGGTAATCATAGATGTGACATTGGCAGCGAAAGAGTTCAGAGCATAGTGGGGAATATGCAAGAAAAAATGCAAATATGCGTGTTGTAAGAAAATGCACGAGGATATCCTAGGGCTTAGTCTATAAACTAAGAGCGTCTAGCCATTCAAGATGCCATTGCAAGCACATACTGTAAACCACCAAAACCCTAATGTGCATGCAAATTGCGTCCTGTCTAGTATTTACAAACATACTGGTTCTGATTAAACACGCTGTGTGACACTGTATCAATGTCATGTGCGAACTGTCTAGTATTTACAAACAGATTGGATCCGATGGAACACGCTGTTTGACACTGTATCAATGCAAAGTGCGACCTGTTTTGTATTTACAAACAGATTGAATCTGATGGAACACGCTGTGTGACACTGTATCAATGCAAAGTGCGACCTGTCTAGTGTTTGCAAACAGATTGGCTCTGATGAAATACGCTGTTTGACACTGTATCAATGCAAAGTGCGACCAGTTCAGAATTTACAAACAAATTGGCTCTGATGAAACACGCTGTTTGACACTTTTTCAATGTATTAATACTATAAGTATCCGGACTCACATTGTTTGCCCCTCCATCAGTTTTTTAAGCTGAATACAGTACACACTCGATACTACGAACATCCAAATTTGTATCATTATTGATCTTTAACACAATATGAGATTTCTACATGACTTTCACCCTTTATTAAACAGCCACCCGTCTACAAAGACATAAATTCTTCATTACTAAAGTTTCGTAGTATCAAGCTTTTACTGAACTACAATTTGGTACCCGTTTGATAACTTTAAAATAGTCTGGCATAGTATCCTTATCTATGTCTATACGAATTCCCTATGTTAGTCTGTTTGTCAATCCCTTGAATCCTGGCCTTGTTATTGGGATTTTCTACGTGTGGAATCCTTCCAGCTTGATTGCGGTAGCTCGATAATTCTACTCGGCTTTTATTCTATGAACAAACAATGCAATTTGTCCCGTGAACGGAAACACTTCTTCGGTTTACATCCTCATGTAATTGGCTGGGCATTCACGATATAACTGAAATGCTGTCAAAACAGCGTAAACTCCCAATACAAACACACTTTCAAAAGTACATGTGTGAGTCATGCAGGAAACATCGCATACAAAACACACAGTCCCCTGAACAACAGCATGACAAAAGAACAGCAAATGCACATGCCTATCAAAAGGCAAAAATAGATACACTTAAAGACATAACAAACAAAAAATTGGGGAGAGAAGTACCGCCTTGGAACGGTCAGTGAAAAGTGTCACTGGGGGGTTTACACCGGTTACGGGCGCCCGACCTCAAACTTATGCCGTCGTCGTGGTTAGCTTTAACCCTTCACTTGCTATTCACGTCAATATACCTACCTGTAAATAGTGAAGACCCAGATGATACAGTTCCTGCAGGAGCTGTCTCATCAGGGTCTGCACTATTTACAAGTTGATTGTGCAACCAGTGCACTCCATAGCAGTGATTGCACAGCGAAATACTTGTACATAGTGAAGATATATGTAATTATACAACAGGACATGGTTAAGAAGGAGAAATGTATTTTAAAATTCAGCGAGAGAAGGGTTAGTAGGGTACAGTAGCACCTATCTAAATCGGACGTTCACGTTAGTATTAGTATCGGTCTTGGAGACAGGTCACATCTTAAGGCAGGGCGAAAGTCATGCAAAAGGCTCCTCTGGGAGCTTTCTGTATGACTTTCACCCTGCAACAAGCAACAAGCATCCACCTGTCTAGAAGTGTCTAAAAAGAAGTAGAATTTCTGTTTAGAGAAATATGAATCATGTAGGAAACACCACTTACAGAACAAACAGCCGACCGAGCAGCAACACAAGAAAATGCACACAAGCAAATTAACACAACTACCAAAACAAAAACATAAAGAGACATACAAAGACAAAACAAACAAACAATAGGGGGAAGATGGAAGTACCGTCTTGGAATGGTCAGTGACAAAAGTCACTGGGGGTTTAAACCGGTTTAGGGATACCCACCCTCACACTTATTCCACCCCCACCCTAAAAGACAAACAGTGTAAATAAACGTATCCCTTCTCCGTCCTGTATATGCATTCTCAGACATTCCTGCAGCGATAACGTGACCATGTTGCACTTCCCAACAATGGAACTACAGTTGAGTCTCACTAAAGCGAAAAACCAATTGAATCGCGCATTAGTCTTTAAAAGCAGGTGGTTGCTTAATACAGGGCAACATTAATGAAGAAATATATTATAGGAGCTTTCTACATAAGTGTTGACTTGCATTATGCTCCCACTAGTATCAACAATATATTTTGGGTAGTCGTATTGGAGAGACTTTACTGTATTTGGTTCAACGTTTTATCGTTTGTTGTAAGCATATTAACATTGACAATTATTCTCCATGGACTGATTCAATAGTCGCATCTCTGTCATAGTTATCACTTATCAGTAGTCACTACAGCTCTCAGTCAGATTACATCAGTTAACCCTTATTCTGCTAAGAGCAAACGAGAGTGGCACTGCCGAATAACTTGAATATGAACGAGACAATAAGCTACAGTTGACCCTGTCTTAAGCAAACGTCCAAACGATGTCTTATTAGGGTTCTGTAAGGCGGGAGGTAGCTATAGGAGCTTTCTGAATTACTATTGCCCTGTATTAAACAACCACCTATTTAAAGATGTTTATGTTCATTTAATATAAGGTCGCTTAAGACGGGTTCTACTGTATTTGACACTCGGCCATGAGCTACTCAAGGAAGGACGTATAAATCGTAAGAAAGCAATTTAGCGTGCAAGGGTCGCGTTTTATGAAAGATCGTACTACCAACATTATTATTATAAGTCCGTATAAACAACAGTTGCTACTACTAAAATAGTTGAACAAATAGTCGCACATTCTAACATGCTACAATTCAGGATAATTTCGTACAGCAGAAATTGTCTTGAGGTCTAACATACGATCTTATGCATATTAGATCTCACGACAATTTCAGTCGTACGATCTTTGACAAAACTGACCCCTGGCTTTAACAGATCCTTATTTACATTAGGATGGGGACAAGTGCACGTAAATCACTGTTAAAGGTTCCGTTAGGCTGTTGTATCCCTTATTTTTCACATAAAAGTCTTTTTCACGCCTTTTCAAACAATAGACAGAGATCAAGCGGCTCTTGTAAGAGACATCTGATCAGTATCTACTATGTTTCGTTCTGACCATATAATACAGCTTCTACCAATAACGAACCATCCTGTATACATGTGTCATTATACAAAAACAGCTTATAAATATTAACCCTTTCGCTGCCAATGCCGGATCTGTGATTACCTATGCAAACAGTCTGGGTCCAGATGAGACGCCGAGTAACTCGACGTCTCATCAGGATCCAAACTGTTTGTTACTGTTACTATGTTTTTGAAACAAAAATGAAGAAAATCAAAGAACGAAAATTTGTAGCAGACGACAAAATTAGCAGACGACAGAGTTTGGCAGCGAAAGGGTTAATGATATCATTATTTTTACATGAATATTAAACTTTAAAAACAAAAGGGTTAACATTATCATCACGGATAATGCAGTTCTACCACTGGCCGAGGTGTACAGGTCTACCACTGTAGCCGAGGTGTTGTAAAGATATTTCGCCTAGTATTTGTTTTTCAACCACTATCCTAAATTAATTTTGAAACGTGTTTTACTTTAATTTCTACTGAGAAGTCATTTATAGGGGTAATTGTTACCATAGAATTCCCATGTTTACATAAAATGAGCCCATATTCATTAGAAGGAAATCCCTAACACAAACAATGCAGTAATAATGTAATATAATCGACGGGCCAATAAATATGGTCTGATTAGCTGGATATGTATCCACACTATCAGTCCCAGTTATTCACCAATTACACGTGCTCTTGTCCAAATATGTATGAACTCTTTCGATACCGATTTATTAAAGTGGCATATCCCATCAGCGTTTAACTATAGAGTCTACTAAGCATGAAAGGCATAAAATTTCTAGAATATTTTGAATGACAATCAGTGCAGACCCTGGACAGAGGACTCCTCTTGGACCCCTCTGATGTGGGTCTACACTGATTGCAAATAACAGTGCATCCAGGGTCTACGCTGCCCAGGTTTGATAGAGTTAAGAACCAAACAACGTTTCATTTGATGGACTTCTTACTTAACCCTTTCACCGCCTCAGTCGCATAAATGCACCACGACAAATAGTGCAGTCCCAGATCAGACGCCGCCTTTTCAAGGCGGCGTCTGATCAGGGACGTCACTTTTTGTCTCCAACTCTATTACTATATCTGTGCTTTATTCCTTTGAACTTTGCATTTATTTATCTCATTTCCTTATTGTACAAAAAATATTTATCATAAGTGGTTGGCAGACGACAATTAGAAATTTGGCGCCGAAAGGGTTGAAACTTCTTTGGCCGAAATGAAATTACTTTTTTGAAGTTAATTTCTAAAGCAAACAGTATAGATCCTGATCAGGAGTCCTCAGTTCTGGGTCAAAACTGTTTACGTCTGTCCCTTTATCTCATAATAGGTATAAATGTGTTTAAAAGATTTGCAGCAACTAATTGTCAAATAGACCAAATTACACGTGCCTATGACGCAGTAGTTGATCTAGGTCTTCACTATTTTGTCGCAAATCATTGTTGTCATTATACGGCTCAGCAAGTTTAAGTTATGTTTCCGAAGTGCACTAATGAAGTATTATGCCAGATCTGTAAGCAAGTGGTATATGTTTGATTTATAATGTACCAATTTTCTTGATTTCTTTAGAATCAAGTGCTTGCTAACAAGCATTTCCCTCTCTTGTTAACGAGTCGATATTCTTTGCAGGGATATCCATTGACATTTAACTCTAAGTATAATTTTGGAAAGTGCTTGATAGCATCGGCACATATTTTGACTTCAAACACGGTATCGAGTGATTCTACCTCTCATCGGGATTGAAAGCGGCAATTTGACTATGTTTTGGACAGATAAAATCCTGAAACTGAAGACAATATTTGACACGGCGATCGAAACTTGCTCATCATATTAACCTTTACCTCATATAAAGGTGTTTTACGCATTTGCAAACAGAGTAGACCCACATCAGACGGCTCCTGTGGAATTTGATAGATCTGTTTCTTTACTTTCTAAAATGGCTACAATGTTCTGCCGCCCATATTTCATTATTACTATTTCGTCCATGAATATTCATTTGGTATTGAAATTTGGAATAAACATAGAACAGGGAAAGGGTTAAAGATCAAATGAAAATACGTTGTAAGATAGTTTAATAAAGCACTTTGTGATAAATGTATACTTTATAAAAAGTAGTTTGTAAAAGGAATTTTGTAACAGTATTGAAATAAGACTAATTTGTAAAACTAGTTTGCAAAAAAGTATTTTGTAATAAATGTATTTTGTAGAAATATGTTTGTAATAAATTTTGTAAAAGTATTTTGTTGCGTATTTTATAAAGATATTTTGTAATAAAATATTTTGTAAAAGTATTTCACAAAAGTACGGTGGCACTGAGGTGACATATGCAAGATTTTTTTTTCAAGTTTGTTTTCCCGAGATAATTTTTTTTATTATCTCGAGAATACGAAAAAAAGTTCGTTTTTACGAGATAATTTTTTTTATTATCTCGAGAAAACGAAACAAAGTTCGTTTTCCTGAGATAATTTTTTTTATTATCTCAAGAAAACGAAGTAGTTCGTTTTAAGGAGATAAAAAAAATTATTATCTCGAGAAAACGAAACAAAGTTCGTTTTCCTGAGATAATTTTATTATCTCAAGAAAACGAAGTAGTTCGTTTTAGGAGATAAAAAAAATTATTATCTCGAGAAAACGAAACAAAGTTCGTTTTCCTGAGATAATTTTTTTTATTATCTCAAGAAAACGAAGTAGTTCGTTTTGACGAGATAATTTTTTTTATTATCTCGAGAAAACGAAAAAAGTTCGTTTTCATGAGATAATTTTTTTTATTATCTCAAGAAAACGAAGTAGTTCGTTTTAACGAGATAAAAAAAAATATTATCTCGAGAAAACGAAATAGTTCGTTTTAACGAGATAAAAAAAATTATTATCTCGAGAAAACGAAACAAAGTTCGTTTTCCTGAGATAATTTTTTAAGTCGTGCGCACGACTTAATAAGCCAATCAGAACCCTCCGTCAGAGTCAATTGTTCATCTATGGGGTTTCTCGTTTCCCGCTTAGCGAGGCTCGATAGATTTGCAAACACGTTTGACCTAGATCAGACAACAAGTAACAAGCGTCTGATCAGGATCTAAGCTGTTTGATACTCGGGCAATATAATTTATTTTTGCTGCGTGATAAGAGTTATCCCTTTCCTCGATATATACGCATTTTATCACCACTTTTGCAAACAAAGAAGACCCGCATCAGACAGTTCCTATAGGAGCTACCAGATCAGGGTCTATTATGTTTCCTTAGAAAATTTCATAAATCAAGATTTTAACTTTCTACGCCAGAGTAGGCCCTGAACAGATAGCTCCTGAAGGATTTGTCTAACCAGGGTCTTCTATGTTTACTTAGAACATATACTAAATGTAGGAGTGTAGGAGTGCATGGGTTAATATGAAGAATCGCAGTTGTGTATAAACCTTTTAAAAGCCGGGAAGGTGTATTCGACATATGGGAAACGGGTGGACGCTATCCATAAACAATTTAACCCTTTCCTTCATAGTTTCTATTAAAACTTAATTTTAGGTAGATCTAGTTATATAGATTTACATGCATTCATAAGGGTAGAAACTCTCTTTAATATTTATGGAGGAAATGGTTAGCGTATCAACGCGACTAACATTTGCGTCTATTGAAAATTGTATAGGGGTCTCCTATCTAACCAATCTGATTCACTGCTTTTGTATAGTAAACCAATTACAAGCCTTATTTAGAACTACTCAACGTCATACTACTACTACTACGCGTCACAGTGATGTTTGATACGTCACGGTAACGTTATTATTAGTTATGCAGGGCTTAGTGTCCCTAATATGGACAGCAAATATTTATATGGGAAGAAAATTTCAAGTATTTACACGCATGTTTGCATCATAGGTATGGCATGCCCTAGGGAAGCAAGGGAATTACCTCCCTTTAATAGAATTAAGTAAAATATTTTGTAATTGCCTTAAATGTCGTTTATATATTTTGTTTTTTCCTTTTTATCACTGTAAAACTAGTTAATTTTTATATTTCAACTCAATTAAAGCATAAATTATATGTATGCATTTTTTAAAACTGTAGTGGATAAACATAAAATATTATTATAGTTAACAGAAAAGCATGTGGCTGTCAAATAAGGGAAGTAACTCTTGTAAAGCAGTACCCTCATAAGGAATCTATAGGGGTTTCTCGTGACCTCTATTGACCAATGGAATGACAATAATTTTGTAGGAGGTAAGATAAACGCAATTATGACGTCATATAAGTTCATCCCTTGTCTCGGCCATGTTCTCATAAACCTCAAATACTTGCGAAAACTGTTGACTCTGATGGAGGGTTCTGATTGGCTTATTAAGTCGTGCGCACGACTTAAAAAATTATCTCGGGAAAACGAACTTTGTTTCGTTTTCTCGAGATAATAAAAAAAATTATCTCGCAAAAACGAACCATTTCGTTTTCTCGAGATAATAAAAAAAATTATCTCGTAAAAACGAACTCCTTCGTTTTCTTGAGATAATAAAAAAAATTATCTCATGAAAACGAACTTTTTTCGTTTTCTCGAGATAATAAATTTATTTATCTCGTCAAAACGAACTACTTCGTTTTCTTGAGATAATAAAAAATATTATCTCAGGAAAACGAACTTTGCTTCGTTTTCTCGAGATAATAAAAAAATTTATCTCGGGAAAACAAACTTGAAAAAAAAATCTTGCATATGTCACCTCAGTGCCACCGTACAAAAGTGTTCTGTAAATACATATTTTAAAACGGTATTCTAATTTAAGTTAGCTGTGATCTGAAGGAAGCCTTCTCGTGCTGGAAAATACATTCAGAGGCTGTAATATCTTTACGTTATTTCATTTCATTTTCATTTCCACATGGACACATTTCTATGCTGGTACATGTTAAAGTGAGCAAGAAATTCCCACATTTACAAATTAGACTAATATGTGATATAGCTTAACTCTTTCGCAGCCAATGTCTTATCATTGATTACCTATGCAAACAGTCTGGCTACAGATGGATCGCCGAGTAATTGGGATTAATCTGATAACTTGTGTGCGAAGACATGTATGGCGCCACGCGATTTCTGGTAAACATACTGAAAACAAAACATTCGTCGTTGAATCTGTCTCAGACCCGACGGACGAATTTGGAAGAAGTGTCAGAGCTCTTAGTGTCTTAAATGCGCACCATTATACCTCCCTGTGGTGTTTACTTTATAAATATGACTTTTACTGTAATGGGTATGTGTTACAATGCGCCAATTATTGTTGTTGCTAGTTGAGAACCTGAGATGTAATCAGTTCCTTGATAACTTGAGCAAATGTAATAAATGATCAATTTGCACCGAATTACTGACGAAAAGAAGTGGGATGAAAGGCGGACACGCTTTAGCATTGGGTGATTTTAGGCTTCTCATAAACTATGACTGAGTTCTAACTTTTAGCTGTAGATTTGATACTGAGCAGTGGCTCAGTTTTATAATACAATGAACCCTCATTATACCGGCATTCGTTACAATGGCACCCTCGTTATAGCGGCACTATGCACTGAAGCAAAATTATTTTAAACAACCACTAAATAGATTGGTACAATGCCAATAAGACAGGTGATCGCTTAATGCAGAACACAAGTAGTGCAAAAAGCTCCCAAAGGGAGTTTTTTTGCACTTTTTGTGTTCTGCATTAAGCGTCCACCTGTTGGTATTAGTTTAACACTGGCCATATGGTTCCTTTCATATTTGAACTCGATATAACGGCAACCTAGCAAACTGTCTGGAAACAAACACCTCCTTTGCATCGAGGGTTCACTGTACATATCATTCAAACGCGATCTTAACAATGAATGGTGAACGGCGTGTAAATGGCCTATCTAAGCTTTTGTTACTTCATAACCTCGCTTTCATGCGCCTTGCAAACAGAATAGACCAGAATCTGACAGCTCCTATAGGTGATGACTAATCTAATTCAACTGAGTCTCTAGTAATGTCATTCCTTCGTGTAAAAGAACCATTTAATATTGATTTAGCGGTTCTACTTGCGGGTAAACTGCATAACTCAGAGCTTTCATTCCAGCATTAACCCGTATCCTTATATACGCGACTGGACTTACATTAGAAAATAGTTTATCAATAGCTTGTTGGAACGGTAATAGTCCAATATGCCCTAGATAAAAATGTAAGCAATTATTTCAAACAGGGTAAGGATTGATGCTGCATGCTTTGACCCAATGTCAGCCGTTTGAGTACATTTCACCTTTGCAAACCTTTGTGTCCCTTTGCTGAATTGGATATGTAAATAGGGTTTTTAAATAGTTTTACACTTTCTAAATTTCTAGTATTGATCAAGAGGCAAACATTGTGGATCCAAATGAGTCGCCGGATTACCTGCGGTTTAATCTGGATCCAAACTGTTTGTCAACGCCTTTGAGGTCGTGATTTGGCAGAATAACAGGGTTAATTCTCTATATAATTAGATTTTACACATAATGAATTGTTCCGGTCAGTTTGCCTGTTCACTTGATTTGATTGTATTGTGTTCGTTGACATATGGTATAGTTGCGGTCAATATGTTGTGGCACAGAATACATCAAGTGTATACGTTAGTCGTTTTTTTCTCGTCAACATCTTACCCCAAGGCCTGTGTAATATATAATAAGACAGGCTACTTGCCATTTCAACGTGTGTTGATTTTCTTTGGCAGCTTAGGCAATCTTATTTGATTTTACTGTTATACTTTTACTGTCAAGGTCACGTGACAGTACCGTAGAGTTCTACTATCGTGCTGTATGTACAATTCTAACACAACTCTGGACCTATGGCATATACAAAAGGAATACTGAGAAACATCTTTTAATCCGTGATAATGAACTGCACGGGCTGCATTTCCATCGACTGTTCCATTTTCCCCACACGGCACATTCTGTTCCATGTTCAAACCAGACACAATCAAATGTAATTTCATATTTCTAAATCTGTAAACACGATGACTCTGGCATAGAGGTTGCAGACACGATGTGTAAATGGTATAGTTGTTCGCTTCAATGTGAAAGGTGAAGCATTTTTGACTTGGAATTGTTGTTTTCTGTTGAGATTTGGACTTAAGGCATCGTGATCTAATGACTCCTCATCGCAACTCCTCACTGTGATCTAATGCGCGATAATGCACAGCTACACATTTGTTATTTCTTAAACAATTTGGTATGCTACAGTAGCCATGGCCACGCGAATACCTCTTGAAACAGTTTGCGTCCAGGTAATACGTCAACTAACACTGTGGCCCATAAAGATTCAAACTGTCTGACAAATGGATTTGATTTTGATAGAGCAATTGAATATACTGTATAAAATACATGTTTAACCCTTTACTCCATATATACACAGTTTACGCTCCTGTAGGAGCCATCTGATCAGGATATGCTCTGTTTACTTGTATAATTGTACAGATCTGATTCTACAGTTTCTGTTATGGCCAAAATACACTGTGTTTATATGCCGTGATAAAAAAATGATTACATAATTGATATTCATAATGTCATTAATTCTCCGAAAAAAGAAAAAGATCAAAGATTAATAGGAGGCGAACGAAGTTTTGAAATAAAAAGCAGTTTGCTTAGCAGGTTTATTGTTTACTCTATCTCCGCCACGGTCACCGGAAAGTAACGCACAGGGCTCGCTGCAGTGGTTACCTCTCTAAATACTTTAACGCATTCCCACTTAGTCTATTTTTAGACCTAACCTCTTTGATTAAATATACCCAAAAGGAGCATTAACTAGAGAAAATGAAATTTTCAGAATTGTGTGGTTTTGAAACCATTGTGATAAATAGAGCATTTGCTCCACAGGAGCAAATGCTTTATTTATCACAATGATTTCATAAAGTGACTTTTACAGAAGCGTCAAAAGGCGTCAATATGCGGGAATGGGTTAAATGCAGATGAAAAACCGGGTAACTCGGTGTGTCAACAGTATCTAAACTAATTGACGTCCCATTTATGTTTTGAGCAGAAATTGAAGGACAATCTTGTCTGACATTTAAATCAGACGATAATTTGTGAAAATTATTTGGCGCCAAAACCTTCCATTTAATGCCGGATTATTTAAAGCTGTCTTGGATATAATCATTTGTAATTATTTTGGGAATTAGATAAACAATAAAACACATACTTTTAACCCTTACCCTACTGGAAAAAAAGTTTTTGCTCAATTGATCTGGTGCAATTTTGACTACTTTCGGTTCGATCAATCTTTCTTAGAAAGTGTCAAACAGCTTGTATTCTGATGAGAGTTACTTGCGTCTCATCTGAATTCAAGCTGTTTGAAAATGCAAAGTTGTGAATAGCAAGATAACGGTTAAATTTGAGAAAAGCTCAATTAGCTGTGTCTTTAATTATAAGTTTCCTTAAAACACCATAAGTAGCTGTCTCGGGAGTATCGATGATTTATAACGAGTGCGCCAACTAATCCACTTTGCAATTGCCCTTTCTACTTAAGCAACGAATTTGTGATTACCCTATGCCAGCAGTTAGGATTCAGATGAGACGCCGTAGTCGCTCGGTGTCTCAGCAAGGTCTAAACTGTTTGACATTCGCAATACAGTCTTGAAAATTCAAGTTACAGAATTACAGCAGTCGACCATTTTGTGGTGACAACAATATATACAGCGTGGAAAGAGTTATCCCGCTATGTGCCACTTGGATGGTAATTACAAACAGCTTAGATCCAGAGAAGACACTGAGTAACTAGGCATCTCATCAGGACCGAAAATATTTGACACTCGAATAACAGTTTATAAACATCTTAAACAAATCAGAATAAGGTGATCTGCACCATATCAGAATACATTAATTGTACAGCGAGATAAGGGTCGAGCTTTGTTAGACACACGTTGGCGTGATAGTGCCAGACGACATTAAAGAACCCGTGTGAAATGTTTATGCTTGTCTGGTGTGTCTGATTCTTAACGATAGAGAACTATGCGTTTAATAGATGAAGGATGCATCTGTGTCTAGTTTTGTAACATCTGGGTCCAGTTAATGAAATGTCCGTCTGATTGAAAATATGTCTAAACACTGTGTACCAGATCCAAGATGCTGAACCATTATGTCACTTTAATAAATACAGGATATCTCTCAATAGCGATCCAAAACCCAAATTTAATCGTCGATCTGTAAGACGGAAGAAAGCTTAACGGAAGAGATGCAGAAAACCCCTAAAATATACTCTGTATTACGTTTGTTCTACATTAAGACCACAATCTTTTGCAGAACACCATGTTTATACAAGAGTATGCTTTAACCTGTTGTTCATGAATATTTAAAAATCTTTAATTAAGAATCAAATATTTATTATTTCATAAGCAATCAGATTCTCATACAGGAGATGTCTAATATGAGTCTACTCGGTTTGCAAATATGTTAAAACGAATATCTAAAGAGTGAACGACTAACAAGGATAACTCACAATTGTGTATTGCCCTGGGGAGAGCGAGGATTCATCTGAGTATGTATCTTGCTTGTGAAACAATGTATGCGTGTTTGAAAAAAATCTCTATACTGGTGTATACCAGATCCAAGATACCGAACTATCATTACACTTTAATCATACAAGAAGTCTCTTTATAGTGACTATTGTCAATCTGTTAAACAGAAAATAGTTTAATAATGTACACGGCACATTTTGTAGACAGCAGTACGTGACAACGAAAAGTTTTATGACACTGAAATAAATTACACTAAGCCAATCTGGTAAAGATGTTGATTTTAAATTTTGTACAAAGGTTGAAAGAAAGTGTCCGTCAAACTAGAAAACATAATCATACATGTAGTTGTACTGCAAATAATAACAAATCGGTCTTGTGGACATAATTATCTTAATCGGTATAGTGGATACAATTATGATATTAATCATACGTCGCTGCTTCAAATATTAATTATGTGTCCGTGTTCCAAGTATGGCCTTGAAAATTGGAACAAGAAGTTTTAATCAAGTCATATCAATTGGACATTCAGTGACTTTTATATCTCATTTAACATCACATATTAATGTCCGGCGATAAACCTTCATCTTAACGATCATAGTTTAATACTTGTAGTGTCTTGGCAGATAATTTTGCTTTGTTTCATCGACGTGTTCATGATTAATGTCATCCTTATATTTGCTGCTCTGTCTTGACAAGAGGACAGTTACTGTTTCAACAAACATAATCACAGTTACCCAGCCTCTATTCTGTTTGCAGAAATAATGACATATTCGACATTGGCATCGAAAGAGGTTTGTTATTCATTACTTCATAAATGATGACACTGCGGAAGAAAACAAATACACACGTGTTTATACATGTACAGTAAACCCCCTCTAAACCGGAGGTTAACTTTAGTATAAATATCGGTCTTGGAGACAGGTGGCAGCTTAATTCAGGTGACAGGCATGCAGAAAGCTCCTAGCTTTCTGTATGACTTTCGCCCCGCATTAAGCAGGCACATGACTACAAGTAGCTGACTTCTCTACTAGAATTTCATGTCAGATGGGTTTACTGTGTACCAAACGCATATGGTAAATGCTGCATTCAATAGAAGCTTCTTATATGGTATATGGCTGTGTTAGTCTCACTGTGTCGTGCAAGATACCCATCTTAAATGGTATTTTTATGTTATTTTCTATACGGTTTAGGTGTAAGTTTGGTTCCGGACAACATATAGTATATGGTTCAAATGGTTATGCATTTGCACTTATATTATTTTCTAATCAAAAACATATTTTCGTAAACATTTGAAAGGATTGTAGAACAAAAAGATTTGTGTTGCAACGAAATACTTATACGACTTTATTGATAGCAGGAATCCATCTGAAACGAAGAAGCTAAAGCCATTGCTTCTATTTATTTGTTGTAAAACGAGTCCGTCTTAAATACCTGCAGTTACATATGCTTTAATTCACTTAACTAAAATGACTTAACTCATTACTTAAAAACAACTGTTATTTCCTTTGAAACAGAGTGGACACAGACCAGTCGGTTCATGCAGGATCCGTCTAATCAGGAACTGCTCTGTTTGCTTGTGGAGTTATATAGAAGTGATTTTTCAGTTTCTGCCATGGCGAATAAATTCCTTGTGTTCATGTGTCATTAAGATAAGTCACCTTATTTATATTCACGATATCGTTATTTCTTACATGAGCGTTGATGGCGTAGATGGTTAAATATTCTGAATAATTATGGTCTCCAACACGACAAGGGGTGTAACTATTGGATAAATATATTAGAACTCAGTTGGGTTTTGTGTGGAATTTTGTTAAGTAAACATGGCAGTTTACTTTTTGCTTACCTTTTGCTTTTGCTCTCAATCGCTTTGTGAATGTTCAAACATTTTAGTGTTAAGAATGATTGTTTTCCTGTGTGTTCCTTATCTACAATCTAAGAATGAAATGTACAATTCTTTAGATAAGAATGAAACTAAACGACATATCATTACTTGCCTCGCTTTGTTTCACCATATAAGTGAAATTTAACACGGAGCAACTGTATCGTGTGTGCATCATCTTCATATCTAATTTGCACCGGTTCAAACATTTCCTACAAAACACCATTAGAACCTTGAATTGTTTTTAAGCAGCCCTAATCAGATTATATTATTATTTTGTTTCATTGCTCTTTTCTTCGTGTGTTCTTCTTCAGAAAGTGACATCGATTTAATCAAAAATGTGTTAACGTGTGTTTTCGTTCTGCACATTTGAATGACAGAAACGATAGTAATTGTTTAATAATAAAATCCTTTGGCGAGTCTGGAATTATGTATCGATCATTTGGCGAGTCTGGAATTATGTATCGATCCGTTTTTAATTCAATTTTAGCCTGCTGAGCCATTATCTCCAGACCAAACACGTCGATTATCTTAACCCTTTGCCTGCTAAGCGCGACCCAACTGACATTTGCAAACCACTTGAGTGATGAATCCAGATACAATGCCGAGTGATTCGGCGTTTCATCAGAATCCAAGCTGTTGATAGTTTCTCACATGTTTAAACGGATCAGAAGTAAGTAAAAAAGTAAGTGAAAACCGTAACAGATCGGAGTATAACCCATTACCTCATAGGCTATTTTTAGGTACAACCTCTTTTAGAATTTCGTAGTTTGAAACCATTGTGATAAATAGAGCATTAACATTTTGCTCATATAGGAGCAAATGCTCTATTTATCCCAATGGTTTCACAAAGGGACTTTTTATAGAGTCGTCAAAAGTCGTCTATATGAGGGAATGGGTTAAAAAGCAGCGTTTTTTATTTATTTTTTCATTTGTTATTCTCACTATATTCATTACAGTTATTTGCGGTTTTCTCTCTTGTATTCAAAATGTACAATATGACATGTAGTAAACTAGTATGAAAACTCAAGAAACATACAGAGTGGTTATGAATCGTTAACCTAATAGCCCTGCCGTTTAAACCTCTGCGAACTAGACAGACCAAGATCAGACAACTCCTGGAATAATAAAGTTCTGGTTCCACATATTGTTTCCATGACCAAACTACTATATGCATATACCGTTATAAAAAGTATGTAACTGAAATTCATAAAGTCAAAATTTATATAAAGGAAAGGAAGAGATTTCCATTAACGTTTCGTATGATTCAACAATAACACTACATTTTGGAACATGGTAGATATTATCCCGTTTTCTGCAACATTACTTGCATTTGTAAAACACCTTCAATCCAGTTGAGAGAACGAGGCGACAATTCATCAAGATAACTAGCTGGGCGTCTAAAAGAACCAGGGAAACTCTGTCGATAATTAGAGTAGGACTTCGCGTCCGGGTGCGTATCCTTTTCCCCTCTCTATGGGGCGTCCAATTTGCACATAGTGAGCAGAAACGGACGTTAACCAACACAAACAAACCTCAAGATCCAATATGTTTGACATTCGGTAAAACAGTTTCTCAAAGGGTTGAGCGAATCGGAAGAAGTCAAAATGACACCAAATCCATAGTTTTTCCATATTTTTTCATAGCAGGATAACAGTTTACATTTTAAACGCTACTCGCCAATCCGCAATAAACGTTGCCGTTGCCTATAAGATACCGAACACACATACAAAGTGTGTGATAGTCTGGTCCCAAGTTTACAAATTTGAGTGTGAGTTCATCCACAAGCCTTTTTGTTGGTCAGATTTTGAGCATGCTCCAAATCTGTCCAATCAGATACATGAGAATGAGTCCAGATTCAGAGGTTTTATAATATCAAACCAAGTTAATGTCCTTGAAAAGAAATGAAATAATGTTTTCTTCCAAATATAGATAAAAACTGTTCTGTCAACAACGCATTGCCCAATCCCCAGCACTGAAGTAGTTGACATTATTATGATTGATTAACCATTACAACGATGAATTTTCTAACAGACTATTCCAAAATTCAAACAGTGTAAGCTTACGATGGATATTTGAAGATGCTTTTAAAGAAAAGTGTAACATGACAAACGGTGTAGACCTTAATGAGAAGGCTCCTATAGAAGCCCTCTTATCTGGATCTACACTGTTTGCCAGGGACATTAGTGACTTGTGTCCTGCACTGTCAGGTTTACGCTTTCTATAATTGTTTGTGAACAAAGCAGTTACTCAGCAATATAATAGTTAACTCTTGTAGTCCTTCGGGGTAATCAGTTTCAATGCTTTTAGTTTGAAAATTTACTACCGGTTAAGCCGGTGAAAGGGAGCATGGGTAGTGTTGCACTTTTAGTAATTGCTCATGAACAGATTCAATAAATCGAGTCTGCAATTTTCTCTATTCGCATTGATGCTTTTGATTTCGAAGAATGTCCTACTTTCACAATGTATGTACATCACAACAGCAGGCTCTTGTGAGGCTATCGTAAAAAGTCGCCCCGTACTTCATTCTCAGTGTTCTTATATTTTCTTGTCCTTCGAGATCATTAGTTTTAATGCTTTTACTTTGAAAATTGAATTCCGCTTATTCATGAGCAGTTATTAGAAGTGTAGCAATACTCGCGCCCTGGCGCAGACGCTAGGGGCGTGGGTAGTGTTACACGTCTAATAACTGCTCAATAAAACCCAATCTGTAACTGTTTCCTTTTTGCGTGGCTGCTGTTGCTTTCGGAGGAAACGTTTAGCTAATAACTGTCTACGATGCCATTATTTCTCACTTGAATATTCATCAGGAAAAGAGTTAAATGTGATATCTGTCCAAGATACGAGTTATTCTTAACTTCCAGCAGGTTTAACAAATTTTCGTCCATTTAAAATATCTTATAATTCAGAGTTAGAGGAGATGTTCCTGAATGTTACTTTGCACGTGTTATTTGAAGTCTCATGGGAGCGGTGTTACCAGTGAGTCATCAGATCTACAACATCTTCGAAACTTCGCAATTGTTTACGGCATATGTGATAATGGATATTTAACTGACACTTTTCTATTCTATTTACGATATATTATTCAAATACAAAGTTTAACATCAACATAATTATAAATAGCTAATGACAGAAAAGAAACAAATGAAAAAATACAATTTGTGCAATTTATAAAACAGAATTAAAATTTAATAAATCATGAAAAACGACATCTTAAAGCGTAACATGATACTTTGTTAATTTTATATAAAATAAACCTAAAATTGAATATGTTTTAAACATTAAAAGTATATGTTAGCTTTAGCTATTTGTTTGATACACTCTCTCTGGAATGAAAATCGTTAAACATTAAGCACGTTGCGTGCGAACTTGTGATTACCTTCAAAGAAGGTATTTTAGCTCGTACTCTTATGTACGGAAAATATAGCGCCGACCAACCACGCGTCGTGAAGAACGCCCGTTTCTATAATCATATTAATAACTCCGTAAACGATATTGTGCTCTAAAGTTATTCATTTATTACATCTGGAGAATACTTCTATACAACTACGTTATATACGAACCCTGTTACACTAAGGTTATTATTAACTATCTGACTTTGTTTATTGTAACTGTGATATTCTGTAAATATACATATAGAATCAAAATTGAAAGGTGGTTTATGCTCAGCTTAAATTCGATTTTATCTATAATCATAATGTACACCGTGTTAGTTTGCGTAAATGAATACTATAATACTAAATGTAAACTCTGAATTCATAACGATGAAACATTTCTATGGGCGTTGTGTTACCAGTTAGTCTCAAATGTACTACATCTTCGAAATTGCACACCTATTTACAGTATAGGAGACAAAACGAATAAGGCGTGAATTTATATTCAATGCAAATTTAGTTAAAAAAGAAAAGAAATAAAAAACCCGACATCTTGGTTCGTAACACGAGATTTGAAAACATTTAGATGACATAAACATTGAAATGAATATGCTTAAAAATGTATTTGACATTTAAGTTTGTGAAACTGTGAATTACAAATCATGAACCGTTTAGCACACAACGCTGCTTACTAATTCATGATAGCCATTTAAAACATTTAAGATCCAGATGGGACGGCAAGTATTACGCAACATTCTGCCTCAAAATCTGAATTATAAGACGTTTCAAAAGAATGAAAATGTGTTAATCCTTTACACCCCATATTCCCATGCACTGTCATTTGCAAACAGTGTAGACCCATATCAGAGGAATGATAGAGAAGCCCCTGACTTAGGGTATGCACAGTGACTGTTCCTCGTTCAGAATTTTCTGGCAAGTTTAAGCATTAAGATTAATCACTGATGGACTATTTCACTCTTATAAACCAGGGTCGAAAGGATTAAACCTGCCGAAAGTTAAGACAAAATAATACCATTGACATTTACCATATTAGTGAAATAATATGAGATAGGATTCAGATCTAATTTCGATTCTTAGATAGGAAAATGCACATTTCATGCTTAGATTGCATATGAATGGGTACAAGAGGCATCTCCTACCTGGTTACTATTCGTTTTGTATTCTCACGAAAAAGTAGTAAGGCTATGAAGGCAAAGCCACATACAAGACGCAACCACCACCAAAACATCGATAGATAACATGTCACACACACAACTACACATCAAAACACACGCACATACACGAGATGAACAAAGAATTCCTTAACAAACACACCAGTACTAGAGACAAACATTTCAAACATGGACAAAAAGCACACGTACAAAGACAAAAGACAAACAAAAGTAAGGGGTGACAAAAAGAGTACCAATTTGGAACACGTAGGCATACGTAGGCAGACAAAGCTCTTTACATTAAAATTTTAAAAATTCCCAAAGGCATTGATAGCAAATAGGAGACAATAGCAACGTTCGTTTAACAGAATTACACGCAAAACCCGAAAATCAAGATTGCGTCCCTTGTCGTTTCAATCAACTTATTTAACCATTTACTTCATGAGATAACGGTATCATGATTATAGATTATCTGACTGTTTTAACTGCACATGAACACGGGGAACGGTAACCTTGGCAGACACTGTAAAATCGGTACTCCATGTTTCCATATGCCAGCAGATCGGTCGGTTCCTACAATAGACTTCTCATCTGGGTTTACACTGTTGCCAAGGCCTTAAAATATGTATTTGGAGTAAAGAGTTAAGTCATTGAAGGAAATTTGCTCACCAACATTTCACATAAAGACCAAATGTGTTCTACTATACATATCCAATTTGCGTGTCTTACCGTTGTGAAACATCATTATCAGAACGTATTTAAGTCATAATAAATGAAGATTTCAAATGTAGACATTTAAGCCCAATGTGTTTCGAAACAAATAAAGCCCGAACCAACCTAGAAGTCATACCTAGAAGCAATGAGTTTTTATATTTCATTTCAGACGGATTTCTGCTTTGTAATAAAGTTACATACATGTAATTGTTTAATTGCAGCACATATATCTGTACTCCACAACTTTAACATTTTTTAATTAAAATGTAGTGTAAATATCAGAGCAAATGAACGACTACAATTCTTAACTAGATAAGAAAAGAAGTATCACAAAATCAACAAACAATTAAATACCAAACGAATAACAAAAAGAACGACAAAACATCAATATCCCAAAACTAAAGCAACAAATACATCGATACCACAACATGGATAAAAAGAAAATTGCCAAACATAAAAAACATCCAATTCAAATACAAAAACAGGTGTCCTTTTAACAGCAATTTACAAATATGATCAATATCATATAAATATAAAAGTAGTAAAATTCTGAAGGGTGGTGATTCCCCGAAAGCAAAAATTGCAACACAAAAAGAGAAAATTGCAGGCTCGGTTTTATTGAGTCTGTTCATGCAGACAAAGCCACATACAAAACACACACACACACACACGAGATGAACACAGAAATCTCCAACGAACACACAAGCACTAACCAGAGATAAACTTTCCAAACATGAACAAAAGCACAAGTAGAAAGACACAAGACAAACAAACGTAAGGGTGACAATGAGGGTACCGCCTTGGATCGGTCAGTAGCAAAATCCTACCTGGGGGTTGAAACCGGTTTAAGCACGTCCTAACCCCACACTTATCTCAAAGTCACCATAGCTTAACAAATAGTGTAAATAAAGGTATCCCCGCCGGACTTTCCCACAATATAGAAGACGGTAAACACATGAAAATATGTAAAACATAGCATAACAACTATGAAAAATCCGTCAAATATGTACTCAATGACTTGGCTGGAGTCAGATTAACTGCAGGGAAGCCCTTAAGTGCACGACAGGAAAAATGTAATAAATGAGTCTGGTAAGCTCATCCCGTTTCTGAGTTTAAGAGTATACCATCATAGAGTACTACCCTCGGCCTGTCATCGCGCAAGCAAAGAGGGAAGCGTAGCTACCGACTGCAAAGGGACCAATAACCAAACATGCAATGCGTTGCAATATAATGGTATCATAACCTTTCTTCTTAAAGGCTTTAATGCGTTTTACATAAACAAATCATGACTATGACCCCGAAAAAGTTTGTAGACTACTTATTATATCGGTGTATTAGTGAGGATCTGTCATAGTAATAAGTGCCATAACTGAGAACTGTAGTGACCTCTGAAGTGTCACTTGGCCCGGATCTCTCAACAAATGCATCCAGGAAGTATGATGAAACAACGAAAATCCAGGGGAATTAAAACTGACCAATACGTATATTGATCGTTTAATCAATAATATCGCCTTTTTAAGCCTTTGAAACCAAAGCCGATCCAGATCAGATAGCATCCGCGTGACCATTACCTCTTAACCCCCAACAGATGTGTTGCCAGGAACCAAACTTAAGCAAGTCATCACGTTTGATTTTGATATTTTGTACACAAATATCCTGTTTTATATGTCTATAATAGACTTATTTACTACTGATATTCGCATGACAAATGGATAGGTTTCTACAGTCTATATGGACGACTTTACCTTAGTTAATGTTGAAGTAATTGGCCTATGAAGACACACAGTCACTGCCCCTTGTCAGTAACTCTTTCCAGCAGACAGAAGAACATAGCAGATACTAAAACTTGGCCCCTTGCTCAACATATTGAGACATAAACAAGTGACATATGAGAAACGCTTATTTAATGCAATGTTTATTATGAACAGTTATAAACTCGATATTTAGATGAAAAAAGAGGAATAGAGAACTTTAAAAACAAGTTGCAGCTTAATAAAATAAGGGTCAGAAATCACGCAGGGGTGATTTCTACACGACTCCTGTTAGAGATGAATCTGATTCTTTAGTTTCTGACATAGTCAAATTCCCTGTCTTATTTCGCCTTGACAAAACAAAATAATCTGATTGATATTCATGATGTCATTAGTTTTTACATGATTATTCAGTGTGTAATGAGTTAAAGACGAACAATACTTGTTGAGGAGTTCAACAGTACGCTGTATATAATGAATTGTGTGTTTTTGTTTCAGAGCATTCCGCAATATTTGTGTGAATATGACAAGACAACAAATACAAAACCCAACTCTTTCGCTGTCAAAGAGGCGATTCTAAAGAGTGGTCACAGTATTGGGTTTGGTGGAGAAATGACCTTTGTCTGTAGCTCTGGTGATAATGTTTGCCGAAAGGAAAAGGGACATTTTAACCATAAATGGCAACTGAGACGGCGCATTTTTCAAACGGCAATGCGTGGTGATGAAAGAGTCAACAAGCAATAGAAAAGCTAATGTATAATTGTTCAATTCTAAATGACTTATCGAGTTCCTGAGTAAACAATAAGTGTCCTCTTGTCAAGACAGAATAGCAAACGTACCGGATGTCATTAAATATGAACAGGACTATCAAACAAAGAAATTGGTTTGAAATTATGTTAGGCTGAGAATATAGACACGTAATGGTAATCAGTTAGTTTTAGCACAAAGATTCATTACTGGAACACAACGTGTGATGTTAAATGAGATGTGAGCAATTGCTTTTATCTTTTAGTTGAACGTTCATTTAATATTACTTGATTAAAGCATCTTGTTCCATGTTTCAAGGACGTACTTGGAGCAACAAATGATTAATATCTAAATTGTACTCACTCTACCGACTAAAGTGATTATTTACCCAACACCGGTTTTGTATTGTTCTCTGTACAAATACGTTCAATATTTTGTCGTAAACATCTATTCAATCGTCGTACATAATTCAAAATCGAACTCGTTATGCGACTGGCAACGTGTTATTTTTCATTGCCATTAACCATTTCGCTGCCACGTATTTCGACTGCAAAAATATGCTGTTCTCTATTTCATTTCGCTTTGCTTAAAACAAAAACAAATTTACAGTTAACATCTTGATGAGACGCTTAGAATCTGATCAATCAGTATCAATGCTTATAAAACCTTTTAGTTGAGTCTGAGTTCGTTCTCAAGTTTCTGATTGGTCAGATTTGAGCCTTTGGCTCAAATCTGACCAATCAAAAGCTTGAGACTCAGACTCAACTAAAAATCTTTATAAGCATGGACCCTGATCATTCAGATGCTTGGGAATGATCTGAGATTCAGACTCAGAAGTTTTATAACATTGAGCCCTGGTAAAGGTGATCACATATTTGTCATAACCAGCGAAAGAGACAAAACATAGTCATGTGTACACACTATACTTCGGGACTATTTCATCCTTTCCCTAATTAGAACATATTTTGGTGCATTTTGAAAACAGAGGTTAAAGGCCGGCTCCTGTAGGACTCGTCAGAGCAGGGTCTGCAGTGTTTGCTAATAACATAATTATCTGATATCTGATTATATACTATTTGTATCAGCAATATTTACACTCGTTTATATTACAATGTAAACAAATAAGTTAACAAAAGTCATTACTATTCATAGAATAAAAGATCAATTAATTTATTGGAAAATAAACCCGGGGATCTTAAAACCTTCGTCTGCCTAATAATTAAAACTTGCTTCTCCTTTTCTGAATCTAAATTAAACAAAAACGCACATATCAATCTTTGTCACTGAAGAAATTGATTATTATGCCAAACAGTTTTGATCTGGGTCTACACTGTTTACAAAGGTCGACTGTACTCAGTTCTGGCACATTAAGGGTTAAAACTGACAGTTACTTAATGTAGAGCATCTATAATACAGACGATTGTTCGTGAACTTTCTGCAGCTATTGTCTGTCTAACAGACCGACAAATGAACATGTTTGGATGGCCGCTATAAAGAGACTTCTTGTATGATTAAAATGAAATATTAGTCCAGTGTAGTCATTTTACTATAAAATATAGTGACCCCCTTGCCATAATATAATGACCCCACTCCTTCTACTATTGTGAACCACTCTTTTTTATCGTAGTAGGTCGACCGAGAGGTCTAAATATTGTATAGTACTTTGATCCCCGGATAATTTACTATAAAATATAGTGACTCCCTTACCAAAATCCATCCACGATGGGGAGTCGATATAATATATAGTACCATGACCCCAATGCCATTTTACTATAAAATATAGTGACACCCTTGCAAAATTACATCCATCATGGGGTCGATAAATGATATAGTACTATGACCCCCAAGGCTATTGTACTATAAGATATATATGCCATAATAAAATGACCCCCTCATAATATTGTGACCCACTCTTTTTATCGTAGTAGGTCGACCTAGGGGTCTATATATTTTATAGTACTATGACCCCGGTCATTAACTATAAAATATGGTGACTCCCTTGCAAAAATGCATCCACCACGGGGTCGATAAATCATATAGTACTATGACCCCCAATGCCATTTAACTATAAATTATAGAGACTTCCATGCCATATTACAATGACCCCCTTATAATATTGTAACTCCCTTGCCAAAATACATCCACGATGGGGGTCGATATATTATATAGTACTATGACCCTCATGCCATTTTACTAAAAAATATACCGATTCCTTTGCCAAAAAGCACCCACTACGGTGTCGATAAAATATATAGTACTATGACCCCAGTGCCATTTTATTATGAAATATAGTGACTTCCTTGCCAAAATGCATCCACCAGGGGGGGGATATATTATATAGTACTATGACCCCATGTCATTTTACTATAAAATATAGTGACCCCCTTGCCAAAATACATCGACGATGGGGGTCGATATATTATATAGTACTCCCTTGCAAAAATACATCCACCACGGTGGTCGATATATCATATAGTACTATGACCCCAGGGGGTCAGTTTGTTATATTAGGAGATCAGATATTTATATGTAAGGGGATCATAGTACTACGAATGCCCCGGTTATAGTACTATGACCGGGGGTTATAGTACTATATAATAAATCGACCCGGTCGATCTACTACGGTGGCCAGATTGTTATATGAGGGGTCAAATTTTTATATGTAAGGGGGTCATAATACTACGACTCACCCGGTTATAGTACTATGATCGGGGGTCATAGTACTATATAATAAATCGACCCCGGTGGATCTACTACGGGGGTCACTTTTCCTCATTACACCGACAGCTTGGATCTGTACAGCAATAAGTATAAAAAAACATTTGGCTTTTTATGTCATTAATAGATGTCATATGTTACATAATCATATGAGGCCTTGACCTTATCAGCACAATACACAAATGTTATAACGCTTGTTTGGTCGTTTGCTCCATAGATAATTATGCCTTTTTAACACGTTTGTTAACCGAATAGACCCAGGTCAGACGTCTCTTGCAGGAGCCATCTGATCAGGATATGTTCGACTTGTATATGGAACTGTATCATTTTGCTCATGGGCCACTATTAAAATCAGTTAATCAATAATCATGAAGTTATTTCTTATATGAATATTCACGGGACAAAGCAAATATTGGGTAAGCAAGGTGTACTTTAAAAGCTGGTTGTTGCTTAATGTAGAACAAAAGTAATACAGAAAATCGTTAATGGGTTTGCTGTGTTATCTTCTGTCTTACAGATTGGCGATTAAACGTGTGTGTTGGGACGCTACAGAGAGGTAATTTTACTGCATTTATTAACCCTTTCGCTGCCAAACTCTGTCGTCTGCTACCTTTGTCGTCTGCTATAAATTTTCATTTTTTTTATTTTCTTCATTTTTGTTTCAAAAACATTGTAACAGTAACAATCAGTTTGGATCCTGATGAGACGCCGAGTTACTCGGCGTCTCATCTGGATCCAAACTGTTTGTATGTGATATCATAGACCCGTCATTGTGGCACGGAAGGGGTTAAAGTAAAATAATGGTCCTGCATCTTGGATCTAATGCAAAATGTTTTGAAATATTTTCAATCAGACAGATATTGCATTAATTGACGTCATGTGTTACAAAAACCCAACACATTAAGACGTCCTTGATCACACAACAGAACAAAATCCAAATTTAGATTCTAGACATTTCAGACTGATTCAGTAACGAACACTGACATTATCACGCAAGTGTGTGTCTAACAAGGCTTAACCCTTGACTCGCATTTAGCACTTATGTATGTTTTAAGTCTGTTCAGGTGCACATTCCTCTGATTTATTTATGATTTTGAGAAACTATTCATCGAGTATCACACAGTTTGGATCCAGATGAGACGCCAAGTCGCGTGGCGTCTCATCTTGACCAAAGCCGTTCGCAAATACGAGTTGTACCAGGTTGCGGATAGCGATACTTGCCGAATAAGAGTTAGCTCTTATTGACGGCACCATTAAGTGGTAGCCTACTGTAATTATGCAACTAAATGTTCCCTCCATTTCTACTTAAAAAGTGTAGTTAGAGCGTCAACCATTTTATATCTTGCTGAGACGCCGAATTATTCTGGTGTCTCGTCTGGGTCTGAACTGTTTGCATAAGGTACTCTTCAACTTTGGAGGAAATAAAGAAATCAATCAATCAACTTCGTCGCTTGCATAGAAAGGGTAATTGCAAAGTGGATTAATGGATGCACTTGTTATAATTCAGCGATACGTTTACCTCACTCGCAATAGAATTCCCGAGACAGTTACTGTTGATATTTCAAGGAAACCAATTATTCATGACAGAGCTAATTGAGCTGTTCTTGAATTTAACCCTTATCCGATATTCCACGACTCGCGTTTGCTAACAGTTTGAATTCATATGAGACTCGCAGTCACGCGACCTCTCGTTAGGATTCAAGCTGTTTGACACTCGATCACTAGTTTCTAAAACCCTTGATCGGATCGGAGATCGTTAAATTGCTCTAGATCCATATATGATTTCATATTTTCTTTGAGGGAAATGTGGGTTAACAATAAGCTTTTAATTACCTTTTGATAACTTCCAAAATAATTACATCAGAGACAGCCACTCTTTGAAATAAATACTGATACTGATATTCATTAGAAACCAATAATTAATGACACATCTAATTTATCTGACATTGAATTATTTTAACTCTTTCGCTGCCAACGTCGCATCCATGATTACCTATGCAAACAGTTTGGATCCAGATGAGACGCCGAGTAACTCGCCGAGTAACTTGGCGTCTCATCAGGATCCAAACTGTTTGTTACTGTGACTATGTTTTTTGAAACAAAAATGAAGAAAATTATAAGAAAAGTTGTAGCAGACGACAATGTCAGCAGACGACAATGTCTGCTGACGACAATGTCAGCAGACGACGGTAGCGAAAGTAATATTCGCCTGCACACATTAATGCTTTAAGTGGCATATAGATATTTCCTGTAATTTCTTCTCAAATAATAAGAGAATTATCAAACAGTTTAAATCCTAATAAGAGATCGAGTAACTCGGTGTCTCATCTGGATCAAAACCGTTTACGAAGATGTTGACAGATTTGCCCACTGTAGCAGGCCCCATCAACCACTCTCCAGTTACTGTGGCGGCGAAATGTTTAACCCATTTCCTCTTCAATAACCATGTAAGAAATTATAAAATCATGAATATTTATAAGCTGAACGTTTATAATGTAAACCTTTCAAAGAATGTTCTTGCTTTGACATACACTGTAGAATCAGATCTATATCATGTCAAAAGGATACCCTGGTCAGATGGCTCGTAAAGGAGCAGTCTGATCGTTTACTCTGTTTTCAAATGCGTTTATAAGGGTTTGCTTTGTTTTCAAATGCGTTTATATGGGTTTACTCTGTTTGCAAGTATGTTTATATGGGTTTGCTCTGTTTTCAAATGCGTTTATATGTGTTTACTCTGTTTGCAAATTCGTTTATATGGGTTTACTCTGTTTGCTATTGAGTTTATATTAAGGAAACGGTTAAATGTAAGCTAGCTAAGCATTTGACATTTGATTACAAGATTTCGTCCACCTCATTTTAAACCTCTTACTAAGAAAATGCTTTTGTTAATATTCAGTAGCGCTTAATTGTTATAAGGACACGTGAACGCAAGACGTTTGGCCACGACAGAAACTGTAGAACCAGTTCTATATCATTCTAAAAACATCCAGAGCAGATCCTGTTCAGGTGGCTCCTGCAGGTGTCTTCTTATCTAGGTCTACTTGGTTTGTAAACAGGGTATATCCTGCTCAGATTGCTCCTACATGAGCTATCTGAACTTGGTCTACTCTGTTTGCAAAGGTGTTAAATAAGTGTATATGGAGTAAATAGTTAAAAATACATTGTAGAATGTATATTCAAGTTCTCTATCCACATCCAATCAATCTGTAAAACATGTTGGATCCTTATGCGACATAAAGTTGGCTAATGTATTTTCTGGATCCAAATTAGTTTCAAATGTTATAACGGTTGTCGTAACTACTGCAACATACACACTTGATTGTGCTAAGAACTCTTCGGTTATGTTACGTAAGCATGACAAAAGAAACAGTTACTTCAAAACGTATTGTTCATAAAACAGTAAAAGCCAAATAGGATTTGCTAAACTGCCAAAGGAAATCAATAAACTGTTGAAAAAGCAAGTAGCGTATCATACTATATATTTCACTGACCTTGGAGTAAGATCTTGACGAGAAAAAAACAACGTATACACTTGATGTATGCTGTGCCAGAACATATTGACCGCAGCTATACCACATGTCAGCGAACACAATAACAATCAAATCAAGTGAACGGTCAAACTGACCGGAACAATTAATTATGTGTAAAATCTAATTATATGGAGAATTAACTCTTTTATCTTGCCAAATCACGGCTTTAATGGCGTTGGCAAACAGTTTGGATCCAGATGAAACGACGTGTAATCCATGATGTTTGCCTCTTGATCAATACTATAAAACACAATGGAGAAAGTGTAAAACTATTGAAACCTATATCAAAATACAGTTAATACAGGGAAACAAATACTTGCAGAGGTGGGCTGCACTCTAAGTATGTAGCTGGGTCACAGCATCCAGCGTTAACCCTTACCATGCTGGGAAACAATTTGCTCCAAATTGAATAGTGTGCTCTTTTGACTACTTCCGATTGTTTAAGATTTTGAGAAACTTTTGACCGAGTGTCAAACCGCTTAGATCCCAAAGAGACAGTGAGATCTGGGCACAAACTGACCCAATAGAGTAATAATAAAGACTCTATTCAATTAGAGAACATATTTGGTAAGAAATCTTCCATGAAACCCTCAAATTAGATTTACAATGGACAACAGACAGTGAGACTCCAGCCACAATACATTGCAACCGGTTCAGACCCAGATCAGTTGTTGCATTGAATATGTAGTATCTAATTAGGGTATGTCCCGTTTATAATTAAAGTTTACAAACCATAGTAAACACTGATGAATCGTAAATGGTGTAGACCCCGCTCAGAAGCCGTATTGTCAGTGCGGTAGCCGGCCTGGGTCTACACTGTTTGTAGTGTCTTTTGGTTGGAAATCATGTAACGGCGCTCATGTACAATAAGCAAAAAAGGAGAGACAATACTTCAGGTTTTAACACATTGAGAACTCCAATTGAGGTGGAGTATTTTGAATATGGCAACAGAATGTTCGTTTCTAACGTAAAGGGGAAGTGTGTTACAAATTACAAAATCAGAATAAGAAAACGATTTTCTGAAATATATCTGTATTCGGTCTTGGAGAACATAACTGGAACTCAAAGGCAGATCTTAAGTTTCTGTTATGAACATTGGAAGTAAGCATAAATATGTAATTTAATTAGTCTGGAGCTAAGTCATTGAAGGTTTTGATCATGAGTACATCTTTTTGAAATAACACTCTCTGAGGAAATATCATCCAATTTACTTCTGTGAATAATACTGAATTAAGAGTGTCAATATATTTGTCAAGAAAAAGTCTTGCAGCTATTTTTTGAAAACGGACTAACTTCTGTTCATGTGAAACACTACACTGTAAAACAGTTTTCTCAATGGAACAGTAAGAAACATCTTGGTACAAGATAAAATATTATAATAAAGAATTATGGTGTTTTTTGCCAATTGTGTAAATTGCTAGGGAATGTTCCAAATTATGGATGTAAATGACAGATGCGAAGTGCGAAATGCTTATTGCTTAATTGAACTGCGCCATTTTAAAACTGACTGTGTATTTGTTAAATGCATGTTTATTTACATTAAAGTTTATTGCTTATTGCTCTACTAAATTAAAAGTGTCGCTGTTCCGTGCTAGTAGTGCAAACATGCATTTAGCAATAAGCATTTTGCATTTCGCATTTGTCATTTACATCTATCATTTGGAACATTCCGGTTCTTTCCCTGGTAATTTCCACAATTGGCAAAAAGCATTAACATGACTATTAAAAGACAATCGACAGAAGACGGTCACTCCTATTTTTTTTCCTCAGTGCTGAATCTTATCTGGTCATTTCTAAATTTTATCGTTCGAGTATTATTTTGAACAAATTGTAATTCATGTTTAGATGATAAATACATAAATTTAGACTTTGCCACATTGATAGCCATGCGAGTTTTTTTCCCAGTAGATCATCGGCTAGAGTAACCATTACGGCGAGTCAAGTCGGACTTTTTGCAAGACTTTCAATTTGCTTTAACTCATTCTCTCCTAGGCTATTTTTAGACCCAACCTTTTTAATCAATCTACCGAAAAGGAACATTAACAAGAGAAAAGGAGTTAGAATTTTGTGATGTGAAACCATTGTGATAAATAGAGCATTTGCTCCTATAGGAGCAAATGCTCTATTTATCACAATAGTTTTACAATGTGAAGTGTATAGAGGCGCAAAAATGCGTCTCTAGGGGGTAATGTGTTAAGCTGCCATCTACCTTAAAGACCGAAACTGATACTAGTTTGAAATTTGGATAAGAGGTGTTTACCATGTAAAAGGTAATTATTGACAGGGGAGTTTACTGACATTGCTAACAGTCAGTAGAGAATCACATAATTATGTAACACATAAGCACATAACGTAGAACTAGCTTTAGACATCACCTATAGGGGATGTCTGGCTTTGGTATATTCTATTTACAAAGGAATAAGAAGTCGGGGTTAGGAAGTAAAGGTTTTAAATTGACTATTTGTACGTCATTCGTCATTTTTCATGGACCTCGAATATCCCACCAACCCTATGGCGTTTGTACTCAAGAGAACTGTCTATCTGAGGCAATTATAAAATGTACTATTAGAAAAGTGTTTGACAGATATATAATATTTCAGCGCCTGAACAGCAGCTCTGGTTAAAGTTAAAACTAAAAGTGCGTCAGCCTTTCATCCCACTTTTTTCCTCAGTAATTCGGTGCAAATCGATCATTTATTATATTTGCCCCAAGCTGTCAAGTAAAGGATAACATCTCAATGAGCAAAACAAAAACAACACCAGTCGCATTGTTAAACACACCCATTCTGTATGTTTGTATGGTGATGAGCTGTTATGCTTAAACCGAAATAAACAATATGTTATGTTATGTTATGTATGTAAAACTCCTTTAAAGCGATCATTAAAAAAGAGCTCTAATGTTGGGGAATAAAGGCAGATGCTAGCTTAATGCAGGACCGAAGTTTGCAGAAAGTTCCTGCATGAGCTTCCTGTATTAATTTTGCCCTGGATTAAGCAACCACTTGCTTTTAAAGACACCTATGTTTATCAATAAAGTAGTGGCTTTAGATCGTTTTTCTGTCTTTCAGGTTTTCATGTTTTGCCTATCATGTTTATACATATCCTTTAAATACACTGTAAAAATTCACTAATCCGAACCGCGTTCATGCAAATTAGGATAGTTTAGAACAGTTTTGGAAGGTGAGTGCTTAAAGATGTACCCTGCCAATATTTACACCAATTGTGCGTAATAAAACGGCTTAGGAAATAGTTCTTTGTATAAAAAAGAGACATTTTATAGCCTTGAAAACCAACGGAAACACGTCCGCTATATCCCGGAATCTGTGATAAAGATTTATAGCGGGTGTGCGTGTAAGTAAAGTATTACACAGTACAATTTTTGTTTTCGTAAAGTTTTTCAACTTCTTTTATTATATATTTTCAACATAGTATATACATTTTAAAACATATATGGGCAGTATAAAAGGGTGTACCATTTCATACTCTTAGTAGACCTAAATACTTATTGAATTTGATCAAATAGAACGTCTATTTTTCAACATCAAATAGGAATACATGAATTTAAATTCGTTAACAAATAGTGCGTCTGTATTATATGTATTCTTTCTCTATCACTTATGTAATATCCCTTATATATACAAAAGCCTATTATGTTGAAAACCATGTTCACATCATTAAAACGAGTGTCATTTATTTTATATCCTAATATGGATGTTTTAAAGAATATACATGTGTGTTATTTTCGAATCCGCATGATTTAAACACGTTAAGTACCTTTTTCTATAGATGAGAGGCGGCATTGCATTTTAGAAAAAATTAATCACAATCTTCTACAACATTACAAATATTGCAGTATGAATCTTTTTCAATTTTCCATTTAAACAAGTTTGATTTTGTGGCTAATATGGTGTGTATTAATTTGAATTTAAACTGTTTAACGCGATTGTCGATACAAGATTGCTCTAATGATAAATAGAAGCTTTTCCAGTTTATATCTTCTTGAAAATGTCTATACCACATATTGTGGATGCATGGTTTTATAAAAGAATTGTTTCGCATTATATTATAGCATTCTTTGTTAGACATTTTTAATATACTATATCCATCGAACACAAGTTTCAGTGTTGTCTTAACCATTGTTGACTGCGAATCTTTTTAATTTAAGGGTTCTTTTCCATATTTTTGGAAAAGCTGATTTTATAACACTGATCTGGCTGATCCAATTAGATTTACTATTAAGCTTCCCTAGTATCCTATTTTCGTCGATACTACCTGTTGGACCGATAATATCATTAACAAACAAGATGTCTGAGGCAATCCAGGTTTTAAAAATGATAGTTTTTCCTTTAAAGCGGATGTGTTTGTTGTCCCATAATAATTGCTGCCTGATATCATAAAACTTGAGCGGGAATTTATCATAGTCTGGCTGCAGTGATTTGAACTCAATAAAATGTTTTTTTTTACAATATAAAAGTTTTTTTTCCAATCTGTTCTAATACTTTCCTGGGAATAATTTTAAGCTCGTATCCGAGTTTAAGAGTATACCATCATAGAGTACTACCCTCGACCTGACATCGCGCAAGCAAAGAGGGAAACGTAGCTACCAACTGTAAAAGGGTCGATAACCAAACATGCAGTGCGTTGCAATATAATAGGATCATAACCTTTCTTCTTAAATGTTTTAATGCGTTTTATAAACAAATCATGTAAATGGATATGACCCAGAATTTTCCTAAGTTTCTAGATAACATCCCCATAAAAGTCTGGTAGAGAAATGCCTTCTTGCAGTAACGTCCGTAGATTGCAATTATATTTACTAATGAGTGGTAAATTTCGATAATAACATTTAGAAAACGTTTTCCGAAGTTTGTGATATCTGTAACATTGCTTAAGAAGTTTATCAGTTATAACTAAATTACGACTGTTAAAATCTTCAAGCAAAGAACAGGTTCGGGCAAACCGAATAAGTTGAGAAATATAAACCCAATAAGATGTAGAACGGGGCACATCTCCATCTAGAAAAGGATAATTAACAATTTTAAAATTAAAATCTTCTCTTTTATCGTATATTTTAGACGAAACTTTATCATTTGTAATTGAAAGATTCAAATCTAAAAATGAAGCTATAATGTCAGATTGATTCGCTTTGTTTAAAGACAGTTCTTTTGGGTAAATTGAAGAAATCATAGTTTCAAAATAAGGATTATCTAAATTCAAAATATCGTCTAAATACCTTGAAGTTTTATTAAATGCATTAACAATATCGGTCTGTGTATCAGGTTTTAAGCTAAGCATAAAATCCCTCTCATAGCAATACAAATACAAATCTGCAACAAGAGGGGCACAATTTGTACCCATGGGTATACCAACAACTTGACGATATATGGTACCCCCATAACGCACAAATATATTATCCAAAAGAAAGGTAAGAGCTCTACAAACATCAAGGCAAGTCCACATTGTGTAATGTTCAACTTCTGAATTCGAAAAGAATGAACGTTGAACTTTACAAGCAATGAACATTTTGTTTTCTCTGGCAAAGGTTTTTTTCTATTACTTTAATCAGTTTATCCTTTATAAGATAGTGAGGTAGAGTAGTATAGAGTGTAGAGAAATCATAAGAGCTCAGTGAAGAAATGTTATACTGTTCGTTTTCAAGTTTCGTTAAAACATCATTTGAATTTTTTATGGGCCAAAAAACATTAATACCAGAATTTTCATATATTTTATCACAGTAACGTTTTACATGTTCTTTGATCGTAGTAAGACAGGATGTCAAAAGTTTAGATATTTTAGTAGTGGTACAACAGCTAGAGTTGGCAATAAAACGCGCCTTATAAGGGTTTTTATGTAGTTTCGGAATCCAGTACAAAGTAGAAAGTTTATGTTGTTTTATGTTAGGACCAGACTTAAAATTATTGCACATTTTTACATGTTCCAAGACTATATCTTTTTCAGGTGTTTGAACTGTTATATTAGTTTTTGAATCAGTTAGCTCCTTCTTTAAAACATCAACATAATACAATCTTCAAATAATGATTACATAATTTGATGCCTTGTCAGCAGGAACAAGAACATAATTTGAATGAAAATTAGAAATGTTTTTAAACATAAATGAGTGTTCGACTGTATCAAAAGCCTTTTTAAAATCCAGAAATAATATGGCACCACTTATATCAAGTAAATCTCCATAGTCTATAACATACTGAATCTGACGTATGTTATAACTAAAGTATCTACCCTTTATATATCCCTGTTGGTCAAAACTTATCATATCTGGTAAAATTTTCTGTAATCTCTTGGCAAGACATTTAGTACCTATTTTATAGTCTATGTTTAGAAGCGAAATAGGACGCCTCCGGATCATCTTTTTTGTAAATTAAAGATAAAACACTGTGCTTTTGGGAAGTAGAGATGCTTTTTACAATGTCCAACCCAGATGTTTGTCCAATTCTTTCTTGACACAAGCAGGGTGCAAACGACTGGGAAACAGATTTGATATTGATGAGATGCGTATTCGTCATATTTGGAATCTAATATTTGGAAGCATATTAAAGAATGTGCTCACAATGCACTGCAAGTAAATCCTTTTCCTGAGACAGACGCAGTTTATACATTTATAAACAGAGTAGACCTAGATCAGGCAATTCATGATTTATGAAACAGATGACATTTGCATTCAAATTGTACACACGTTTTTGAAACTTAGTATACAACATATATATTATAAAACCTAATTTAAACGGTGGCTTTGACCAATTAAAGGCCAGTTTTAAGATAATGCCTGGGAAATAATATACTACAATTTATATATAGTAAACCGGAACTCTAGTAGTGAAGGATTCTGATACTTTTATGCAGGTGGCAGCTAAATATGCAGAACGCTCCCAGAGGAGCATTCTTCATGACGATCGACCTGCATTAAGTTGCCACCTGTCTCCAAGACCGATATTTATTCTAAGTTTAACGTCCGGGTCAGAGGGTTTTTTACTATATCCGTATTAACCATTTCACCCATATCTAATCGGTCTATGGATGTGTGGAATCGGTTAGAGCTTTTACAGATAAGATCTATATCAGACGGCTTCTTTACGAGACTTCCAATCAGGGTCTGGTCTGTTTGCTTATGAAATCATATAGATCTTATTCTACAGTTTCTTCTAAATGAACAAACCCGTATTCAACTCACGCTTATGTCGTTGTGCTACAAGTTCTTACAGAAAACTTAGGGAAGCTTTGACAAAACAGTTTTAGATAAATGAGGGAAAGTTTGTATGATAAACAATTCTGTATTCTGCATAACGTTTTGCGTAAATAATGGCAAATATTCTAATAGGTGTATGTCTAAAAGCTATTGTTTGATTTGACAAAGGAACTCATTCGTAATTATATCTTCTTAAAAATGATTTATTGAAATATGCCGTGATATGTGCATTTATTAAATTTCATTTTATCCAAATCCGTGCCCTACTCTGTGCAAGATACAATCATATTCAGTGAAACCAAAACAAAGTAATGTCTCGAAAAATGTTGAATTTACTTTATTTAATGTTGTGGGCAAAGAAATGTAACAATAAATTAACAAAAAGATATTGCTTGGTATTAAGAATAGTACAACATATTTTAGAAAATATGAGTTAGAAAAAAGTTACTGGTGCACTGGGAAATCGAGTATGAGAATTATTCACTCATCTATTTCTAGATTTATCATTGCTTTTAATCGCTGGTGTCACACGTCGAAGTGTTTCTTTCTCAGCGAAGTTTGGGAGAGTTTTTACTAAGCATATTTCATGGGGCGTTTTTAGATTTAATGGCAGCTTTAGATGCCAGTACAGTTAAATGTTCTTTTTAAATTGCATTTGAATGTTGCTAAAGTTTAAACAATTGTTTTCATTAAGAGCACTAAACAAGAAATTATTGTCTGGGTCGATGGTTCGTGAAATCTTGTTCAATAAATTCGATTCACAATTTTAGGAATACGGTTCACAATGCTTTGGTTTGTTAGAAATCTGGGAATTAGAGTGCGTATTGTGCCAGCCGCTTCGGGTTCCATGATTTTAATATTTTCCTTGATGAAAGATTTACGCGTGAATAGACCACTTCATGAATATTCATCAACAAACGGGAATTTTCTTAGACGGTCTGTCTTATCTGAGTCTACTCTGCAAGAAAGGCGCGAAAAGGGAATTTCTATGAGGGAATGATTAAATCAAAATGTCCTTATGTCTTTTTCATCGAAAACCAAAGAAGAACATAAGCCGGTGTCTATTATTAGAAATACATTTACTAAAGACAATTTGATATGCTATTAAATCATTTAATAGGCGAATATCCATATAAGAAATGAAACATCATGATTATTAATTTAACTGGTGTTTGATAATGACATATGAACACTAGACGTTTTTATCATGGCAGAAACTGTAAAATCATCTGGATTTACTCTGTATGTAAAGGTGTTGAAATGCGGTGCGATGATACGGCTCTGGCCTTTACTACACGAGGCCAATTGTATGCACAAATCGTGTCCGGCTTTTCAATGCAATGGTAAGAATGGGTCGCCATCACTAGAGTAAACCTGGCCTCGAGGTTAAAAAACCTTTTGCTTGAGTCTGACATCATTCTCAAGCATCTGATAGCTTGCTCAGAATCTTACCAATCAGATACTTGAGAATGATCTCAGACACATAAGTTTTATAACCTTGGGCCCAGTTAACTCCTGGTGAGGAGTCAAGTTACTCATGTGGAGGTTAGATTCCATCAGTTACCATCGTTAAACAAGGTTAACCCTTTGAATATTTTGCAAGAAATAATGACATTATGAATATTCATTAGCTAGCTGTGTTAACGGTATTTGAACACAGGATCCTTTAGCCAGGGCAGAAAGTGCAGAATCGGACCTATATAAAATTTTAATTCTGAAGGGAGGTGAGCCCCCCCCCCCCCCCCCCCCTGAGAGTTCACAAGCAAACAGAGAAGATCCTGAGCAGACGGCTCCTATAGGATCTGGGTATGTTGTGTTTGCAAAGGCGTGAAGATGTGTAGGCCTATGAGGTAAATGGTTAATAGATTGCAAGTGAAGACTGAAAATTGAATGTTTAACGAAGCATTCTTTAAATAAAAAATAGCATAATTATATTCAAGTATATACGAAGAATGCATGCTGAAATGCGGGCCTGTCTATAAGGAAAACGTTTGAAGAACAACACTTTTGTATTTAGTATTTTGCAATGAAAATACTATTCCAAAAAGGGAATTAAGATACCCTCGCGTTACCAGTTTTCTTAGAATTTTTGGTGGAAACTTGGCGGAGTGGGTGTTGTCCACTTGCTCTGAAGTTTATGACGCCAGAATCAAAACAGCGCGTGCGATATCGAAATAAGTTCCGGTGACACGAAAACAACTCTACCCCGATTTGAGGTAACTGGATAATAATACCGAAATACTTAAATAGTTCTTATTATAATAACTAATATTTCGACCACTACGGGCCTTTATCAAAGATAATCACGTCTTTTATACATAATAATATTTGATAAAGGCCCGTAGTGGCCGAAATATTAGATAAGAGCTATTTAAGTATTTCTGTAGTATTTGGACAAATATCTACGTTAAATTATAAAAAATACCATTATAACTTGATGTCCCATCCATATACCAATTCAGATCAATATAGTAACACTCCTGTAATTGTTTACGTATTAATTATTAAGGTGTTCAGCTTTATTCTATTATTCAGTATATTTAAAAAAAAAAGTAAAGTACCTAGTTATGATCTACTTTCAGTCCGAATGACCGCTCAGCCGACTGTACATTTACTCCCCTGATCATTGAGCCACTCGGCTACAATACTGAGCCCTGCTAACTTATGGTGCGATTACTCAGCTGCAGTACTAGCAAGTGACCATCACTGGTACCCTTTATAACCCCTGGGTAGAGAGGAGGCAACCTCGTGTGGGTGCGAGACACTGAAAAGTGTCTCTGAAATTTAGAGCTGGTCCAGCCGGGATTCGAACCCCGGATTCCTGGGTTATACGCTCAACGTTCAACAACTAGGCGAAGCCACCACCACCATACTAGTGTAATCAACTTTATTGTTTCATTGAGTATATTAGTGTAAATAAGTCAAACTATATTAGAGCACGAAAGAAACAAACGATGGTGATTTTGTTGCACGGTGTATTGGTGTTTACAACGGTAAACGTGATTCGATAAAAGACAATAGTAAATTGAATTTTAAATTCAACCATTAAATTAATGTTAGCGGATATTTGATTATAGGACTGGCATTCAACGAAGACAATATGAAATTTGAAACATGTCCTTGAGACGTTCAACAAATTTGAGCCTAAATTGAATTTACGACATGAAGAAAATTGAGGTCTTGATAAATTATACTCTATAACATTAAACCATGATGGCATCCACTAAAACTGTTGCTTCAATTAATTACAGTAAAACCTGAAATCTGAAACGGCCACTCGAGAGACGCCAAAGTCTGGATTGTTCGACAGGTTCAACAATATACGGCTTCTGCATTACTTTTGGATTACATTAAACCCGCATCCCCATTTAAATACTCATGTGCTAATCACCTGGTCGCTTAGCTCTTCTGCATTGCTGTTGTATACGAAATAATATTATGGGAATCCTCACAATACATATTACGAAATTTTAATAATCTCCGAATCCATTTCTCTCGAACTAAACTCTATGCTCATTAATTTCTTCCCTCTATAATAAACATGTGGAACTTTTTGCCTGAAGATATTAAATATTCTGGATCCGTAAACAGCTTTAAACAATTACTGAACCAATATACATGTAAAACGTCGAAACCACCTTTCTTTATAGCCATGGAAGTTGAAAATATCAGGTTTTAAACACCCGCTTTCACTTTTTTTCTAATCATATCAATATGTTTCTTTCTTCTGCATTTCTCCTTTCTTTTCCGATTCGACATATATTTCAGCAGTCTATTGTGTTTTGAAAAGTTTGTAATTACCATATGAACAACTGCCTCTGTAAAATATTATAAGCCAGGGAGGGGAAGTTATTAAGCTATCAGCTTTCAATCCAATCCTTATAAGAAACTATGTACATTTGTTCATGTTGTAATTTGCAGAAATAAAATATGTTAAACCCAACAATTCTATACTCTTAGTCGTGTAAGGGCTGCTGAAAAAACAACAATGACGTTCAAATGTCTGACCAGTAAAAGCTTTTTTAACGCGGTGGAAGAGTTGTTTCTTCTTTGATTATATCACACATTGTCGCAGTAATACGTGTAAAAATCTGAAATATATCGTATGAGACCATAATACGGGAAAGGATCCAAGTCAATGTCGGCAGACTAGCTTTCTTCGAATGTGGAAAATAAGTGGTTTTCCATTTGCAAACAGTGTAGACAGATCAGAGGGTTCCTAAGGAGCCCCTTTATCAGGGTCTGCACTGTTTGTCATCCAAGTTAGTGTCGGCGGACTAGTTGTAACCGTTAGCATGGTAAGTGCTATCTGAGTAACATTTGCAAACAACCTGTATACTGATGCCTGCTTGTTTGAGACACTATTCGTCAATAACTTCCAACAAGTTGTAACGTATTTGAAGCACGTAAACTTTGCAACAGATCGGCCGATTTTAAGCATATTAAGCGTGTTTATAAGTAGTAGAGTTAGGGCTAAGAAATATAAGTGTTTGCCCCACTGGAACAGGTCGAAGATAATCTGGTCAGTTCAATTCGGTAACAGTCAACAAGATACTCGTACAATATATCCACTATAACCCATTTATTCCAATATTATTTACGGAAGTAGCCCTTACTTTGACACCTATGCATTGTTCATATGGAGGGGACAAAGGAAGCAAAATATTTGCTGGAATAAGTCATTGGCATTGATAGGTTCAGCAAACAGTGCAGACCCGGATCAGATGTTTCCTACAGGAGACACTGGGCACTAATTGGTTAAAGACAACGTCCGATTTACCCCTTACCACGGGCATATTAATGGAAGAAATAATTCCATCATGAATATTAATTAGATTATTTTTTATGAAAGCATAAGTACACATGTTAGCGAAGGGTTGAAATGGTAGGATCAGATATTTGTTTCCTTCCATACTATAAGCAAAAAGAACAGACCCTGTTACTATAGGCGTCGTCTGAGCTGGGTCTACTTTGTTTGCAAATGCGCTATGATGCGTATCTGATCTGTGTGGAATGAGTTAAGCATATAGGGCATTAAAAGCATACGATTGTTCAATAGAGAACGGGTGCCAGGCAGGAAGTCCTTTGGAACATGAGTTTTACTTCTCTTTCTTGTGACGGTTTTCTTTTATAATACCGGTGCCCCAGCAAAGGTTATGTATGTGTTTCAAACGGTGTGTAAATCATGATATCATCCATGAAATGTGTCTATTGAGTACATTCCAAGGCTGAATGCTTAGCAGCGTTTGTTGATAGTTGAGATCCAAATGAGAAGCAAAATAGATCGGCGTTTTATCGTCCCATTGTTTCACACTTTTATCATCTCTTTAAAAAGAAGTTTAAGAAAAAAACTTTAAAATTTAAAACAGACCATAGTTTTAGCAAGTGCTTACAATCCATTTATTCTTAGTGTATCTTAAACGAGATATAGATTGTGTAGAATCATATCCTTAAATAGTTCTCTTGTGAAAAGGGTCTACACTGTTTGCTTCAAACTTACTTCCGCAGGGTAACATCATTATCCCTTAACCTGCTGAATCATCTTTTTCTAAACATTAATTAAAGAAAATATTGTATTAAAGTTAATGACTGAATAAAATGACAAACAGCGTAGACCCTGAGCAAATGGTTCTCTCAATAGTCCTATGCTCTGTATTTAAACTGTTTACAAAGATTGATATACTCGGTTCCCTCATTTTAATGGTTAAAAGATTTTTATTGAACAGAATGCAAATGTGATCACTACGATGTAAGGTAAGAAAGCTTTCGTATAATCTACCATGGAAATTTATCCATATAGACATTGGCTGATGAACGACGTCACTGACTTGGACGGACGGGACATTTGTCACTCGAAGAATCTATCGCTGTATTTCAATAGAGTTGTAATTATTTCTGGAACATAAATGAGCTCTCGTATTCTTGCGATATGGACATAATTCAAGAATGCCACATATGGACATAATTCCAGAGTGCCACTGACTGTGGAGATAGTTTACTAGTACATACCGGATAGGGTAAGTCAGCCAAAATCGTATAGGGTGAAAATAATGTACACTACCTGGGAGTTTTACATTTTGTTTAGTTAACACGAATATAATTCATTAATGCAGTAGAATATTGCTTGCTATACAGGTAGTTGCAGTACATATTAATAGCGCTGTTTTAACCCTTAATCTGCTGAATAATTAAAACATTCTCCTCCCATTCTGAAGATTAAACAAAAATCTGTATCACAATTTATAACTGCAGAAAAAAAGATTTTATGACAAACAGTGCAGACCCTGAGCATAGGGCTAATGTAGGAACTCTTTATATTAATCAGGGTCTACTTTGTCTGTTGTGTCTAGTAAGGTTCCTGCACATCAACCATTTCACCGCGAATGTCACAAAAATGCACCACAACAAATAGTACAGTCCCAGATCAGACGCTGGCCAGGGAATTCACTTTTTACCTTAATCTATATTTCTATATGTATGCTTTACTCCTTTGAAATTTGCATTTATTTATCCCATTTACTTATTTTACCAAATGATTTAACTGAAGTTGGTTTGCAGACGACAATTAGAAATTTGGCGCCGAAAGGGTTAATGGTTTGTATAACTAATAGCTGCATTTGTAGGTGTTAACCCATTACCTCATAGGCTTTTTTAGACCCAACCTCTTTGAGTGAATCTACCGAAAAGGAACATTTACTAAAGACAAGGACATTTTTAGTTTTGAAACGATTGTGATATATAAAGCATTTGCATTGATTTTAGAGAGGTGTCAAAAGGCGTCAATATTAAGGAATTGGTTAATTGAGTCACGACAGACAACAAAATAAATATCGTGTACTGGCGTTAACTAAATACAGTTTAATAGTGGTGCTAGTTGTTAATGTAAAAATAAGAAGTATCTGACATCCTGTTCTGATCGTTCGAACATTTAAACACTAAGCAGCTGATAATAGTGAGCTGTTTTAAGGGAATCAAGTGATTTACCTTTGAAACGCATTTGTTTTAAACTTTAGGGCCATTTTGTCTACAAACGGTATACAGTTATACCCCTCTAAACCGGAATGCTAGATACTTTTAGGCAGATGGCTGCCATAAACTGACACCTGTCTCCAGGGCCGAAATTTATACTAAATGTAACGCCCGGTATTTATACTGTTTATTTGTATTATCCGTTTTTACATTTTACCTGATGAATATAATAAGCACTAATGGCATCGTCAATACTTATTAGCTGAGTTTATACAATGGCATATGAAGGCAGGGGGTATTTTGGTATTAACAAAAAGTGTAGATCCAGATGTATGTACATGTAGTTTCATAAGCAAACAGAGTAGACTCAGATCAAATTTCTCCTACAGGCTTCGTCTGATCTGAGTATGCTCTGTTTGTAAAGGCGTATCTAAAAAGTGCATGTTTGGGCTAAAGGGGTGAATGACTTGCCGGGCTGAGTTTAGGTCCAGTTCAAACTCTTTTTACGTAAGTGATGTACTTTATTGGACAACCTCTGGATAATGTCTAGACAAACACTGGTAAACATTTAACACTAAATCTGCTGTATAATTAAACCCGATTTCTACCTTTCTGGATATTTATTAGCCCTTTCCCTGCTCTGCATGTATTCGAAATGTCAATTCCTACTGAATATTCATGGACAAAATTGTTATAATGAAATATGGAAGTTTGAACAATGTAACCATTTTAGAAAGTAAAGAAACATATTTTAAAGTACATTAGAAAACAGAGCAGACCCTGATCAGACGGCTCCGTAGGATCCGTCTGATCTGGGTCTACTCTGTTTGTAAAGGCGTGATAACACGTTTATATGAATGAAAGTGTGAAACAAAAGTGTATCACAATTTATCACTGAAGAAAATGATGTGCATTGCAAGCAGTGCAGATCCCTCAGGGTCCCTTTGATCTGGGTATACACTCTTCCCAGAGGTCTCAAATATTCTGTTTTCGCACATTAAGGGTTAGGGTTTGTCCTCAAGGAAACTTGACAATTTATATATATTTCAATTTGCTATTTGAAGTTTCTTAACAGTTTTCCGATGTAATGTATTTGAAAATGATTTAGTTCTCTCGACTTTTATTTTTATGTTGTTTCCGTCTACAGGGACAATTATGTGCTAAGTACAAATAAAACATTCATTTCAAATACGTTTTAAACTCCAACAATTCGAAATAATGATTGTAAAGTAAGCTAAACACGAATCGCAAAGCCCCTTAAATATGTCTATTCGGTTTTAATCACTGAGTATATACAGGTCCAGAAATGTAAATTCGATGACTAAGTTCGGACAAAGTATATCCTGGTCTACATATAAAAGTGCATACTCAAATACTGAATTCTTCATTTCTCACACAAAAACCTCTATGTTCTGACCACTCTTTAGAATTATATTTTTCATGGCGATTCTAAAGAGTGGTAACAAAATAGGGTTTGGTGGAGAAAATGTTTTAATTTACGCATCTTATCTGGACTTCAGTAAGATTGAGGTCTAGTTACTGGGCGTTCGATCGGGATGCAATCAGTGTATATGTATATATACCAGCCACTTCTTCATTGGCTGGATAATGATAAATGTCTATTAAACCAATTTATTTACATTAAAATCTCGATTCTACGAACACTCAAATACGTATCATTATCGATATTTAAGCCAGGTGGCAGCTTAATGCAGGACGAAGGTCGTGCAGAAAGATCATCTTTCTTTCTGTATGACTTTCACCCTGCATCAAGCAGCCATCTGGCTACAAAGACATAAATTCTCCATTACTAGAATTTCGTAGTATTGTGTTTTTACTCTATGTCATTTGACTAAACATTACTTGCATCTACTTGCAATTTCTATAGGTGCCTCTAAGATGTGTTTAGTCTATTTGCAACGGCGTTAAAGGGCGTCTTTCTGAGGAAAAAAGCTTACTCCATATACGTATTCGCATTTTACGTCATTGCAAAGTAGACTCAGATCAAAGTAGACATGTGATCAACATAATTATGCTCGCATTGCCTACAAAATAATATAGAACTAATTCTAGTCTCTCTGATTACCAAACGTTCCTGTGTTCAATTGCCATTGAAAAAAACTCATCTAATATTCATAATGTCATTATGTCTTAAATAAATGTTCATGAATTGTGGTCAAATGTTAGATTTTGCATGAATTTCGAGTTCATGTTTAGCGGCTGTGGTTATATCGCTACATTCATTTGGCTTCGTTTCCAATGTAATTTCGCACAGCACTGTGAAACTGTTCAGTTTGTAGGCCGATAGCTCGATGAAAAGGTGGTCTAAGGTTGGATTTATACGATGGATGGCTACTTAAAGCTGAACCAAAGTGATGCAGAAAGCTCTAATAGAAGCTTTCTGCAGTACTTTCGTTCTGCATTAAGCTGTGAAGACACTCTTGTATATATTCATTTCATGGACGCTTTAACCCTTTCCCTGTTCTATGTTTATTCCAACTTTCAATACATATACTGAATATTCATGGGGAAAATAGTTATAATGAAATATGAAAGGTGGAGCAGTGTAGCCATTTTAGAAAGTAAAGAAACACATCTTTCAATTTCCATTAGCAAACAGAGCAGACCCTGATCAGACGGTCCCTATAGGGGTCGTCTGATCTGGGTCTACTGTTTGTAAATGCGTGAAAACATGTGTGTATGAGGGAAAGGTTTAACAGACTGGTTCAACTATTATGTATACGTCCATATACTATTAGCTAACATTACGTTGCTGAGCGTTTGGGACATGAAAGCTGAATAAATTATCTCTTAAAGACAAAAAGAGACAAAGACAAATCTTTGATTTTGATACACATGCCTTACAAAGGTACATGTGATCTCCAGATTATTTTCTAGTAAACGTATTAAATCATAGAAAATTTCAAAGACTGTCCTCGTATATATGGTTCATGTATTTGATTATAACGTAAAATATAATTCACGTAATGGGTGACTAAGCATTGAAGATTGCACTTTACAACTAAATGTCTCAATGATAATGAGGTGTTTTGCTAATAAACAAGATATGTTGGTTTTTAATTTCTTCGTCAAAGTTTTGGTAGCTTAAAAACAAAACTGAAATGTTTTAAAATCACGAAACGATCAAAGCAGCTTTCGGACAATTTCCTATAATCATTATGAGTAGTTTTGGTAACACAATTTTAACCTTTAACTGCTGAATAGTTTAAACTGACCCGTCCCTTTCCGAATATTAATTAAACAAAATAGTGTATCAAAATGTATAATTGAAAAATGAATTTTGGTGCAGATCCCGATCAGAGGGTTCCTCTAGGCGCCCTCTGATCTGGGCCTACACTGTTTGCAAAAGTATTATACTGTGTCATCGCACTTTAAGAGTTAACCATGATTGCTGTCTACCGGTATTCAAAGTGGAATGACCCATCTGTGTTTAACTGCAGACTCTATTCAAAATGAAATGCTTGCATTTGTTAGGCAAGTTGTTAGAATAACTTTTCGGGCTCTCTATGAAGCCCCTGGTTTGAGTCTATACAGTTTGCAAATGACCAGTAAACTCGTTTCCCGCATTGAAAGGGTTGTAGATTTTTTTTTATCATGCGTTTGACGTCATAGAGAAAAAATAACAGCGAGTTATCTTACAAATTGGATTTCAAAGCATGGTGATACGGTATCTAAACATGATATATTGTTATATTTATTCCAGACAAAACACGTGCACCGCATGCGAATGCCAGTGCTGGCTCCTGTGTTATTGAACCTGTGTCTGTGTTCATATTCAAATATCTGATTGGTCAAGTCTGATGCTTGAAAATAAACTCAGACCTCGATTAAAGTTTTATAACCTAAGGACCATATCTGTTGCCCGAACAAACATTACAACGTTTTTTTCAAAGAGACCAAAACTCTTTCACTTTACCTGATCAATATTCATGCATTAAATAATGACATCATGAATATTAAATTAGCTGATGTTTTTATAATGTCATATGAATACTGGATTGTTTGGTCATGAATAAACTGCAAATCAGATCGATAGTATTGTACAGTTGAACTTCGATAACACGAACATCGTACAAATCAGTTCGAGATAACAGGAGTTCGACTCATCCGATTTCTAATCTGAACAACATTTCAATGCCACAGCTTAATACAGGTCAAATGTAATGCTGAAAGCTCCTGTAGGAGCTTTCAGCATTACTTAGACCTGTATTAAGCTGTCACGTGTGTTTCTAGTTATCTGTAACGTTACATTGTAAATTTTGGAAGGACTAAAGTTTTTGTTCGAGTTATTTCGAAGTACGAGTTATCCGAGTTCGAGATATCGAAGTTCAACTGTATAAGCAAAAAGGACAAACCCTGATCGGACGAACCCTAAAAACCCGTTCGATCTGGATCTACTATGTTTGCAAAGGCAAATCTATCAAGTACATCGAGTGAATGTGATAGAATGGCCTCTTACTAGAATTACTGTAGACGTTGTGATAGTGTACAGGTTTATCGTGTTTGGTACACTGATGTCGAAATGGACAAACTGTCAAATGTTTGTTTTTGTTTTATTTTTGTACAACGACAATGCCCACTTCCACAACAGACATAGTGCCAAGGATTTTTGAACAACGACAATGTCCACTACGACAACGGACAAAATGTCAATGTTTTTTTTCACGACAAAGCCCACTACAACAGATAAAAGTGTGTCACGGTTTTTTGCACAGAAGACACAGATTTGAATTTCCATAGTTAACACTTTAGATGAATTGCAATGTCTAGAAATGCCGTTTAGGTAGGAGACATATCGGATTATTAGCTTGTCAAATACCAGAACTGGAGTCAATCGGATTGGCCTTGTTAATGGTACAAACAATAGAGAACTAGTTAGATATTCTCCATGTATTTACTCGATTTATTTATTTATTTATTGTACATAAATGTATTAACATGTTTAATTTTTATCATTCAGAAACAGTTTGAGCCGAATCGATTCTAATAAAATGTGCGTCTACCTAGGACCCAAGCTGTTTGACACCCATATACTTCAAAACGGAACTGGTGTATTTATCCATTAAAACAACCAAATTCTCACACGGTGTTGTAATAATACATGTACATACATGCCTACAATATATTTGAAGGAGTTAACATCAACTCAAAGTTCACATGATTAGCCGTTTCTCCATTTGTCAATGGGAATTGTTTACGTTATATGATCCTATATGAAGATGGCGCTGCTCATTTCAGGACTTCATTCTCAGTGTTGTTATATTTTCTGATCCTTCGGGATCATTAGTTTTGATGTTATTAGTTTTGAAAATTGAATACTGCTTAAGCCGGTGCTAGGGGGCGTGAGTAGTGTCGCACTTTTAATTACTACTCATGAACAGACTCAATAAAACCGAGAATATTTGTGCTTATTCGAAATAACCTAAAACTGAAAAACAAAGTGTCAAAGTTTTTTGCACAACACCAATGTCCACCACGACTATACCAGGGCCACAACAATCGCCCGACCATAAAAAACCAATCAAGTAAACATATAAAACTACACATTTGTTTTATTGTTTTCGACAGTGTAATTATTTCATTATTGTCTTGTAAAGAAACTACGGTTTATGGAATACCATTTGTTGAAACCGACGTAATCTGAAATACAATCGCCCTTACGAGCATTTTGTCCATGGTAATATGAAACAACAAAAACAAACGTCATAAAAACAAACGACCGCTCAGAATAGTAGATAAGATCAATATTTAGGACATTTTATTAAACTCCGTCTTTCAGCCATGGACATAAGTTTCTAATGATAGATCTGTGCCCAAGGTTATAAAAACGTCTGAGATCACTCTCAAGTATCTGATTGGTCAGATTCTGAGCTGGTCAGATTCTGAGCAAGCTCAGAATCCGACCAATCAGATGCTTAAGAATGATCCCAGACTAAAGCAAAACGTTTTGTAACCTCGGGACCAATACGCTTATCTACAGCCCTGTGCCCATTGATATTCTATGTAATGTTAAGTGATGGTTTTGATGGACAGTAATAATAAAACAGCTTGACAAAAGGTTAAGGTTTTGGCAAACAAGATCGGATTGGAACTGGTTAACATACAGCCGATGACAAAAGTCAGCGATTTTGGCTAACTCAAAGACCATGACTCTAAAGTGCCTGGGTCATTAGCCTGGTTCGCTGGTTATTTTTTTCAACTATTTCATATTTGCCAAGTGTACACTTGACCCAGCCTTATAAAACATTTGCACTCAGCCCTCAAAATGTTATATAGATTCGTGTTATGTAACAAGAGAAAACCCGAGACAAGCTTGTTTCTATTTTTATTCGTATAGTAATATCTAATGATACATATATAACATTGATAAGTATCTCGCACTCCTTAACACATTATCCCTTAGTGACACATTTTTGTGCCTCTATAAGTCACTTTATGAAATCATTGTGATAAATAGAGCATTTGCTCCTATAGGAGCAAATGCTCTATTTATCACAATTATTTTAAACTACAAACTTCTAATTTGTTCTTTTCCTCTAGTGAATGCTCCTTTTCGGTAGATACATTAAAAAAGGTTGGGTCTAAAAATAGCCTAGGAGAAAATGAGTTAATCCTCTGAATGTGCGATACGAGTGAACTGGCATTTGCAAACAGTGTAGACCCAGATCAGAGGATTCCTATAGGATCCCTCTGATCAGGGTATGCACTGTCTGGCATTCAAAATCCTGTAGTAAGTTTAAGCCTTACATACTGAGGGGACTTTATTGTTAAACATTGATGGGCTATTCCACTCTGACATGTCCACGTTGAAAGGGTTAAGTTTTACCCTTTCATACCGAGTGGACTCTATAGTTAAACATTGATAGGCCATTCCACTCTGACAATTCAGCGTTGAAAGGGTTAACCCGGTTTAACCCATTCCCTCCTAGTGACGCAGTTTGGTGCCTCTGTAAAAGTCACATTTTGAAACCATTGTGATAAATAAAACATTTGCTCCTTAGGAGCAAATGCTCTATTTATCACAATGGTTTCAAACCTACACAATTTTAAAATTCTCTTTTTCTATAGTTATTGCTCCTTTTTCGGTAGATTTATTCAAAGAAGTTGGGTCTAAAAAGAGTCTAGGAGAAAATGAGTTAAGATTACAGTTTTGTGCAATTGAAGTTGTTGATATATTCATTATAAGGTGCATGTATTTAGTTATTCCTAATTTGATATCCTTTCGTTTGAGCAAAACGAAAGTGTTGACTGCATTTACATACGATACAGCTTTGCAATTACTACTATTCAATGCTCTTTGCAGAGACCCTTTACCTGATGAATATTCATAAAAGAAATGACATCATGAATATTAATTAATTTAAAATAATGGATGAACATAAAATGTTTTGGCCTTGTCACTGTAGAATCAGATCAATAGAATTCCAAAAGCAAACAGAGCTGACCCTTTGTCCTACGGAAGCCATCTGATCCTAGTCTAATCAGTTTATAAGGTGCCAAAAGACCTCTCTATCAGGTAAAGAGTTAACTCCTAAATAAATAGAAGCTAAATATACAAGAATGTGATATGTGCATATACTCAAAAGCTACAAGAAGAGGTGGTCCTAAACAGAATAATCAAATAAAAAGTAAAATAAATTTATTTCCATAACAAAGTTTACAAACAAAGGTTCTTGTTTCTCGCTATTAAGATGGAAATCTGAATATATGACGCTTCTACGCATGAAATCGTAAGATGAAATGAAATTTAGATCCTAAGTCCAAGCCTTCATGAGACGATATGTGTGGATTTCAGCTATACAGAGACAGATCAAACTGTGAATGGATGAAGCAATCATATACAGTAAAATCCCTCTATGGTGACCATTTTATGAATAAACACAGATGTCTTTAATAGCAGGTGGTTGATTAACCCTTTCCCTCATTAATATCTATATCAGAAAGAATGAATGTATGAATATTAATAAGCTGAATTTATAATGGCATCATGTACAACAGAGAAAGTTCAGAGGAAACTCTTGTTGCAGGAGCTTCATGCATAACTTTCATCCTGTATTAAAATACCACCTGATATTAAGAACCAAAATTACACCTCCACTCATGGGCGTATTAGAGAGGTTTTACTGTACTTGTTATATGTTACAGTAAAACCTCTCTACAACGGCCACTAAATAAATTACATAAAGTTTTTTTTGTTTTAAAGGCAGGTGGCTGCTTAAAGCAATGTGAAAGTAAAACAGGAGTGTTCTGTTTTACTTTCACCTTGCTTTAAGCAGCCACCTGACCTATATACCAACTAATTAACACAATTTAGTGGCTGTTATAGAGAAATTTTACTGTATTTAATGCAGCATTATATGAGTTCAAAACAAAATGAATTAAACATTCATTAATCTTTTTCTTGATAGAGACAACTTGTTGATGCTTTTGCGGAGTACACTCTGATTAAACGGCTCCTAATGGGTCTGTCTGTTCAGACTTCTCCTAATGGGTCTGTCTGATCAGACGGCTCCTAATGGGTCTGTCTGATCAGATGGCTCCTAATGGGTCTGTTTGTTCAGATGGTTCCTAACGGGTCTGTCTGTTCAAATGATTCCTAATGGGTCTGTCTGTTCAGACGGCTCCTAATGGGTCTATCTGTACAGATGGCTCCTAATGGGTCTGTCTGTTCAGATGGTTCCTAATGGGTCTGTCTGTACAGATGGCTCCTAATGGGTCTGTCTGTACTGATGGTTCCTAATGGGTCTGTCTGTTCAGACGGCTCCTAATGGGTCTGTCTGTTCCGATTCTGCTTTTATGTTACAGACTTTCTACTGGACTTTCATTATTTTATATGTACTTTTTCTGTAATTAACATTTTCCTCCATGCATATTCATGTCAGAAATAATGACATCAGATAACTTTAAAACCAATTTAATCTTCCAATATATTTCACTATTATCTATAACTTTCAGCTTCTCATGACACAAAACAAAATTACAGAAATGTTAATGAAAATCATACTTTCCATATTATAATTACCTTTAATACTACTGCAAGCATATTTAGATCTACTGTTATCCCACTTTTTTCAATGATACTAAAACAAAACAAAGTAAGTTTAATTTTCTCAAACCTGAATTATCAAAGTGGAATATCCCATCAGTATTTAACAAAAGAGTCCACTCAGTATGAAATGCTAGAGAATTTGAATAGCAAACAGTGCAGACCCTAATCAGAGGGTTTCTCAAAGCATTTGCACACATTGGATACTCAGATTAGAGGATTCCAAGCAGAGTACTCTTATACAGAGTCCTCTGCACTACCATTCAAAATGCTGTTACAAATTATTCCTTTTCCTACTGTCAGAATGGACTCTTATCATTATACAATGATGGACAATCCCACCTTTAAAAATCAGTATTCAAAGAGTTAAATTACCATTTTAAATATCGCATTTTTACAGTAGAAATTTTACTCACTTAACCAAGAGAAATGAAACCCTGTTTTACCCTATATTATGCAAGGTCATATCTATGTAAAAACATAATTGCGTAGCAGTTCCATGGCATGTTTTTATGCACAAACTTTGCACAGAACTTAGACAAATAAATTAATTGAATATGTTTAATCTCGATATTTGTCATCTTGATCTCATAAAAAGTGAGTATTTTGACTGTATTTAATGGTTATATCAACCTTCATAAACAACAAGATGTGTTTGTGAAACACTATGCCCCCTCATATATTTGACCTCTGACCTTGAAGGATGGCCTTGACCTTGACATGTCACCCCTCAAAATGTGCGGCTTTATGAGATACATATGCATGCCAAATATCAAGTCTCTATCTGTACTGACTCAAAAGTTAAGACCAATGTTAAGGTTGCGTTAAAGTTACAGTCAAAAAACAGACAATTTGACCTTTGACCCTGAAGGATGACCTTGACCTTGACATGTCACCCCTCAAAATGTGCAGCTTCATGAGATACACAAGGATGCCAAATATCAAGTCTCTATCTCTACTGGTCCAAAAGTTATGGTCAATGTTAAAGTCGGTGATTTGACCCATATATTTGACCTCTGACCTTGAAGGATGATCTTGACCTCGACATATCACCCCTCAAAATGTGAGGCTTTATGAGATACATATGCATGCCAAATATCAAGTCTCTATCTGTACTGGCTCAAAAGTTATGACTAATGTTAAAGTTGCTGACAAACAGACAAACGGACAAACAAACAGACAGGGCAAAAACAATATGCCCCCTGACTATCGTCAATGGGGGCATAAAAATGAATCATCTCTAGAGTTATAACAAGCTACAATAACCCTTCACTCCATAGGTATGCATGTTAATGTCTTTTCAAACAGAGTAGACCCAACTCAAACAGCTGTCAGGGTCGGTTGTTTGCTTATGAAATAAAATAGTATGTTATTCTACACTTACTCCCATGACCAAAATTTCAGCTCTTTATAGAATGAATATAGTGTATGAATACTAATTAGCGTAATAGTTCTAATGGCATATGAACTAGAAACGTTTTGACCCTAGTATAACTGTAGAACCAGATCTACATATTTCAATAAGCAAACAGGACATACCCTGATCAGAGGGATCCAACAGGAGCTGTCTGATCATGGTCTAATCTATTTGCAAATCTGTTAAGTCGTATCTGTGGAGTAAAGGATTAAATCCTACTATCATGCAACTACATGTGTCATAAAAACATCAGTAGCTTCAAGGTGTTGAAATTCTGTTTATGTTTACCTTAGATTGCTGAAGAACATTTTCATTGAAAAAAGGTGTTCACTTTGTCCATTCTCAAAGCAGCATTCAATTTAAAAATATTGGTAATAAAGTTGAGCATATTGCAGTTTGATGAGATTAAAAAGAAATTCTGCAATTCATTTGGACTAATTCGTAAATTGTGAGCTCCCGACAAGCAGAGTACTCCAACTGCAAAAGTCTTTATTCCTCCACTGAACTATAGGTTGTGACTACAGTAAAACATCTCTATAACGTCCACTAAATTGTGTTAATTAGTTGGTATTAAGGGCAGATGGCTGCTTAAAGCAAGGTGAAAGTAAAACAGAACGCTCCTACAGAAGCGTTGTTTTACTTTCACCTTGCTTTTAGCAGCCACCAGCCTTTAACACAAAACATTTTATGTAACTTAGTGGCCGTTCTAGAGAGGTTTTACTGTACTCATTAAAGTCATCTGTGGTCAAACAATGAAGAACAGTTATACTCTTCTGTTCTTGAACACATTCTTCAACTATGTTAGAGGTGGACCATGGTCCCAGCATCAGTGCCACTCTGGCACATCTAACAACATCAAGATATGATAATGAGTGATACATAAGCCTGGGTCCAAGGTTATAAAACTTCTCAGTCTGAGTCTGAGATCGTTCTCAAGTATCTGATTGGTCAGATGCTTGTGAATAATCTCAGGCTCAAGTAACAAGTTTTATATCCTCGAGGCCAGAAGAACAGTTTTCACACACTTTGCACATTAAAATAAAACATTCTAAAAATAATGAAATGTAAAAAATTACTGATATAAATTCTACATACCTCAAGAAGAACACAAATAAGAGTTTTACAAGATTTAAGTCAAAGACAGATATCTCTAACTAAAACTGTAGAATGGAAAATGGTAGTATGATGCTATTAAAGAAATACCTGTTTCTATAAATTCATATTTATCATATGTATACTTTCCTTACCATGTTACTTCCCTTGAAAAGGGAATCAGTTTTCTTCGGAACTAAAACCTTCATGAAAACAACCCATAAAGTTTGAAGCAAATGATCTGGACTTTTGAATGCCCAGTGTCCCTTCAACAACAGGAGCACAACAGTGTGAATTTAAGACCAGTGAGATCCTAAAAAAGCTGTTTGACACCCATATACTTCAAAACGGAACTGATGTATTTATCCATTAAAACAACTAAATTCTCACACTGTGTTGCAATAATACATGTACATACATGCCTACAGTATATTTGAAGGAGTTAACATCAACTCATAGTTCACATGATTAGCCGTTTCTCCATTTGTCAATGGGAATTGTTTACGTTATATGATCTATGAAGATGCCGCTGCTCATTTCAGTACTTCATTCTCAGTGTTGTTATATTTTCTGATCCTTCGGGATCATTAGTTTTGATGTTATTAGTTTTGAAAATTGAATACTGCTTAAGCCGGTGCTAGGGGGCGTGAGTAGTGTTGCACTTTTAATTACTACTCATGAACAGACTCAATTAAACCGAGTCTGCAATTTTCTCTTTTTGCATTTCTACTTTTGCTTTCGAGGGATCACCCATTTTCAGAATATTTGTGCTTATTCGAAATAACCTAAAACTGAAAAACAAAGTGTCAAAGTTTTTTGCACAACACCAATGCCCACCACGACTATACCAGGGCCACAACAATCGCCCGACCATAAAAAAACCCAATAAAGTAAACATAAAACTAAACATTTATTTTGTTTTCGACAGTGTAATTATTTCGAAAACAATAAAATAAATGTTTAGTTTTATATGTTTACATGGTTTATGGTTTACTACGGTTTATGGAATACCATTTGTTAAAACCAACGTAATCTGAAATACAATCGCCCTTACGAGCATTTTGTCCATGATAATATGAAACAACAAAAACAAACGTCATAAAAACAAACGACCGCTCAGAATAGTAGATAAGATCAATATTTAGGACATTTTATTAAAAAAAACTCCGTCTTTCAGCCATGGACATAAGGTTCTAATGATAGATCTGTGCCCAAGGTTATAAAAACGTCTGAGATCACTCTCAAGTATCTGATTGGTCAGATTCTGAGCAAGTTGAGAATCCGACCAATCAGATGCTTAAGAATGATCCCAGACTAAAGCAAAACGTTTTGTAACCTCGGGACCAATACGCTTATCTACAGCCTTGTGCCCATTGATATTCTATGTAATGTTAAGTGATGGTTTTGATGGACGGTAATAATAAAACAAGCAAATTCACTGAATTGATATGCCCCGCCAAACGTGCTGGCTTGACAAAAGGTTAAGGTTTTGGCAAACAAGATCGGACTGAAACTGATTAACATAAAGCAGAGAAGGACAAAAGATGGCGAAAGACCACGACTCTAAAGTGTCTAGGTCATTAACCTGGTTCTCTGGTTATTTGTTCAACTATTTCATATTTGCCAAGTGTACACTTGACCCAGCCTTATAAAACATTTGCACTCAGCCCTCAAAATGTTATATAGAATCGTGTTATGTAACAAGAGAAAACCCGAGACAAGCTTGTTTCTATTTTTATTCGTATAGACATATCTAATGATACATATATAACATTGATAAGTATCTCGCACTCCTTAACACATTAACCCCTAGAGACACATTTTTGCGCAGCTATAAGTCACCATATGAAACCATTGTGATAAATAGAGCATTTGCTCCTATATGAGCAAATGCTCTATTTATCACAATGATTTCAAACTACACTTCTAATTTGTTCCTTTCCTCTAGTTAATGCTCCTTTTCGGTAGCTACATTCAAAGAGATTGGGTCTAAAATAGCCTAGGAGAGAATGAGTTAATCCTCTGAATGTGCGATACGAGTGAACTGGCATTTGCAAACAGTGTAGACCCAGATCAGAGGATTCCTATAGGATCCCTCTGATCAGGGTATGCACTGTTTGCCATTCAAAATCCTCTAGTAAGTTTAAGCCTTACATACCGAGTGGACTCTATAGTTAAACATTGATAGGCCATTCCACTCTGACAATTCAGCGTTGAAAGGGTTAACCCGGTTTAACCCATTCCCTCCTAGTGACGCAGTTTGGTGCCTCTGTAAAAGTCACATTTTGAAACCATTGTGATAAATAAAACATTTGCTCCTTAGGAGCAAATGCTCTATTTATCACAATGGTTTCAAACCTACACAATTTTAAAATTCTCTTTTTCTATAGTTATTGCTCCTTTTCGGTAGATTTATTCAAAAGAGGTTGGGTCTAAAAATAGTCTATGAGAGAATGAGTTAAGATTACAGTTTTGTGCAATTTAAGTTGTTAATATATTCATTACATTGTGCATGTATTTAGTTACTCCTAATTTGTTATCCTTTCGTTTGTACAAAACGAAAGTGTTGGCTGCATTTACATACGATACAGCTTTGCAATTACAACTGTTCAATGCTCTTTGCAGAGACCCTTTACCTGATGAATATTCATATAAGAAATGACATCATGAATATTAATTAATTTAAATTAATGGATGAACATAAAATGTTTTTAGCCTTGTCACTGTAGAATCAGATCAATAGAATTCCAAAAGCAAACAGAGCTGACCCTTTGTCCTACGGAAGCCATCTGATCCTAGTCTAATCAGTTTATAAAGTGCCAAAAGACATCTATGTCAGGTAAAGAGTTAACTCCTAAATAAATAGAAGCTAAATATACAAATATGCGATATGTGCATATGTTCAAAAGCTACAAGAGGTGGCCCTAAACAGAATCATCAAATATATAAATTTATTTCCATAACAAAGTTTACAAACAAAGGTTCTTGTTTCTCGCTAAGATGGAAATCTGAATATATGACGCTTCTACGCATGAAATCATAAGATGGAATGAAATTTAGTTCCTAATTCCAAGCCTTCATGAGACGATATGTGTGGATTTCAGCTATACAGAGACAGATCAACCTGTTAATGGATGAAGTAATCATACAGCAAAATCCCTCTACAGTGACCATGCAGCATCATATCAGCTCAAAACAAAATGAATTAATTAAACATTCATTAACCTTTTACTTGATAGAGACAACTTGTTGATACCTTTTCAGGGTACACCCTGATCAGACAGCTCCTAATTGGTCTGTCTGTTCAGACGGCTCCTAATGCGTCTGTCTGTTCCGATTCTGCTTTTATGTTACAGACTTTCTACTGTTTGTCATGGGATTGACTTTCATTCTTTTATATTTTCAGAATGTACTTTTTCTGTAATTAACATTTGAATATTCATGTCAGAAATAATGACATCAGATAACTTTAAAACCAATTTATTCTTCCAATATATTTCACTATTATCTATAACTTTCAGCTTCTCATGACACAAAACAAAATTACAGAAATGTTAATGAAAATCATACTTTCCATATTATCAGTACCTTTAATACTACTGCAAGCATATTTAGATCTACTGTTATCCCACTTTTTTTTCAATGATACTAAAACAAAACCAAGTAAATGGAAAAGTAGTAAAGTCAAGCAGGCAAAGCCACATGCAAGACGCAACCACAAGTTTAACTCTCTCAAACCTGAATTATCAAAGTGGAATATCCCATCAGTATTTAACAAAAGAGTCCACTCAGTATGAAATGCTAGAGGATTTGAATAGCAAACAATGCAGACCCTAATCAGAGGATTCCTCAAAGCATTTGCAAACATTGGAGACCCAGATTAGAGGATTCCAAGCAGAGTAATCTTATACAGAGTCCTCTGCACTACCATTCAAAATGTTATTACAAATTATTCCTTTTCCTACTGAATGGACTCTTATCATTATACAATGATGGACAATCCCACCTTGAAAAATCAGTATTCAAAGAGTTAAATTACCATTTCAAATATCGCATTTTTACAGTAGAAAATTTACTCACTTAACCAAGAGAAATGACCTTGCATAATATAGGGTAAAACAGGGTTTCATTTCTCTTAATATAACATAATTAACATAATTGCGTAGCAGTTCCATGGCATGTTTTTATGCACAAACTTTGCACAGAACTTAGGCAAATAAATTAATTGAATATGTTTAATCTCAATATTTGTCATCTTGATCTCATAAAAAGTGAGTATTTTGACTGTATTTAATGGTTATATCAACCTTCATGAACAAAAATGAATCATCTCTAGAGTTATAACAAGCTACAATAACCCTTCACTCCACAGGTATGCATGTTAATGTCTTTTCAAACAGAGTAGACCCAACTCAAACAGCTGTCAGGGTCAGTTGTTTGCTTATGAAATAAAATAGTATGTAATTCTACACTTACTCCCATGACCAAAATTTCAGCTCTTTATAGAATGAATATAATGTATGAATACTAATTAGCGTAATATTTCTAATGGCATATGAACTAGAAAAGTTTTGGCCCTAGTATAACTGTAGAACCAGATCTACATATTTCAATAAGCAAACAGGACATACCCTGATCAGAGGGATCCAACAGGAGCTGTCTGATCATGGTCTAATCTATTTGCAAATCTGTTAACAGTCGTATCTGTGGAGTAAAGGATTAAATCCTACTATCATGCAACTACATGTGTCATAAAAACATCAGTAGCTTCAAGGTGTTGAAATTCTGTTTATGTTTACCTTAGATTGCTGAAGAACATTTTCATTGAAAAAAGGTGTTCCCCTTTGTCCATTCTCAAAGCAGCATTCAATTTAAAAATATTGGTAATAAAGTTGAGCATATTGGAGTTTGATGAGATTAAAAAGAAATTCTGCAATTCATTTGGACTAATTCGTAAATTGTGAGCTCCCAACAAGCAGAGTACTCGAACTGCAAAAGTCTTTATTCCTCCACCGAACCATAGGTTGTGACTACAGTAAAACCTCTCTATAACGTCCACTAAATTGTGTTAATTAGTTGGTATTTAGGGCAGGTGGCTGCTTAAAGCAAGGTGAAAGTAAAACAGAACGCTCCTACAGAAGCGTTGTTTTACTTTCACCTTGCTTTTAGCAGCCACCTGCCTTTAACACAAAACATTTTATGTAACTTAGTGGCCATTCTAGAGAGGTTTTACTGTACTCATTAAAGTCATCTGTGGTCAAACAATGAAGAACAGTTATACTCTTCTGTTCTTGAACACATTCTTCAACTATGTTAGAGGTGGACCATGGTCCCAGCATCAGTGCCACTCTGGCATATCTAACAACATCAAGATATGATAATGAGTGATACATAAGCCTGGGTCCAAGGTTATAAAACTTCTCAGTCTGAGTCTGAGATCGTTCTCAAGTATCTGATTGGTCAGATGCTTGTGAATAATCTCAGGCTCAAGTAACAAGTTTTATATCCTCGAGGCCAGAAGAACAGTTTTCACACACTTTGCACATTAAAATAAAACATTCTAAAAATAATGAAATGTTAAAAAATACTGATATAAATTCTACATACCTCAAGAAGAACACAAATAAGAGTTTTACAAGATTTAAGTCAAAGACAGATAGCTCTAACTAAAACTGTAGAATGGAAAATGGTATTATGATGCTATTAAAGAAATACCTGTTTCTATAAATTCATATTTATCATATGTATACTTTCCTTACCATGTTACTCCGCTTGAAAAGGGAATCAGTTTTCTTCGAAACTAAAACCTTCATGAAAACAACCCATAAAGTTTGAAGCAAATGATCTGGACTTTTAAATGCCCAGTGTCCCTTTAACAACAGGAGCGAAACAGTGTGAATTTAAGACCAGCGAGATCCTAAAAGAACCCTCTGGTAAGGTTCCACAATATCTCCTTCCAAAATTATTTTCCAAAAATCATATCATCAAAATGGTTCTTGAAGATTGAAAACTAGCTCCTTACTCCATAGATATGCCCTTAACACCTTTGCAAACAGAGAAGACCCAGATCAGGTGGCTCCTGTAGAAGAAGTCTGCTCAGGGTCAGCCTTGTTGAAACAATATAGATCTTATTCTACAGTTTCTGACATGCCAAAATATTCTGTGTTCACATGCCATTATAAAATCAACCAAATTAATATTTCTGGTGTCATTATTTCTATATGAATTCAATCCAAATACATGCACATATCTGCACAAAAACACAAAGATATACAGGCCAAATCAGAATAAAATAACTCTCTTCTTGTTTTATTTAACCTTTTACTTCATGAATACATATGTAAGGAATTCTGATTTAATGTTTACCAACTTATTTTTTATAGTAGCATATGAACAAGGTAGACGCCCTGGCAAAAACTATAGAATCAGATAGATACCATTCAATTAGCAAAGAGAGAGACCCTGATCAGACAGCTCCTACAGGAAATGTCTGACCTGGGTCTTCTCTCTACAAAGGCATAAATATGTTAACATAGTGAGTAAAGAGTTAAAAGGGTGAATAGGTGGGTGTGACATTTGAGCTCTGAACTTTCTTCCAATGTAAACAATTATGGATTATCAACTGTGCTATTATTGTATGTGCCATTATTATTCTATTCTTAGATCTAATGACTGATCGATATCTGTTACTAGGCCACAAAACAACATTCTTGTTCCTAGATCCAATGGCACAAGGACACCATACAACATTCTTGTTCCTAGATCCAATGGTACAAGGACACAATACATTCTTGTTCCTAGATCCAACGGCACAAGTAGATCATACAACATTCTTGTTCCTAGATCCAATGGCACAAGGACACAATACATTCTTATTCCTAGATCCAATTGCACAAGGACACCATACAACATTCTTGTTCCTAGATCCAATGGCACAAGGACACCATACAGTCTTATTATTGGATCCAATGGCAAAAATTACTATGAATTTCTTATCTAAACAACATGAAAGTATACATGTGTACAACAAACCTGAAAGTATATATGTGTACAACAAACCTAACTACATTCTGTTTTATATTGTTCTATTCTATGCGCATTTCAGAAATGTCTGCAACCCACGTATGTGTTAGTAACCATATAATATTATACAGTTTGCATACAGTCCATATAAAAGCAACTCGAAAATAAAAGTACAAACCAAGTAACATTTTCCACTTAACATGTTCATGATTCAAACAGACGCTTAAGGAATAGAATTTCCTTGAAGCACCTTGCATTAAGTGAACTAAAATGTCATATTGTAACCTTTAAGCCCTCTGAGTAATACAGTAAAACCTTTCTACAATGGTCGTTTAAGGAATATCCTGGCCTTTTCTTTAACCATTTACCTGATGAATATTTAGTAAGAATTATTATATCAATATTTATTAGATGCGTGTTTTAAATGTCATGTACATTTAGTACCAATAAAAACCTATAAATCAATCAATCAATTTATAGCTGCATTTTCATAATGGAATTAGGAACACGATTATTTTACTCTGGTAGAAACTATAGAATAATAACTATATTATTCCATGTGAGCAAACAGAGTAGACCCTGTAGCAGCAGCCTGATCTGGGTCTACTGTGTTTGCAAAGTTGTGAAAAAGGTGTGTTTATGAAGTCAAGAGTTATGAAATGGCTCCTGAATGCACATGCTGAAAACTCTTTCTGCATACAATCCCTCTTATATTATAAAGCTGCAGTCTACCTAAAATAAAATTCTCAGCATCTAAAGTCTGCTGTAAAGAGGTGTGACTGTAGTACACTCTATATGCATAGTCCAAATACAACCCAATAAAAGAGTAACAGAAGGAAAATGTCTGCATCTTTAGCAGTATGACAAAAAAGGTGTAACGAAAAGAGTGTGACAGGTGGACAGACAGCCTGACAATGGAAAGGTGATCCTTAAGCATCACTCGGCTAAAACAAAAACACTTTTTAAATACTTAAATTAAAACCACAGACATACATATGTATATTTGTTCAGCATCTGCATTACACCCCCATATATATGTTCTTGGTGAAAAACACTTATAGCAATTATTAATGATTACAATCTTCATACAACTTAGCTTAATAACAATGAAACAAATATTTACATCAAATAGTGAAGACCATGATCCAGGAGTCAATCAGAACTTTTTGTTTTTAAATATTTTTCTACATAAAATTTTCATTTGGGATTATACTGTAATATATAAATGTACACACACACATGTATAACCTGCAATATTTCATAAAACTGTTTTAAGCTACTAATAAATCTAGGAGACTTAAATAGCATGCAGCAGTTTAATGCAAGGCAATGTGTGTGGGAGCTTTATATATTTCTACTTTTGTCCTGCATGAAAGCAGCTAGCATCTCACTTAACCCTTTCCATCAAATAAATGTGTTACCACGCTTTTGCAGAGTAGACCCAGATCAGATGATTCCTGTAGGAGTCATCTGATCAGGATCTATTCTGTTTGCTTATGAAATTATAATAGATTTATAAAATTTAACCCTTTCCTCCATAAATACGCCTTTCTACGCCTCTGAAGAAATCACCTGTTGAAACCGTATTGTGATAAAATTTCCTTTTCTCAAGTTAATGCTCCTTTTCAGTAGATTTATTAAAAGAGGTTGGATATTAAAATAGACTATGAGGGAAAAGGTTAAGCTAATAAATGTCCATGATTCCATTATTTATTACATGATTCTTTATCAAGGAAAGGGTTAAATTAGATTTCATAGTATTTGTTATTTAAGAGTGGTTTTACAAAGGTTCAGTAAGTTCATTATTTCATGGCTTTTTGTTTATGTGATATGGCACTTGTTTGTTTCTTTAGGCTTCTGACGGGCGCAGTGAGAACAATTTTTCAACAACCGTTTCATCAGCCATGGTGGTGACATCTCCTATGTTCTTGTCATTAACAGCTATTTTCCTTAGGACCCTCCTCATGATCTTGCCTGACCGTGTCTTGGGCAGTCCTGGAGCCTCCTGTATGAAGTCTGGGGTTGCAAAAGGACCAATCTTGGTTCTCACTGCAAACATCAAACAATAAGAAATAGGAAATTTATGCATAACTAGTTTTTTGCTTTCAACCCTTTCAGCAGTATTTTCTTTTGTATACATTTTTCTTGTTTGCTTTAATTCTAAAAGTACCTTTTTTCTTATGTTCCTTTTAAGATACACTGTCATTGTGTCAAACTGTTTGTATCATCTGGATCAAAACTGTTATTACATTTATCAAACAAGAGGGCCAGAATGGCCCTGAAGCGCTCACCAGACAATCAGAGGAGAAGATTTTCAAAGTTTTCACTATATGTTTCTATAGAAAATTAGCTGGCCCTGGGGCGGGGCCAATTTTGACCCAAATTGCACAATTTATATAACTTTTGTAGAGGACCTGAACATGATGCTATGTGCCAAATATGAAAGCTGAAAACCTTATAGATTCAGAGGAGAAGATTTTCAAAATTTACACTATATGCTTCTATTGAAAACTGGTTACCCCTGGGGCGGGGCCAATTTTGACCCCGGGATATAATTTATATAACTTTTGAAGAGGACCTGAACATGATCCTATGTTTCAGACGAGAAGATTTTCAAAGTTTTCACAGTATGTTTCTATTGAAAACTGTCCATCCCTGGGGCGGGGCCAATTTTGACCCCAGGGGCATAATTTATATAAATTTTGTAGAATGAATGAATGAATGAATGGAGTTTTACGGCCCATCGACACTGATGGTCATATAGAGCCGAATAAATAATGTAAATAAAACTATATGATGAAATCAAATGATCCCAGGGGCATAATTTATATAACTTTTGTAAAGGACCTGAAGATGATGATATGTGCCAAATATGAAAGCTGAGGACCATCCAGTTTCAGAGGAGAAGATTTTCAAAGTTTTCACTATATCTTTCTATTGAAAACTGACCACCCCTGGGGCGGGCCAATTTTGACCCCTGGGGCATAATTTATATAACTTTTGTAGAGGACCTGAACATGATGCTATGTGCCAAATATGAAAGCTGAGAACCTTCCAGTTTCAGAGGAGAAGATTTTCAAACTTTTACTATATATTTCTGTAGAAAACAAGGCACCCCTGGGGCGGGGCCAATTTTGACCCCATGGGCATAATTTATATAACTTTTGTAGAAGACCAACAGATGATGCTATGTGCCAAAAATGAAAGCTGAGAACCCTGTAGATTCAGAGGAGAAGATTTTTTAAAGGTTCAAATTGTTGACGCGGGACGACGGACGACTCGCACCGCACGACCGACGACAACGGACATCAGGCGATCACAAAAGTTCACCCTGAGCACTTGTGCTCTGGTGAGCTAAAAACGTTAGCCATTTGTATCATAACTGATCTAAATATTCAGACTGATAAACTTAGGTAAATAGTGCAAACCCAAATGAAACTGCTCCTTTAGGAGTACAGTAAAACCTGCTAATGTGACCATCTAAAAGAGGTATAATTCTGGGAGCTAGATGCAGGTGGTAGCTTAATGCAGGACAAAAGTAATGCAGAAAGATCCTTCTGCATTACTTTTGTCCTGGATTAAGCAATCACCTGCTTATAAAGACAGGTGTGTTTATTCATTAAGTGGTCACATTAGAGGGGTTCTTTAGTACTTTGATCACGTCTACACTATTTGCTACTCAAATAGTTACTCATTTATCAAAATGGTGCGGAAGTTAATCAGCATTACAAACCACATGAGAGAGGAGACCGTGTGTAAATAATTAGTGTAAATATTGCATCTAGTCTAAATGGCTCAAAACAACTATTTTCTGTTTACCTAGGCTAGTCATACATTAAATTTTGTTATGATTTCACGGTGTCTTTGACTTGTTCAACTAAAAAGTAAGTCACAGGATAACACTTCAAATAAGCATCCCCATATCAAGTTTGGTTCTATTACAAAACTTATTTCACTGCCACATGTTCTTATTAGTAAATTTGTTATCTGCTTTGATATTCATTGCTAAATTTTCTTCCCCAGTCCTTCAAAAATATGATCAGTTTCATTTAGTTCGGATCCTGGTGTGATACTGATTTACTTGTTTCATCTGGATCCAAACTGTTTGCAACATTTATCAAAAACTCAGTTATGCCATAAAAAACTCATTACTCCATGAATATTCATGTAAGAAATAATGACAGAAACAGTACAATCATTTTTATATAATTTCATAAGCAAGAGCAGACCCTGATCAGTTGCTTCCTAAAGGAGCCATCTGATCTGGGTCTACTCTATGTGCAAAGATGTAGAAAGATGTATTTATAGAGTAAAGAGTTATAATGAATTTTATTTTAGTACAGCTCCTTTATTTCTCCACCAACCCTATGCTGTGACCACTCTTTAGAATCGTCTCCTCAAAACAATCTTCAAAAGTTCCAACAGATAATAAATTCTGCAGTGAGATGTTTTCAAATGAGTCATTCCAAGTAAAAACTAGAATTGTCATTTTATGTGATTATGTGATTTTATGTGATTGATACCCATACACAAGAGCTTGTCAGTTTATGTCATATTCTGCATGATCAAGGGTTTATAACATTGTGGTGACAATATGTGCATCTCCTCTTAAGCTTCTCATAAAGTTTCCCTGATCTTCTTTCAGTACCTGTTAAAAACATAGACAAGAAAACCAGCAGATGCACTGAAAGACACCAGCAGACATGGTGACTCCCATGTACTTCTCCAAAACTTCAGGTAGGTACTGGTATAATAATCCAAAGGGAGCGAGCACACTAGTGACATCTATTCAACAAAATCTGTTATGTAATAACCAAAGTCCAGACTATCACAAACAGGTTGAAGAGAAATTGAATCATATTATAAGCACATATTGCAAACATGCAAACTATCATGAATCCTTTACCAAATACTGACAGTTTAATAAGCAACAAAGCAACAGTTGGAAAGCAATACCAGGAAACTGACTCAGAGAGTCCCCTGCAGATGATCTTTTGTTGAATATGACATTTTTCATAAACCAAGGGCGGATAACTCTAGACATAGTGATCTGATTCAATCCAAGACCTATAGGCGTCTTCCTCTGATGACACTGAACATATGCCCTTAATATGAAACCAATATGTGATGTACAATTTGGGTACATCAAAAGTGTTGACAAAAGCCGATGGCATTTTTTGATGAATCAAAGGCAGATAACTCTAGACATAGTAATCTGATTCAACCCAAAAACTACAGGCGTCTTCCTCTGATGATACTAAGCATATGCCCTTAATATGAAACCAATATGTGAAGTATTGAGTTATCACCTCAAAGTGTTGACGGACAGACAGGTGGACAGACAGAAAATGTAATTCCTATAGGGCTCCTGCATTTTCAATGGAGGGCCCTAAAAATAAGATTTTCTCTTTACCAACTTACCAACTTGTTTCAATTCTGTTACCAACTCACTGCTGAATGTTAATCCCTGAAAATAAATAAATGAGTAAAAATAACAACAGTATCATTTCTCATGACTAGCCCTCATACTGTTAACTCTTTACTCCATGAATATTTATGTGAGAAATAATGACATCATGAATATAAACTATGTTATATGATAAGCAAACGGAGCAGACCCTGATCAACAGCTCCTACAGCAGCTGTCTAATCTGGGTCTACTCCGTTTGCAAAGGCATAGAAAGGCATATATATATATGGTATTTCCTTCATAGAAATGCTTTTTCACCCAATTGCAATCAGAGTTTTGTAGGATCTGTTTGATCAGGGTCTGTCCTGTTTGCTTGTGACATGATATGTATATCTGATTATACATTTTTTTTGTCAAAGCAAAAATTTTACATTATAAAAAATCAGCTAATAAATATTCATGATTTCATTATTTCTTACATAAACATTGAACAGGTAAAGGGTTATGCATGACCTGAAATGAATTTGCAAACAGCTTGGAGTCAGATGAAATGCTGAGTCACACAGCATCTCATCAGAATCCAAGGCGCTTAACACTCACAAAACAATTTCTCTATGGCTTGAATGAATTGCACATAAGTAAGTGCCAGTTGAAGTGACAAAAATATAGCAATTTCATAGTCCAATAACTCTTTTTAAAATGGTCAAAGCAAAAAAAAAAACTTTACTTATTTTGAAGTAAATCCACCCATTGGTGTATGAGGAGTTGGACACAACAAGATTTGTGGGCTGTATGTACATATGGATGGACGGACAGACAAGTGTGAAGCTATATGCCTCATCTTGTTGGGGGGTAAAAATCAGCTAAATTGTGTTCATGTCATTATTTCTGACATGAATATGCATCAGGTTATGGGTTAAGCATAATCAGATTGTGTGCATTCTTTTAACTTTAATTGGCTCAATGGCAAACATCTTTACTCTTTCCTCCATGAATATTCATGTACAAAATAATGAATACTGATTAAATTAATTTGTTATAATAGCACATGGGCACAGGAGTTTATGACCATGGCAGAGACTGTAGAATCATACCTATATTATATTAAAAGCAAACAGAGGAGACCCTATCAGATGGCTCCTATAGGCGTATTTATGGAGTAAAGGGTTAATCCATATCAGAAACCAATTTATTTAGAGTCAATCTATATCCAAGCATTCAATACATTCCAGCTTTTGTCACTTATACTTAGAATTCGATGAACATCTAAATAAATGCCAAATTTGTGATCAAGAAAGGTAAATAATTCTTTATTACAAAATCCTGCAATACCAAAAATAACCTCCCTTGCTTTAATGCTTTTTTAAAATGGTATATGAACGAATATTTCTATTATGACAAAACCTGTTCAATCAGATCTACATAATATCATATACAGCAGACACTGATTAGACAGCTCACCCATAAGGTTACATTTTGTTTTGCAGAATCATGTGAGAGTGTAGAACCTGATCAGATACATATCTAAATTTTTGACGACTTCATAAACACAATTTTTAATGTAAACTTTTAACAGAGTAGATCCATGTCAGACTATTCCTGCAGCAGTCATCAGAGTAACTGTAAGATCTGCTCTGTTTACTTAAATTGTATAGATCTGATTCTAAAGTTTCTGCCACGGAAAAAAATCACTGTGTTCATGCGCCATTATAAAAATTAAATCAAATTACTATTCATGATAATAGATGAAAATAATTTCATGCCTGAAGAGAGTAAAACTGTATATCAGATAACTGCCATATGATTAATTACACCTAAATAGCCACTAGTACATGTAGTAACTATTCATGATGTCATTTTTTTAACCCTTTCCCTGTTCTGTGTTTATTTCAAATTTTAATACCTACTGAATATTGATGGACAATACTAGTTATAATGAAATATGGAAGGTGGAACATTATAGCCATTTTAGAAAGTAAAGAAACAGATCTATTTTCTTAAGCAAACAGAGCAGACCCTGATCAGATGGCTCCTACAGGAGCCATCTGATCTGGGTCTACTCTGTTTGCAAATGAGTGAAAACATGTTTATATGAGAGAAAGGGTTAACAAATATTCCTAAGTAAAGAATTAAACTTAGTGGCTGATCTGGTTCTACACTGTTTGCAAAGATAAAAATTTGGTTTTTGTATAGTTTATCTCATTCTTGCATTCTATCAGGATAATATTATACGTTTACATTATTTGATTGTTGTGGTCATAAAAAGTAACCTACATTTTTGAGTGTTACAAAGCAGTAGGTCCCTTCTCCCTTGATTTGGTGGGGATGTGACACGACAGCTGCCTCCGTGACTGCCTTGTGTTCGACCAGCGCTGACTCTATTTCTGCGGTGCTCAACAGGTGGCCAGATACATTCACCATGTCATCTATCCTCCCTGTGATCCAAATATAGCCATCCTTGTCTTGTCTACCACCTATAAAAAGTATACAATAGACTTAAAGACTGATGTGAAACTTTTGTCCTGCAATGTGCCACCACCTGTACCATAATAACCCTTTCCTTCATATAAACGCTTTTTTTTCACACTTTTGCTCACAGTTTAACCCTTTCCTCCATAAATACGCCTTTCTACACCTCTGTAAAAGTCACTTAATGAAACCATTGTGATAAATAGAGCATTTGCAAATGCTCTATTTATCACAACGGTTTCAAACTACAAAATTCTAAAATTTTCCTTTTCTTTAGTAAATGCTCCTTTTGGGTAGATTCATTCAGAGGTTGGGTCTAAAAATAGCCTATGGAGGAAAGGATTAAATCCAGAGCAGACAGAACCTGTAGGAGCCGTCTGTTCATTTTGCTAATAAATGAAATAATATGGATTTGATTCTATAGTTTCTGTCATGGCTCACATATCCTGTGCTCACATGCAATTAAAGAACTTTAGTGAGCAATCAAACTCATCCAAGCTTTTATTCAAGACAATTCTTCAAGCAAATTTGAGAAATATTGGTCAAGAAATGAAAGTGTTAGATGAGCAACAATGTATTAGGATATATGGATGGACTGACGGATGGACGGACTAACGGACGTGTCAAAAACTATATACCCCCTGAAACTTCGTTGCGTGGGGTATAATTATAAAATTCAATCTAATTAATATTCATGATGACATTTTTTTTTCATAAACATTCAACAGGGCAAGGGACTGAGAACCAGACTATTTTCAAGTGTACATAAATACTTAAACTGCTCTGATCTAATATTTCGACCACTAAGGGCCTTTGTCAAAGATTATCATGTCAAAATACACGTCACATTTTTGTTACATGCATTCAGCCATAAAATCAAAGAGAATAATGTTGATCCAGCGTCGTCATGGTGACATTGGGTTGTTTTTTAAAATGTCATGACGTCATCAAAATGACGTCATCAAATGACGTCATGGGTGCAACGACGTCATGCATGCATTAGCGCATTATCCTCTTTGATGTTACAGCCAAATGGTCTGTAGGTTCTCAGCCTCCATATCCAATCAGTTTCATGGATCTGTCTTTCAGTTCTACATGCATGGAACATCCGTTTCAAAACTACAAATCTCACATCATCACTGCTATGACCACCGATTCCAAAATGTCTATTTATTGGCTTCTCTCTCTCATGCCTCACATCACTCAAATGTTCTTTCATTCTCTCCCGAATTTCTCTCTCAGTTTCACCGACATACACCATTATATCGCATTTACTGCATTTAATTGCATATACTACATTTCTTTCTCTACAGTTAATATTAGTTGACACATTGTAAACTGATTGCCTATTTGTGTCACTTATACTTGACATTTCAAGAATACTGCAAGTAGCACAACCCTGTGAACAGACTGTATTGCTTGGTCTAACAATCCTGTTAGTTTTTGAATGCACCAGTGTGTCACATAGATTTTTATCACGCCTGAATGCTACGATTGGCAGTTGTTGGAATACTTCTTTAAGCCGGTCTGATTGATGCAAAACTTTTGAATGTTTGTTTACAATGTAATGTATATTCGGTAGCAGATTTGAATACGTCAAAACTAAAGGGACCCTATTCATTTTCCTGTTAGATCTAACTGTTTGTTTCTTTACTAATGTGGCAGATCTGTCAAGTTTATCCACCCTTACCAACTGATTTTCTATCATCCTACCACTATATCCTCTCTTCCTTAACTGACCCTTGAGTTTATTTCTTTCTCTAATATAGTCCGATTCTCTTTCACATATACGCTTAATTCTTAGTCCCAAACCATATGCTATGCTCCTTTTTGTACTAGGAGGATGGCAGGAAGAATTATTAAGGTACAGCTGTTTGTCTGTTGGTTTTACATAAAGATCTGTGTATATATGACCATTGTCTATTTTAACTAGAGTATCCAGAAATTCTATCTGATCCAAACCATATCTAAGCTCTATACTAATATTCGGGTGAATACTGTTTGCATGTGTCGCAAAATCTTCCAGTTCTTGAACTGTACCATCCCAGATCCCGAAACCATCATCAATGAATCTCTTGTAAAACATTGGCACTTTTTTGTGTGACATCAATTCTTCATCCCATTTCCTCATATATGAACAAGCAAAATTCTTTCCTAATTTTGAACCAATTGCCACCCCATCTTTTTGTATGAAAGTGCTATCTCCAAAAGAAAATGTGTTGTTGTCTAAAACTGTTTGAATCATCTTAAGAACATTTTCTGTATCAATCAACGGATCACTTCTGTTTGCAAGGCCTTCCATACATGCATCTAGTCCCTCTTTCTTTGGGACTGATGGATACAACTTTGCTACGTCAAAACAGAACAGAATGCAATTTTCTGAAAGTGGTTCATTAATCTCTTTTAATTTGTTAATAAAATCAGTTGTATCCCTGATGTAGCTGGGTGAAGTTTCAACAAATTCACTAAGTTCATGCTCAGCAACCTCAGCTAACCTCTCAGTGGCAGTACCCATGCCACTAACTATTGTTCTAAAAGGAGCAGTTGGTTTGTGGATTTTAGGGTTCCCTTTCAATTTACCTGGTCTGGAGTACTTTGGGATAAGATACTGTTTCATTTCTTTTGATATGGCACCTTCCCTAAACATTTTGTTTACTAGCTTTTTCACTTCTTTCAGGCTTATTTCAGTTCGGTCACTATTAGTTGCCTCATACGAATCACTTGTTAAAACCTCTTTTTTCATTGACTCTATGTATACTTCCTTATCTAAAACAACTATACCTGAACCCTTGTCTGCAGGTCTGATCACTATGTTTTCATTGTGCAAAAGTTCATAAAAAGCTTCTTTCTCATCTTTCGATATATTTAGCTGACTATTCTTTTTCAAACTATTGACTATGTCATTCTTAACCAGTTCTATATATAGGTCAAGATGCCTGTCCCTGCCTGAATTTGGTGTGAAGTTTCTATCTTTCTTCACTTTAAATTTATCACTAATATGATCATTATCGTCATCATGTAGATCTACACTATCATTTTCAAAGAAATACTCTTTCAGTCTCATTTGTCTTTCCCATTCAGAAAGATCTGATAACAGTTTTACCTTGTCTATTTTTGTCCTAGATGGTATAAATTTTAAACCCTTTTCTAAAAGTAATTCTTGTGCATTAGTAAGTGGGTAGCTAGACATGTTAATAACTGATGTATCCTTATTTCTTTTATTTTCTGTAATGTTTTTGGTTTCGTAATCAGACTTAGAACGACTCTTGACACTAGAAAATTTCCTTTTGCCCAATCTTGTTTTTATTCTAGAAATTTCCGGTGGCATAGTGGTTTGGCTTTTTGTCTCCAATACATCATATCCTTTTCCTGCAAAAACTGAAATTTCTGAAGCTGTAGGATTTTCAAACCAATCTAATGAAATGTTGGGGTTGTTACTTCCTGCAATTGGATTAACATTTGGCAAAGAACTATCGGTAACAACTAAACTAAAATGGTGATTTTCAAGAAGAAGACTTACCCCTCTGTTTCCACTCTCACACTTCTCATTTACAAACCTGTGCCAATTATTGTATTTCCTATCATATGTCACGATGATTGGTATGCAATATAAATCAGTAGCAGCGTGAAGTTCTGCCTCAGTAGCCCACGATGATACTCTGCCATCAGTAAATAACTGATTTCTGATATGAGTTTCAATATCATCGTCTACCAAGTGTCTGTATGACTGCTTATTCACATGCATGAAATTATTCAGTTCCTTTCTGATGGTCTCGTGTTGAAACTGAGTTCCATAGAAATACTGACTTAAACACCTATAAAAACAATTGCCATCCTTCACAATATTAACAACTCTGTATCCTGGCTCTGAGGTCGATGCATGATTGAGTTCCTGCAAAGAATGCCATTTTTTTGACTTAACAACGTCCAATCTCGCCTTTTCGCTTATCTTCCATGCATTGATCTCATCTCCAGAAACAGAATCAATTACACTAGATAGCTTTTCCACTTCCGATCCAATCTCCAAAGATTTCCTTTCACATGCTTCTCTGACAATTTCCATCAGTTTTAAAGAAGCATCTTCCTTCACTTTCCTACAACACTCGAATTCCTTTTCACTAGCATCCATTTGCATATCCCACTTTATCCTGAAACCTTTCGGAATTATAGAGGCTCGACTACAACTCGATAGAAACTCCAAATGACTTTCATATCGAAGTTGTTTTTCCACAGCATTCCTCAACAATCGTGCTTTATCCATGATATCTCCAAGGAGCACAAATTCACAATGAAGTAAATATTCCAAAATAGGGAATTAATATAATACATAAATACTTAAACTGCTCTGATCTAATATTTCGACCACTAAGGGCCTTTGTCAAAGATTATCATGTCAAAATACACGTCACATTTTTGTTACATGCATTCAGCCATAAAATCAAAGAGAATAATGTTGATCCAGCGTCGTCATGGTGACATTGGGTTGTTTTTTAAAATGTCATGACGTCATCAAAATGACGTCATCAAATGACGTCATGGGTGCAACGACGTCATGCATGCATTAGCGCATTATCCTCTTTGATGTTACAGCCAAATGGTCTGTAGGTTCTCAGCCTCCATATCCAATCAGTTTCATGGATCTGTCTTTCAGTTCTACATGCATGGAACATCCGTTTCAAAACTACAAATCTCATATCATCACTGCTATGACCACCGATTCCAAAATGTCTATTTATTGGCTTCTCTCTCTCATGCCTCACATCACTCAAATGTTCTTTCATTCTCTCCCGAATTTCTCTCTCAGTTTCACCGACATACACCATTATATCGCATTTACTGCATTTAATTGCATATACTACATTTCTTTCTCTACAGTTAATATTAGTTGACACATTGTAAACTGATTGCCTATTTGTGTCACTTATACTTGACATTTCAAGAATACTGCAAGTAGCACAACCCTGTGAACAGACTGTATTGCTTGGTCTAACAATCCTGTTAGTTTTTGAATGCACCAGTGTGTCACATAGATTTTTATCACGCCTGAATGCTACGATTGGCAGTTGTTGGAATACTTCTTTAAGCCGGTCTGATTGATGCAAAACTTTTGAATGTTTGTTTACAATGTAATGTATATTCGGTAGCAGATTTGAATACGTCAAAACTAAAGGGACCCTATTCATTTTCCTGTTAGATCTAACTGTTTGTTTCTTTACTAATGTGGCAGATCTGTCAAGTTTATCCACCCTTACCAACTGATTTTCTATCATCCTACCACTATATCCTCTCTTCCTTAACTGACCCTTGAGTTTATTTCTTTCTCTAATATAGTCCGATTCTCTTTCACATATACGCTTAATTCTTAGTCCCAAACCATATGCTATGCTCCTTTTTGTACTAGGAGGATGGCAGGAAGAATTATTAAGGTACAGCTGTTTGTCTGTTGGTTTTACATAAAGATCTGTGTAAATGTGACGTGTATTTTGACATGATAATCTTTGACAAAGGCCCTTAGTGGTCGAAATATTAGATATTATATTAATTCCCTATTTTGGAATATTTACTTCATTGTGTTTTTTCAAGTGGTTGTTGTAGAGAATTTTACTGCGGTCTTACAACTCTGGTCTAACATAAACATTCTACAGGAATCTATGTATGACCAGTGTACAATAACAATTTAAACCAGAGCACATTGAGGTCTAAGTGCAAAACCACTGTAACCACACTATTTAAACATTATAATCATTTACAATATAATTGTCTTCCTCAAATTGTAATTGTTTTTCTTTTATGTATGTTTAAAAATATAATCAGAGAGTCAAACAGTTTGGAGATTTTGGATTTCTCTCTTTCTCATCTAGATGTAATCTGTTTGCAAATAACATCACAAGATCTCTGAAATAGACTGTAGTTACAAAAGTTTTACTCTAAGCCCTCGATATTAACTAGGGCCTACCATCTCCAGTGCAATAATAGCCAGGGAACTTTTTGAAGTAGGTTGTCTCAAACCTCTCATGGTCTCCATAAACAGTCCTCATTATGCCTGGCCATGGCTGCTTGAACACCTGTGTAATTAAACAGTGGTTTATTTGATCAAATCAGACATGCACATCCACTCCTACATTTGTTCTTTAACACTTTTCTCCATAAATATGCATTTCTACTCTGACATTTGCAAACAGAGTAGACCCAGATCATCTGATCAGGGTCTGCTCTGTTTGCTTATAATATAATATAGATATGATTCTACAGCTTCTGCCATGACCAAAAACTCCTGTGTCCATGTGCTATTATAACAATTAATCTAATATTCATGATGTCATTATTTCATTCGTGGATTAAAGGGTTGAGTGTCATAATTATGAGTCATTTCGTCTTTGCCTCTTATATCTGCCAAAACATCCGCACACATGCTTCATATGTAGTGGTGATGTGATTAGATGCTCACTGTTATTCACTCATAGAATTTGAGTTCAGGCATATTGTTGTTTAACACTTTATCTCATGAATATTCATGTAAGAAGTCATAATATCATCAATATTAAGCCTTTCCCTGTTCAATATTCATGTAACAAATAACGACATCATGAACATCTATAAGTTGAATTTTCACAATGTAATCTTTTCAAGGAAACTTTTGCTTTGACAACAACTGTTAAATCAGATCTACATCACGTCAAATGCAAACAGAGCAGCCCCTGGTCAGACGGTTCCTATGAGAGCTCTGGGTCTGCTCTGTTTGCAAATGCGTGAAAAGGCCTTTATAAGAGGGAAAGTGTTAAGCAGTTGAATTTTTACAATAGCATATTAACACAGGAATTCTTTACCTATGGCAGAAGCTGTAGAACCAAATTAATATGTTAAAGCAAAATGAGCAGGCCCTAATCAGAACGCAGATCTAAGCTATATGATTTAGGTCTACTCTGTTTGAAAAGACAGCAAAAGGTGTCTCTATCAATTAAGTGTTAACAGCGAAGAACTTTGCCCAGCCAATAGTTGTGGGCCAAAAGTAATTGCTTTTAATGGACAGAAATTTAGTTCATGGAATTTAGCTCACAAATCTACCACATTGGTCAAATGAAAGGACTTCCGGGGTCATGATGACAGTACAGAAAGTGGTAAACACTGTCAACCAAGTTCTGACGGCACAAAACCATACGTATATATTAAATCAAATGTATTCATCATTACAAAATAATGTTAATATAAAACAACAGTCTACTTAAACATGTAAATAACTGTTCCTTTTCACCAAGTTAGTCATTTAGCCTTTTATGTCAGCAAACACTGTTCAATAGAACTCACAAATAGAACTTATTCACAAAATGTACTGCTTTCAGGCACAACTTGAAGTAAAACATTGACAGCCAAAGTTATTTCAGATTTGTTCTCAAACTTACAATGTATCCCTCTGTGTTTACTGGCAGCTCTTTCCCTTCTTCATTCATAACCACTGGATCAACTCCAAAGAAAGGGAAGGTCTGAAAAGGCAGATCATTCAGACAAAACTCAAAATCAAATAAATTTTACATAAAACTGCTTCCATTGTTAAACACGTGATCAATTCTAAAATGCTCACTCCACTATATTTAATAAAAGGACAAATTCTGTAGGAATTCTGATCTAGATAGTAATAGTTTGGATTCAGTTTTTTTGCAATCGATGTTTTTAAAGCTAAAAGCAACGGTGATAGAGGTATGCAAGTAAATTTTGTAAATATGATCAACATCTGTCAATTCGTTCAGGTATAAAGTGTTCCCAACAAAAATCTACAATGTAGAATGAGCTAATGGTATTGATAGTCAAAAGGATGTGAAACAAGAAATATTTCCAACTCCAAAGTCACCAGAGAGTGACTCACGGGGCGTGCTGCAATGTGCCAATCTATGATTTCTTTTGCAAACAGTTTAGATCCAGATAAGATGCCCAGAACCTCTGTGCTCCATGATCCAAACTGTTTGACACACCACTTAACTTATAAGAAATTATAGGAAAGTCTTTTGGCGAGTTAAAGAAATGAATCTCTGCATACCATATCCATGCAATTCCTCCAGATTTAACTTAATACAGCAATTTTCTGCCAGTATTCAACTTTACACAAATAAGCTTTTTCTACATAGGGTCCTTTTAATTTCTATGGTTTACAATGTGTTAAGGAGAAAGGTAAAAAAGAGCCTATGCAGAAAAACATGGTAACAACCGTAACATCGCTCACTCACCTAACATACAAATACATCTTCAACGCTTAATGTGCTGAATATTTAAAACTGGCTCCTCCTTTCTGAATATAAATCAAACAAAATGTTGCATAAAAATTAACCACTGAAGCAAATGATTTGTGTGACAAACAGTGCAGACCCTGACCAAAAGGCTCTCACAGGAGTCCTTTGATCTGGGTCTACATTGTTTGCAAATGTCATATATACTTGGTTCCCACACATTAACCCTTTACTCCATAAATACCCCTTTCTACACCTTTGCAAACAGAGTAGACCCAGATAAAACGGCTCCTATAGGAACCGTCTGATCAGGGTCTGCTCTGTTTGCTTATGATATAATATAGATGAGATTCTACAGTTTCTGCCAAGGTAAAAAATGCATGTGTCCATTTGTTATTATAACAAATTAATCTAATTAATATTCATGATGGTATTATTTTTTACACGAATACTCATGGAGGAAAGTGTTATGGGTTAAAAAGTATAAACACGTCTTTTATTGAAGAAAAATAGGAATTTTGTCCTAACAATTATTTATCATGACAAGAGATGTTTGTAAAACATGTATACCCCCCGACCCCCTGACCTTTGATCTAGTGACCTCAACTATAGAGGTCATCTAGCGGTCATGACTAATCACCACAGCAACTTTGAATATCCTAAGCCAAACCACTGATCATTTATTGATCTGAAAACATTTCACATATTAAGGTCATGGTGACCTTGACCTTTGACCTAGTGACCTCAACAACTTTAAGGGTCATCAAGTGGTCACAACCAACTACCACAGCAAGTTTCATGATGACCTTGATCTTTAACCTAGTGACCTCAAAATCAATAGGGGTCATCTAGTTGTCATGACCAACCACCTCAGCAAGTTTGAAGATCCTAAGCCAAACCCTTGAGCAGTTATTAATCGCAAACCATTTCACCAGTTAAGGTCATGGTGACCTTGACCTTTGACCTAGTGACCTCAACAACTTTAGGGGTCATCAAGGGGTCACAACCAACCACCACAGCAAGTTTGAAGATCCTAAGCCAAACCCTTGAGCAGTTATTGATCGCAAACCATTTCCCCAGTTAAGGTCATGGTGACCTTGACCTTTGACCTAGTGCCCTAAAAAACAATAGGGCTCATCTAGTTGTCATGACCAACCACCTAAGCAAATTTGAAGATCCTAAGCCAAACCCTTGAGCAGTTATTGATCAGAAACCATTTTACAAGTTAAGGTCATTGTGACCTTGACCTTTGACCTAGTGACCTCAAATACAATAGGGGCCATCCAGTTGTCATGACCAACTACAGCAGCAAGTTTGAAGATTCTAAGCCAAACCCTTGAGCAGTTATTGATCGGAAACCATTTGACCATTTAAGAGCATGGTGACCTTGACCTTTGACCTAGTGACCTAAAAAGCAATAGGGGTCATCTAGTGGTCATTACCAACCACCACAGCAAATTTGAAGATCCTAGGCCAAACCCTTGAGCAGTTATCGATCGCAAACCATTTCACCCTTTAAGGTCATGGTGACCTTGACCTTTGACCTAGTGACCTAAAAAACTATAGGACTAATCTAGTTGTCATGACCAACCACCTAAGCAAATTTGAAGATCCTAAGCCAAACCCTTGAGCAGTTATTAATCGCAAACCATTTCACCAGTTAAGGTCATGGTGACCTTGACCTTTGACCTAGTGACCTCAACAACTTTAGGGGTCATCAAGGGGTCACAACCAACCACCACAGCAAGTTTGAAGATCCTAAGCCAAACCCTTGAGCAGTTATTGATCGCAAACCATTTCCCCAGTTAAGGTCATGGTGACCTTGACCTTTGACCTAGTGCCCTAAAAAACAATAGGGCTCATCTAGTTGTCATGACCAACCACCTAAGCAAATTTGAAGATCCTAAGCCAAACCCTTGAGCAGTTATTGATCAGAAACCATTTTACAAGTTAAGGTCATTGTGACCTTGACCTTTGACCTAGTGACCTCAAATACAATAGGGGCCATCCAGTTGTCATGACCAACTACAGCAGCAAGTTTGAAGATTCTAAGCCAAACCCTTGAGCAGTTATTGATCGGAAACCATTTGACCATTTAAGAGCATGGTGACCTTGACCTTTGACCTAGTGACCTAAAAAGCAATAGGGGTCATCTAGTGGTCATTACCAACCACCACAGCAAATTTGAAGATCCTAGGCCAAACCCTTGAGCAGTTATCGATCGCAAACCATTTCACCCTTTAAGGTCATGGTGACCTTGACCTTTGACCTAGTGACCTAAAAAACTATAGGACTAATCTAGTTGTCATGACCAACCACCTAAGCAAATTTGAAGATCCTAAGCCAAACCCTTGAGCAGTTATTGATCAGAAACCATTTTACCAGTTAAGGTCATGGTGACCTTGACCTTTGACCTAGTGACCTCAAAATCAATAGGGGTCATGACCAACTACCACAGCAAATTTGAAGATTCTAAGCTGAACCCTTGAGCAGTTATTGATCGGAAACCAATTTAACCATTTAAGGTCATGGTGACCTTGACCTTTGACCTAGTGACCTCAAAATCAATAGGGGTCATGTAGTGGTCATGACCAACCACCACAGCAAGTTTGAAGATCCCATGCCAAACCCTTGAGCAGATATTGATCGGAAACTATTTCACCATTTTAGGTCATGGTGACCTTGACCTTTGACCTAGTGACCTAAAAAACAATAGGGGTCATCTACTTGTCATGACCAACCACCACAGCAAGTTTGAAGATTCTAGGCCAAGTCGTTTATTAGTTATCGTTCGGAAACCATCGATCTACCGACCGACCGACAGACCGACCGACCGACCTACCGACCGACATGTGCAAAGCAATATACCCCCATTTTTTCAAAAGGGGGGTATAACAACTTACCGCTGATCCCGGTTTTGTAGGCGTGGCACCCGGAAGTGGTGTGATCACATGACCTCCCTGAAAAAATATTGAATATTCATGTGTTTATATTTTTCAATAATGACTTACACTTCAGTGAAATAGAAACATTTTCAGAAATTTCAAGTTAAAGTTTCAAATAATCCAATATTCCAAAATTATTAATAAAAGCCATGATTTCTAAATGCAATATTTAGTAGTAATGTTAAATATGTCTTACCTAAAAAGTATTATTCTTGTTATTTTATTATCTTTTATATTTTATTTTAAATTTTCGAGGACTTTGTAGAAAGAACAAAAAATGTAATTTCATTTTTCATGAAAAAGGTCAATTTTTGAAAACCTTTATGGCAATATCATTTGGAAATTTACAACAGAGGGTTTGAATGTTTCATTAACAGAACACAGTCGAGTCTCGCTAATGCCACCACATTAATTATAACAGCAGGTGGTTATTTAATGCAGGACAAAGTATATAGGAGCTTTCTGCATAACTTTTGTGCTCCTTTGTCCTGCATTAAGCTACCACCTATTTAATAAATCCAGAAACAGAGTTATTGTAGTTGCGAGGTTTTACTGTAGTTTATAAAGATATACCACTTTTTATGATGTACATGCACACTATACATGTATATTGTACGTGAATACATCTTTTAATCATCCTCATAAGGTAAATTGCCGACTTACTGTTTCTGTCTGCCAGAAGGTGTCAACAACAGCACAGTTCTTGTTTCCTACCACATTGTAGTACCATAGCCATGCCTCAGGATTGATTGGTTCCCCAACGGTTCCTAGCACCTTCAACGAGTCTCTGTTGTACCTTAAATAGTAACAAAAGGGCCATGATGGTGCTAAATTGCTCATCTGGGGTCAATAGATTTTCATGATAAACAGGCCTTTTGAAATTTTAATGTCCACTACAGCCATATATGGAAATATTAGCCTTGTCATGACAGCCATGTTATCATATGAAAACATTCTTTTTAACCCTTTACCATGAATATTCATGCCAGAAATAATGTCATCATGAATTTATTACCTCAAGTTTTATAATGGTACATGTACACAGGATATTTTGGCAATGGCAGAAACTGTAGAATCAGGTCTATATTATTCCAAAAGCAAACAGAGAGGACCTGATCAGAAGGCTCCTACTGGAACCATTTGACCGGGGTCTACCATGACTGCAAAGATGTGAAAAACACATCTCTATCAGATAAACGGTTACTTTTGTTTTTTGTACAGCAATTTTGAAATCGGACCTCATGTTTCTCAGAAAAATTATGTTCGAAGCTTCACTGTATAACCATATAATGAAAAACAAGCCAATTCCATTGAAAGAATGTTTTTCATTGAATAAATATAATTTTGAAGAAATGTAAATATAATCTATTATGGAACAGTTCTATGAATTATTTTGAAAAGAATTCAGAAAACCTATTTTGTATATTGACACAAATGCCTGTGAAACATAGATGTTAGAGAAAGAGCTACTATGTTTTTGCACCAAGCCTTTAGCCCTTTCAACAATGGATTTTAAAATGGACCATTCCAAAATTAAAACAGGTTAAGCTTCTCTGGGTCATACCATTTGCAAAGGACATTAATGAGCCATTTCCCAAGCTGCCAAGGCTAACCCATATCTCTATAAGTGTAACATGATTGGCATATACAAGGAGATGAATCCAGATCAGACGCCAAGGAACTCGGTGTCAACAGAATCCAAGCTGTTTGCCCTCAGTTAACATTTTCTCATGAGTATGTCAAGTATGTAGTACAAATGTATATTGAGCAGATTTTAATTCTTATAGAACAGTACGGGTTAAGGGTTAAGACAGCATGAGACAAATACTGTGACTGGTTATACTCAGTTGATATTCATCTACTAATGTCAATAAAGAGTCTTACTTGGTGACAAGGTCATCTCCAAAACCCATGAGGGTTCTGATGGCTGTTGGTGCTGTGTAGAACTTGGACACCTTGTACTTCTCAACAACTGCCCAGAACCGCCCAGCATCAGGATAGGTAGGAACACCTTCAAACTAAAATACACACTGAATCAGCAATCAGATAGCTAAAAAAGTACACATGTAAATTGTCTGAAAAATTCATGAAATCTCCACATGGTTTCTGGTATGATATTGTTGTATAGCTCCTATTATCAGTTTCAAAACAGTAGTGGCCGAAACATTTTACAAACTGGTTCAGTTTTTCAACATGACACTAGTTTCATGAAACGACAAGGTGTGTATGCATAAACTGGTAAAATAAAAACAAAACATATATATGCGCAGAAGGCAAGATACAAGTAAACTGGTGTTTTCCAACAGTGTAGAGAATCAGATCAGGGGGCTCCTGGAGGAGCTTGGCAGAGAACTATTGGAAACATTTCACATATAGTTTCTAAATATTCCTCTTATATACAGCTCTGCTAATAAATAATCTGTACACATTACTGTCTTACAATGATGCCTGTGGCTCCATTAGCAAGTGGTCCATATGTCACATATGTATGGCCAGTGATCCAGCCAACATCCGCTGTACACCAATAAACATCGTCCGGCTGGTAGTCGAAGTCGTACTTGAATGTTGTTGCTGCATACAGCATGTACCCTGCTACAGTGTGCAACACACCCTTTGGCTTGCCTGTGGAACCACTGAAACATACCATAGAACCGACTATTTTTGTAGAGTTTGGACCAAAAACAGGGTATACAGGGTTGTAGATAAAAGGCACATTTCCCTATTGCATATTCATGTAAGAAATAATGACCTAATGATTTTTAATTAGCTATTTTTTTATCATGGCATATATACACAAGATTTTTTTTATATTGATAGAAACTGTCGAGTCAGATATGTTATAATTTCATATTAAGCAAAGTGAGCAGACTCTGATCAGACGACACCTGATCTGGGTCTATTCAGTTTGCAAAACATTGAAAAAGAATTTACATGTGGGAAAGGTTTAAAAAATTGAAATTAAATGTTGTTGTTTTTTATATTTCTCTGCCAAATCTTGATGCTACAGTAAAACCTCTCTATAACGGCCACTAAATAATTAACATTACATCAGTTATTTTGTGTAAAAGGCAGGTGGCTGCTTAAAGCAAGATGAAAGTAAAACAGAACGCTCCTATAGGAGCATTCTGTTTTACTTTCACTTTGCTTTAAACGGCCAACTGCCCTAAATACCAAATAACACAATTTAGTGGCCGTTATAGAGAGGTTTTTACTGTACTTATAATCATGGTGATGATTCTAATGAGTAGCAGCAAAATAGGGGTTGTCTGAGAAATAAGAGATTTTACCAGGTCAGTATGCATCTTATATACAGCCCTGGTAAAGTACTGCTTATGGTTTTAATTTTTGCATTTTTCTTCATCTTTACAAATCTTTAAAAAGCCCCTGTTACCAGGTCTACTTCTTTTATATGTACCGTCTTTTTCTGACTGTATAATGCAAAGTTTTATTAAATTTGGGATGCGGAAAATTAGAGCACATATATTAAATACACTAATTACATGATTATTTTTCTCTTTTTGAATGGACGAAATCATTGCCAATATACATGACACTGATACTGATTATTGGTAGGGAATGCCAATATATAATATTTCAGTGGAAATATTCCTACTAAATAATGCATAAGTGTCAGTGCAGTCTACATGAATATTGGTTCTAAAATGCATTTTACAAGTTCTGCAAAAGACTTAACCAGTAACCAAAGAAGTGTAAAATCTTGTAGCCATCAAAATGCTAATGGAGACCGTGGTATTTAAAATTTGTCTGAACCAAGTTTTTTAAAGTGTGTTTTGTTTTTAAATCTAAATTATAAATGCTTTAAATGATATAAGAATAAATTAAATCCAATGCAAACAACACTAATATGCATGAGAACTATAAAATCTTTAAAAACATAGTAGTTATTTAAGCTTTAAGGTTCTGAAGTGTTACGTAAAAACCTTTTTAGGAAAACATGCATGCCGAAACAACAGGCCAAGGTTGAACACTGGAGTACATAGTTGGTGTTTAAAATCAACAAATCTAAGCAGTGTATTTAGGGAGAGTGATATTATTTAACACTGGAGCAATATATTGGGTCAAATGTTGAAGGGTCAAGAGTAAATAATAGTTTGCGCTTATACAATACTGTATTTACTCTACATTTTAAGGCACTCCATCTTCTCTCACCACTCATTTATATCACTGAAAACTTTTAACCCTTTCCCTCATATAAACGTGTTTTCACGCATCTGCAAACAGAGTAGACCCAGATCAGACGGCTCCTAGAGGAGCCGTCTGATCAGGGTCTACTCTGTTTGCTAAAGGAATTTGATAGATATGTTTCTATACTTTCTAAAATGACTACAATGTTCCACCTTCCATATTTCATTGTAACTATTTTGCCCATGAATATTCAGTAGGTATTGAATTTTGTAATAAACATAGAACAGTGAAAGGGTTAAATGAATCTATTGGAATAGGAAGCAGTATCAGCCTTGATCTGGAACCTTAAGCGTAAAGAGACACTACTCCTTTACTACATGAATATTCATGTAAAAAACATTTGACTATTAATATTAATTTGCTGTTTATTTATAGTGGCATCATTAACATGAGGAATTTTTACCATGGCACAACTGTAGAAATAGATCTACATTATTTTATAAGCAAACAGAGCAGACCCTGATCAGACGGCTCCTACAAGAGCCTTCTGATCTAGGGTTTTTTCTGTTTGCAAAGGTGTGATGAAACTGTGCCCTATGGTGTATAAGATTACTCTACCTGGTATACAACATGAACAGTGGATCTTCTGCATCCATCCACTCAACATCACAATCTGTGGATGCTGTCTCCATCAGCTCATGCCACCACTTGTCTCTGGGACTCTGCCAGTTGATTTTCAGCTGTTTGGTGGGACGTGATGCTGGGATTTCCTCTACCTCTACACCATCCGACACCATCGTCTCCTCGGACGGAAGCAGATGACGGCACACAACAACATGCTCTATAGTGTGACCCCTAAAATATTTGTACAGAAATTAACTTTTTCAGTGTTCATCACAATTCCTAACTAATTGAGAACTAAATAAATTTCACTTACCAATTCAAAACAACATCATTTGCTTTGTTTTCTTTCCAAATGTATACACAATCCCAGCATCAAATGATTATGGATCCTAATGTAATGCAAAGTTACTTACACTCACTTTTTCATTTGGATATTAACTTCGGACTGTAGATAAGGAATGTATTCAAGAGCAAATCTAATTAAAACATTTTCTGTATTTCTCCATCAAATCCTATCTCGTAGCAACTCATTACATTGCCTTGCTAATGAATTGTAGCAATATAGGGTTTGGCTGGGCAATAAGTATTTTGATAGATCTGTACACATCTTTTCTCGCTTCTCAGACGTGCTAGATAAGCTGAGTTACTAAAAATAGCAGTACTAGAAATCCTTATCTGGAACACCCCTTGTCTGGTGTATTCATACACGCGATTAGGTAAAATCAATACAAGGGAAGGAACTCTATAAATAAAACTGGACTGTCGCAGGACAGCAAAGATGAAGTCCAAAATATTTTTCTATTTTAACTGAACTACATCAGTGTTAAACCTACTGGCAAACACTATTCCAAATACCAGCTACCTATGGCAAGTATTTCATGTTGTATTAGTGCATCTTAAAGAGGAAGTCCCTACAATGAACGCATATTTTCAATAATAACATAAAACTTGGTATTTGTTATGCTCAGTCATTATTATGAAGATTGCCAATTTGAACTTATATCGAAAAATGCCCCTATGATACAAATAAACCGATTTCATCAATACTTATAATTTTTGTTCTACAACACAATATTATCGGCCTTTTCCGTTAAAATTTTCCGCGTTTTGCCGATGATCACACGATCCCTCCATCGTATACTTAATAGCTTTTCTCGGAAGTGGTCGGAGAAACGCAAATAGGGCAAACAGTTACGAAACTAAAACCCAACCCGAATAAAACTGAAACATCGGTGGGTAAAATCGGGATCGGCGATATCAAACACATGGATGTTTTGTCATTATAAACGGTAATTGGATGGGTTTTCTTGCAATATACTACTTTTCAGCATATAAACAAATGAGTTTTGTATATTTTAGGTGATTTTGCAACGCGTCAAATGTAGGGACATCCCCTTTAACACTTACCCCAAAACTTTAACCTTGAAATTTCAGCCCAAAAAGCTAAGTCAAAAACTGGTGAAATTTTGACTAAAATTCAATTTTATTTTAAATTTGAACTACACTTCATCAATATTCAACACACAGGGAACCTCCATTCCAAATATCAGCTTTCTAGGGCAAATATTTCATGTAGTATTCATGCATTTCAACACTTACCCCAAAACTTTAACCTTCCTATTTCAGCTCAAAAAGCTAAGTCCAAAACAGGTGAAATTTTGACTAAAATTCAATTTTATTTTAAATTTTAACTACACTACATCAATGTTCAACACACTGGGAACCTCCATTTCAAGTATCAGCTTCCTATGGCAAATATTTCATGTAGTATTAGTGCATTTCAACACTTACCCCAAAACTTTAACCAAAAGCCAACGTCGATGCCGGGGTGATTCCATAAGCCCCCCTATTCTTCGAATAGGCGAGCTAAAAATTGATATAAGTAATTAGCACGGATATGAAATTCTATTTATCATATAAACATTTTAACTCTTTGCACGCTAAGTAATGTATCGTCTGCAACAATTGTCGTCTGCTGCAATTCTGAAAATAAAATGTTTCTCATTATGCGGCGTCTCATCTGAATCCAAACTGTTTGCATATAGGTAATCACAGTTTCACCGCTAGCGTGCAAAGAGTTAAAAGCCTAATTCAATTAACCAAATACGTTGTTTTATAGTCCCTCAGTCATTTATATTTTACGCCAAAACATAATGTTTATAGTAATGTCATACTGGTCACAAATGACATCATTTAGTGTCACGTTTATTTGCTGCAGTTTGTTGCTATTAGATACGGAGGTCGTATTACGCAAAGGAAAGTAGTACTTCACAAAATCCATTAATTTACTCGTTTTTAGAGTGTATTTAAGCGAGAAAAATAATCAAGCATGGTTTTTGTTAAAGACGGTTTTTTTTTATACCCTTGGTTGGTCTGTTTCTGTCAGAAACGGTTCGCTAAAGCTCGTTTCCGACTGGGAACAGACCAACCTCGGGTATAGAAACCCTCGTCTTTAACAAAACCCATGCTTGATTCTATTAATCTACAACCATGTAAACTGGTTGAAACATAATCATAATTTCAAGTGAGGTGTCACTACAGGAAAGTACAATTATGATCAATACAGTAGCTTCAACTTACATGGACTGGCATTTGTCGACAGCTTTGTCTACAATCTCTTTCAGGTTGAGCAGTTTGGCGCCTCTCCATACGCCATCTAAAATGGAAAATTCATAACACATTTAACTATCTGAGTGTTGTCATGGGACTTAAGGCAAAGTTGCATATAAGAGAAGAATTTAGGAAATCTAGGGAAGAAACAATTAAAGCATATGCAAAATTTGGCCAACCATACTTATTAAAAACCTTTAACAAAACCTGGCCTACTTTGAATCAAAACATGGGCAAACTTTACTTACTTTAGTTTAAAACATAAGCAAACCTTCATCTACTTCTTTTTGGAAACATAAGCAAAACTTGGCCCTACTTTGAAATAAACCTTAAAAAAAACTGGTGCTACTTCTTAATAAAAACATGCAAAACTTGACCTACTTCTTCATAAAACATAAGCAAACTTTGATTTAAATAGTATACTTTGATATAGAACAAAAGCAAACCTTGGTCTCATTCTTAATGAAAACATAAGCAAACCTTGGCCTACTACATATATCTAAACCTAAGCTAAAACACAACTTCAATAAGCAAAACTTGGCTTACTTCTTATTGAAAAGATAAACAAAACTAGGCCGAATTCTTATTAAAAACATAAGCAAAACTTGACTTACTTTCATTTAAAACATTTAACAAATCTTGGATTTTTTCTTATTGAAAAAAATATGCAAAGCCTGGCTTACTTCTTATTAAAAATATGAGCAAACTTTGTCCTACTTTGTTTTAAAAGTATATGCAAAACATGGTTTTAAACATATGCAAAAAATTGCCAATGTATCAAATACATAAGCAAAACCTGATTTGACTGAATTCAAACAAAAATGAAACTAGCCCTCCTTATTTAAAAGAGATACTATATGGTATTTTTCTACAAACATACAATACATCTATGTCAAACAGTTTAGATTCAGAAGTACTTGTGATCTCATCTGGATACACACTATTTGCATCTAGGTAATCATCAATCTGGATCATACCACACCTGACCCTTTACTCTATAGTAGACCCAGAAATATTTTGTCCATGAATATTCAGTAGGTATTGAACATTGGAATAAACATAGAACTGGGAAAGAGTTAACACCTTTGCTAACAGAGTAACCCCAGATCTGATTCAATCTGCTCTGTTTGCTTATGAAATATGATATATAGATATACATGTAATTCTAGTTTATGCCATGGCCAAACATGCTTCTTGCAAAAATATTCATGAGGTCAAATGGAATGGCTCAGATTGGTGATTAACTATACTGTCCCTTCAGTATTAAAGGTTTAAATTTACTAGAGAATTCTTAATGACAAACAGTTCAGTGCCTAGTTAGAGGGCCCTTGTAAGACCTCTCTGATCAAGGTCTAAACTGTCTGCTAATATATGCCAGTTCACCGTTTTTCTGCATTTACTGGGTTAACCCTTTCCTTCATATAATACACCTTTTTATGCATCTGCAAACAGAGTATACCCAGATCAGACTGCTCCTATATATCGGAGTCGTCTGATCAGGGTCTACTCTGTTTGCTATGGGACTACACTATTTGTAAGTGACAGCTAACTCATTTTCAGGCTTAATTTAGTTAACAGCATAGACCTAAATCAATTAGTGTTTGAACATGTGATAAGGTACACCCTAATTTATAATATATATATCCTTCCAAATTGGCAGCTGATCTGTGTCTACACATTTTCAAATTGACTGAGATCTATATATTTATCCAATAATGATAGTCAAGTGTTTTTGTTTTTATCTAATGCATGTCTTAACCACAAATTGAATAGATAAGCAGGCCCCCTAATCTATACCGGTAGCAATGACTAATCAATTGATAGGTGTGTTACAAGATGCCTGTTATCTGTAAAATTTCCCTGAGAAAGAAGGTCTCCTTTGATAAATCAATATCAAGTTAACTGGCTGAATAGATGAAACTGGCTCCTCCATTCTGAATATTAATTAAACCAAAAAAATTGTATCAAAATTTATCAATGAAGAGAAAAATGATTTTCATGACATACAGTGCAGACCCTGATCAAAGGGCTCCCTTAGGAACCCTTTGATCTGGGCTTACACTGTTTGCAAAGATCTTATACTTCATTCCTGCATTTTAATGGTTAATGTTATCTAACTCTAAGCATACTGAAAAACATTTGCAAAATAAGTGTGAATTCAGAAGATATGATTGCACTCATATTAACATTAAAATTGTTCAGTTTGCGAAACTACTTACATGAAACCGCTCTGCATGAAACAAAGTCACCCAATCTCAAAGCCTATAATTTAACCCTTTCCTTCATATAAACGTGTTTTCATGAATATGCAAAAAGAGTAGACCCAGATCAGACAGCTCCTATAGGAGCTGTCTGAATAGAGTCTGCTCTGTTTGCTAGTGGAATTTGATGATCTGTTTCTATACTTTCTAAAATGGCTACAATGTTCCACCTTCCATATTACATTATAGCTATTTTGTAAATGAGTATTCAGTAGGTAAAGGAATTTGGAATAAAACAAAGACAAGGGAAAGGGTTAATGATTTACTTCATGAATATTCCTGTAACAAGTTACAAGTTCATGAATAACCAATTACTGATTTGTTTTTTATAATTGCATATGATAAAGGAAACTGTTTGCCATGGCAACCTCTGTAGAATCTTAATCTTATCTATAACATTATTTAACCCTTTATTTCATACAAACACTATTTCATGATTTTCAAACAGAGTAGACTCATATCAGATGGCTTCTATAGAAGCTGTCAGATCAGGGTCTGCTCTGTTTGCGTATGGAATTATGACAGATCTGACCCTATAGTCTCTACCAATACCAAATATTACATACTCCATTCTGCAAATAAATATTCATGTCAATATTTCTTACATGAATATTCAACAGGGAAAAGGTTTTAAAAGCAAACCCTGAACAGACCCTTTCTACATGAGCAGTCTGATCTTGGTCTACTCTGTCTGCAAAAGTGTAAATATGCATACGTGTATATATACAAATTAAAGGATAATAAGAAAGTCTCCAATAGCAATCTCAAGGATAATCAGAATGTCAGACTACCAATTTCCTCACAATAATCAATGAATCCTTTCAGATTCAGTGGCCCAAATTGTGCACATGCCCAGGAGGTCTATAGTTACGATTTCTAACAAAAAATTGCTAGTCCTGACTGTATTGAAAATCATTAGAAACCGAATTCAGTAAAAGACCGTTTCTTCATCTTAACCCTTTACTCCATGAATACTCCTTTTCACACCTTAGCAAATAGAGTAGACTCAGATCAGATGGCTCCTATAAGAGCTGTCTGATAAGGGTCTGCTCTGTTTGTTTATGAAATAATCTGATTCTACAGTTTCGGCCCTGACTAAAATTCCTGGTGTTCATATATGCCACAATGAAAAACAAACTAACTCAGGTATGAATAGTCATTATTTCTTACATGAATATTCACAGAGTAAAAGGATAAATAACATAACCATGTTTCAGGAAATAGAGAGGAGTTATTTTTAAATAAAATCTAAAATTCCACACTACATGGTTGTGTACAGATCTATAAAGTGACTTTTCTACTTGCTTAACTACAATAGATCTGATTCTACAGTTTCTACCAAATACATCCTGTTTACATAAAAATTCTGGTAATAATTATTCATGCTGTCATTATTTGTTACATGAAGATTAACATTTCCTCCATAAATACGCCATTCTGCGCCTCTGTAAAAGTCACTTAATCAAACCATTGTAATAAATAGAGCATATTTTCCTATAGGAGCAAATGCTCTATTTATCACAATGGCTTCAAACTACAAAATTCTAAAATTTTACTTTTCTCTAATAAATGCTCCTTTTGGGTAGATTCATTCAAAGAGGTTGGATCTTAAATAGCCTATGTTGGAAAGGGTTAATATGAAAGGGTTAACTGTTTATTTGATGTCGTCATGAGGATGCATATTTATGAATTTACAAACAGATGTAAACCAAGATCCAACTACCAGTTTTCTCTCAATAATCAAGGTCTGCTCTATTTGCCAATGGTATTAATAGATCTGACTATTCAGTTTCTGCCTTGGCCAAATATTTGCTTTATCATGTGCCATTGATAAAATTAAGCTTATCATTTTGTTATCAATATTCATAGTCAATATTTCTTATATTAACTAACCCTTTCCCTGTTCAGTATTCATGTACATTTTTTGTAAGAAATAATGACAACATGAATATTTATTAGCTCAATTTATATGGTGTAAACTTTTCAAGGAATCTTTTGCTTTGACAAAAACTGTGCAATCAGTTCTACAGTCGCTCCTACAGGAGTCATCTGATCTGGGGGAAAAGGCATATCTATGAAACTGAAGGTTAACTCTTTCCTATTGTTCTTTGCAATGACTACCATCTACCACATATTTTAATTATTTTTTATTTTTATTTCCATCATTTTCGTTATAAATACTGTGTCAAACAGTTTGCCTCCTGTTGAGATGCAGAAACACTCCACACCTCATCTGGAATCAAACTGCTTGTATTTGTTATCACAGATTCACAATTGTGCTTAGTGTTAGCCCTTTCCCTCATATAAATGTGTATTCATGCTTTTGCAAACAGAGTAGACCCATATCAGATGGCTCCTACAGGAGCCATCTGATCAGGGTCTGCTCTGTTTGCCATGATATAGATCGGATTCTACAGTTTTTGTCAAAGCAAAGAATTTCCTTGAAAAGTTAACACTATAAAAATTTAGCTTATAAATCTTCATGGTGTCATTATTTCTTATATGAATATTGAACATAGAAAGGGTTAAAATAGCTATTACTGTCACAAGCTCAATCCATCACATTCTAGATAACACTTATCAGTTTACTTCCTGGACAAGGTAGTTTGCAAATGCCTACTGCTTCATCAGTCTACAAGATCATACAAATTAAAAACATATTGCTTGAACTGTCCAATGTGATTTGGAAATGTTTGGTCTTTCTTCAAAAGGAAATAGTAAGAAGTCAATTACAAAATAAAGTAATTATTGGAAAAATTCAATATACATTATACATGTACTGATAATACAGTCCGTTCCTACCAAAGGAAGGATATGCATGTACTGTCACAAACAGTGTAGATCCAGATAAGAGTGTTCATAGTGAAACCCTCTGATCAAGGTCTGCATTGTTCGACAAACAAAAATCCTCACAGAATTTTACCCTTTCATATTGTATGGAATCTGCATAGACAATTCATTCTGAAAGGGTTAAACATTGTGTCAGACTAGCATTTGTACCATCAATCTATGTGACTATACTACCACATATTGCAATCGAAGATTAACACTACCTGATTATAGAGACCCATTTAGATGCCTTTGCAAAAAGACTACACCCAGATCAGGGTCAACTCTGTTTGCTTATAAATGAAACTAGAACTATCACAAAAGGTGATGGAATACCACTGATAGCCTTAAGAAGTGGATTTAGAAAATCTTATTATATTTTCTTTCTTCAGCCAAACCCTATCTTGCTACAACTCATTAGAATGGCCTCTCTGAGTAGCAGCAAGATAGGGTTAAGCAGAGACATAAAAGAGTTTGATAAATCATCTCCAGCCCTGCCCCCTTGTTACCTTTCAGCCAATCTGAAATTAAAATGGCTTTCTTAAACAAAGCACTGATTCATTCCTACAAAATGAAATTGTCTTCAATGTTGGGCTATACAAATGTATATACATGTCTACATATAGAAGTTTAATACTACCGGTATGTTATCATGCCAGTTACTGCAACAGCATAATTATGGGTGTTAGTATCACAATGCTATTTTTCTAAAAATAAAAATAAAAAAGTCAGTAAATCAATAAGGAAGCCAAATCTATTTTCTACAAAAAAGTGTTTCTATCTACCTGATGTGATGATAACTGAGCACTGAGCATCTATACAACGATCTGCTAGTGATTCTGCTGAAAACCCACCAAACTATAAGAAAGAAAACACACAAAAATCAACCAAGTTATCATGAAAGTAACAAACAAATGGATCATGAGATTGTTTGTAATGAAATACGCTAGCAGAGGTTTGTTTATCATTTTTTTAACCTAATATCTCACAGATACACATTTTGATGCCTTTGAAAATAGAGTAGACCCTGATCAGACAGCTCCTGTAGGAGACCTCTGATATTGGTCTGCTCTGTTTACTTATAGAATTACACAGATCTGATGGTACTATTTCTGCCATGGCCACAGTACCAATCATCCATACGCCACTATAAACATTCAGTTTATGATCATTTATGGAAGTGAAATGGTCCATCACTGTTTAATGACAGAGCCTATTCAATGTGTAACATCATTTGCATATTGATTTAATCAATTGATTTTGAATGACAAAATTGCAGACAAACAGTGCAGAAACAGATTAGGTTTCTCAAGGAGCTCTCTGAGCTGGGTCCATAGTTTTTAAAAATGTCAGTACACTGGTTTCCTGCATATCCAAAGACTAAACTGAAACTAAACTTCTTTTAGAAAGAATTTACTATACGTTACAATATCTGACAATTTCTGCATTCCATTTTGAAGAAAAATTCCTTTGCTTCCTAGTGTTTCATATTTATATCCATGGGTATCTAAACAAAGATTACGTTTTACTTGAAAGATTCAGTACGCCTGAACTCTTTCCCTCATATATATAAACATGTTTTCACGCATTTGTAAATGGAACAGACCTAGACCCTGGTTGCTAATGGAATTTGAAATATCTGTTTCTTTACTTTCAAAAATGGTTACAATGTTCCACCATCCATATTTCATTATAACTATTTTTCCATAAATATTCAGGTATTGAAATTTGAAATAAACATAGAACAGGGAGAACAGGGAAAGGGTTTAGTGCAGAGAGTAACAAGAATTTACCATGTAAAATCAACAAACAATTCATAAGAAACATGTAGAAGACACATTAGATTAAATGAAAAAGTAAAGCTAAATTCAAAAGTCTTATCAGGGTCTGCTCTGTTTGCTTATTTATGTTGTGTGAAAATCACAACATATAGCTTTTGCCTGAATAGTATGTGATGTGATGTGATGAACTCTTTTAACTACTGAATGCTGGAAACGAGTGTGCTAGCATTTGCAAACAGTGTAGACCCAGATCATTGTCTGCATAGCTTGTCATTCAAATCCTCTCGCAAATAATACTTAATTCAGCATTCAAACCATTCAAGATTTGGATTCAACTGTGACCTTCTGTATACTATTGAAATGCTTTGACACAAGCCACCATTGTGTCTATGTTTTCAAAGAGGGGAAAATAACCTAGTGTTTGCAACACATTGTGCAGTGACAATTTGTTTCACTTGTGAAGTACATAAAACATATGAGTAGCAATTTTCATTATGTCTTTTTTCCATTGGGGAAATGAATATAAATATACTGTATGTCTGAAACAAACAAAACAAACACATGTACACAAGTTCATAGACAAACTTTCTGAAATCAAATAAATGGAATATCATCATTACTCCGAACATTCAAATAATAATGATTTGAATCACTATCAGTCAATAAGCCAGGTGGCACCTTAACGCAGGGTAAATGCCAAACAGAAAACTCCTATGGGAGATTTGCTCATGACATGCACCTTGCGTTTAGCATCCACCACCTTAAAAAGTTTTCAATTCTTCTTTACTACAAGTTCGGTTTAATGAGGGCTTACTGTACATTTACATATACAAACATTTTCCTATCTATTATCATGTCATTGCCAAAACAAAATATCCATGCCCTGACCTACTGATTCCATTGCATAAGTACATTGTACATGTAATTAATTTAAAATAGAAACCAAATGAATTGTCGATTATCTGCACATTCAACTTTATTGACAATATCTAAAGATTGGACCAAACAATTAAATGTGTTTTGTGGATTAAATCAAAGCTAATGTAGTATTAAGCAATGGAAATTAAGATCCATCTAGTATATATGCACAATTAAACCTCTCTAAAGTGACCACTTAAAAGGGCTGTCTGACTTTGGCCTTAAGACCAATGACTACTTACTGTATGACTTAAAGATTCCAAGCATCAACCCTTTGAATACAAAAAGTGTAGACTCAGACCCCTCTCATCAGGGTCTGCACTGTTTGTCATTCAAAATCCCCAAGCAAATCTAACCCTTTCACATTGTATCGAATCCATAGCTAAACAATAACAAACCATTCCACTTTGAATGTCCATCATTCAAAGCATTAACCCATTCACTCAGATGTATTTTTAGATCCAACCTCTTTATCCAACCTCTTTAAATGAAGCTACCAAAAAAGGAGCATTAACTAGAGAAAAGGAAAATTTTAGAATCGTGTAGTTCTGAAACCATTGTGATAAATAGAGCATTTGATCCTTAGGAGCAAATGCTCTATTTATCACAATGGTTTCAAAAAGTGACTTTTTCAGAGGCATCAAAAGGAGTCAATATGAGGGAAAGGGTTATGTAGACCCATAATTAGTCAGTCCTTAGACCCTTTGTTTATGCATAAGGTGGTCACTTTAGGTACGGTAGGTTCTACCATATACAGTACAATACACACTGGCTATACCTGCCAATATCACCACCTTACACTTGGCCCAGAACAAACGTTCTGTTAAAGAATCTACAGAAAACCCTGCAAACTGAATGTGATATGCAAACATTAGTCACCTGCCAACATTTTTACACTAAAACAACAATAAGCACTGTTTGGTCAGCCCTTTATTCCATAAAAATGCTTTTCCACACCTTTGCCAACAGAATATACCCAAATAACATGGCTCCTGCAAGATGTTCATGTGCCATTATAAAAATTATTCTAATTATTATTCATGATGCCATTATTCATGGAGTAAGGGGTTTACCCTTTACTCAATGAATATTTATTTAAGAAATAATGACAATATAAATATTAGCCGAAATTAACACATCAGCATATAGGAATTGTTGGCCACTGCAGAAACTGTAGAAAGAGATCTATAGTACTCCATGAGCAAACAGGACAGAGCCTGCTCAGACAGCTCCTACAGGAGCTAGGTCTATTCTGTTTGCATTGGTATATTTAAGAAGAAAAGGGTTAAGTAACTAATTTCTAGCTTTCATTTAAAAACTTAAGTAGATAAGATACAGATATCATCTTAATATTTTGACAGCCATCCCTCAAATTTTGGGAACTTTAATCTTTAAAGCGTGGGAACTAAGTATATTATACCTTTGCAAACAGCGTTAACCCAGATAAGGGCTCCTGAGAAAGCCCTTTTATCCGTACCAACACTGTTTGTCATAATAATAGTTTTCTTCTCTAGTAAGTTAAAGGAAATTTATTGCCATGGAAAACAGTAGAGAATCATTGCTGTAACTGTATGTAAGAAAACAGAGCAGAACCTGTCAGACAGCTCTTACTACAGCTCTCTAGTCTGTGTCTACTCTGTTTGCAAAGGTGTTAACAAGAGCACCGCGAGACGGGGCAATATATGCCCGAAGGCTGTTCTATTTACACAATGTGTGAACCTTCAGAAGTTGCGCATATGAGGTCTATTAGGGCTAAGGCAATAGCAAGGAGAGTAAAACTGCTTATTGTAATAGTAATCTTTTATTTGTCTTTGGGCCTACTGAAAGCTGAAAAAGGAGCATTTATTTTGAAAAAAAAAGTAGCAGGTAAAAGGAATAACAAAGAAACATTTTCTTTACAACAAATAATTAGAAGAGAGCCCACAGTTTACCTCCTGTTATCTCACTGATATGCACAACTACACATTAGTATCTATCATTCCTGAAAGTTTGAAGAAATTATGTTGAAAAATAAAGGAGGAGTTAATTGCACAAGAAATTGCTACCCGAAACTATCAAAGGGCAATAACTCCAGAATGAAAAATGATATGAGAGTTATCTCACTAATATGCACAACTACACATCAGTATCTATCATTCCTGAAAGTTTGAAGAAATTATGTTGAAAAATAAAGGAGGAGTTAGTTGCACAAGAAATTGCTACCCGAAACTATCAAAGGGCAATAACTCCAGAATGAAAAATGATATGAGAGTTATCTCACTGATATGCACAACTACACATCAGTATCTATCATTCCTGCAAGTTTGAAGAAATTATGTTGAAAAATAAAGGAGGAGTTAGTTGCACAAGAAATTGCTACCCGAAACTATCAAAGGGCAATAACTCCAGAATGAACAAGAGAACCGCATACGGTACATAATACGCCCACTTGCAAATTTTCTCTGATTCAACATGCCTTATAAGTGTTGACATTTTCTAATCTGTGCTTCAGATCTTGATTTCCATATTAAGGTGATACTATTTTTTAAAAAAATGAAGTGAATATCTTATTAAATAAAAAAGTTACAGCTAATCCTCATTTTTGCAGATTTTTGTAAAGTGCAACGGCCATAACTCTGTAAAGACAAACTGAATGAACCTCAAAATAAACTCAGCTTCAAATTTTGTTGCTTAAAACATTTGTGTTAAGTTTCATTTATATCATTTTAATAGTTTTCCCAGAAAACAACAGACAAACTAAAAGTTGACCGACTAACAAAGCAACGAACACACGAAGTTCAAGGACCATAACTTTAGAATAAAATGACATATCAAACCCCGCAATATATGTGAAAATTCACTTTAAGGTTTAACCATATGAAAAAAATTGAAGTAAATATCATTTCAAATGAAAAAGTTATGGCCATCCTCATATTTGCATAGATTTGCATTTTTTTTAAGTGCAAGGGCCATAACTCCGAAACAACAAATCAAATGATCCTCAGAATCGACTTAGCTTCAGGTCTTGATGAATTAAACATGTGTATGAAGTTTCATTAATATCTGTCAAACAGTTTTGCCAGAAAACAGTGGACAAACTATTTTCATATATTTGCAATTTTTTTTAAGTAAAAGGGCAATAACTCCGAAACGAAAAATCAAATAAACCTCAAAATCGACTCAGCATCAGATCTTGATGCATTAAACATTTTTGTGAAGTTTCATCATCATCTCTCAAATAGTTTTCCCAGAAAACAGCGGACAAACTATTTGCATTATTTTTTAAGGACAAGGGCCATAACTCTGAAATGAAAAATCAAATGATCCTCAGAATCAATTCAGTTTCAGATCTTGATGAATTAAATATTTGTTTTAAGTTTCATTAATATCTCTCAAATAGTTTTCCCAGAAAACAGCTGACAAACTATTTGCATATTTTTAAGGACAAGGGCCATAATTCTGAAATGAAAAATCAAATGAACCTCAGAATCAACTCAGCTTCAGGTCTTGATGCATTAAACAATTGTGTGAAGTTTCATTAATATCTGTCAAATAGTTTTCCCAGAAAACAGCGGACAAACTTTTTGCACGTATTTGCATTATTTTTTAAGTAAAAGGGCCATAACTGTGAAACGAAAAATCAAATGAACCTCAGAATTGACTCAGCTGCAGATCTTGATGCATTAAACATTTGTGTGAAATTTCATTAATATCTCTCAAATAGTTTTCCCAGAAAACAGCGGACAAACTATTTGCATATTTTTTAAGGACAAGGGCCATAACTCTGAAATGGAAAATCAAATGAACCTCAGAATCAACTCAGCTTCAGATCTTGATGCATTAAACATATGTGTGAAGTTTCATTAATATTTGTGAAATAGTTTTCCCAGAAAACAGCGGAAAAACTATTTGCATGTATTTGCATTATTTTTTAAGTAAACGGGCCATAACTCCGAAACGACAAATCAAATGAACCTCAGAATCAACTCAGCTTCAGACCTTGATGCATTAAACATTTGTGTGAAGTTTCATTAATATCTGTCAAATAGTTTTCCCAGAAAACAGCGGACAAACTATTTGCATGTATTAGCATTATTTTTTTAACTAAAAGGGCCATAACTCCGAAACGACAAATCAAATGAACCTCAGAAGCGACTCAGCTTCAGATCTTGATGCATTAAACATTTGTGTGAAGTTTCATTAATATCTCTCAAATAGTTTTCCCAGAAAACAGCGGACAAATTATTTGCATATTTTTATGGACAAGGGCCATAACTCTGAAATGAAAAATCAAATGAACCTCAGAATCAACTCAGCTTCAGATCTTGATGCATTTAACATTTGTGTGAAGTTTCATTAATATCTGTCAAATAGTTTTCCCAGAAAACAGCGGACAAACAAAATGTTGACGGACGAACGAACGAACGAACGAACGAACGGACGGACAGGGCCACGACAATATACGACCACCTTTATTAGGTGGGCGTATAAAAATGATATGAGAGTTATCTCACTGATATGCACAACTACACATCAGTATCTATCATTCCTGAAAGTTTGAAGAAATTATGTTGAAAAATAAAGGAGGAGTTAGTTGCACAAGAAATTGCTAACGGACGGACGGACAGACGGACGGACGGACGACATGCGCCATACCATAATACGTCCCTTCGGGCGTATAAAAAGGCAGGATTACTTAATAAAAAAGTTATCAAGCTTCATGCAGAAGGAAAATTATTAACCCTTTCTTTCATATAAATGCGTTTTCCTCTTTGCAAACAGAGGAGACCCAGATCAGACAGATCCTGTAGCAGCAGTCTGATCAAGGCCTGCTCTGTGCACTTGTTTTGACAAATGTTTATGGCATTTCGGATGAATCAAGGGCAGACAACTCTAGATATAGCTATCTGATTCAACCCAAAAACTATGGGTGTCTTCCTCTGATGCCTTTAATATGAAACCAATATGTGAAGTACTGATTGAGTTATCACATCACATCAAAAGTGTTGATGGACGGATGGACAGACAGAAAATGTGATTCCTATAAGGCTCTTGCATTTTCAATGCAGGGCCCTAATAATGCACAATGCAGAAAGCTTTACTTGCCATGCTTTAGGCATTCACCTGGTTTTATAACCCTTTACTTTATAAAATGCCTTTCTACACCTTTGCAAACTAAATAGACCCAGATCAGATGGCTCCTATAGGTGCCATCTGATCAGGGTCTGCTCTGTTCGCTTATTTAATCATATACATATAGATGTGAATCTGTAATTTCTGCCATGGTTCAAACTTGCTGTGTTTGTATGTTATTATAAAAATACACACATTAATATTATGATATTGTTCTTTCTTTCGTTATATTCATGAAGTAAAGGACTAAACTCCTGTGTTTAATCATAAGCAGCCACTTAAAACAGGTCTTACTGTACTTTTGCATGTATATGTAATTTCTTCTCTCTACATATTGACAGAATGTAGTCATATATCTTCCCATATGTTACACGCTTCTCAAATATCAGATACTGAATTCACAATAATGACAATCTAGCAGAACTACTTATAAAACCAACCCCCTTCTGAGATGTATAAGGGCAGGGAGTAGCCATGTGACACTATATTTGACAAAATGCATATTGTATTTTTTACTTCAATACAACTTGTCAATTTTTTTAATGCAACGATGTAATAATGTTAACCCATTCCCTCATAGGCTATTTTTAGACCCATCCTCTTCGAATAAATCTACTGAAAAGGAGGATTAACTAGAGAAAAGGAAATTTTTAGAATTTTGTAGTTCTGAAACCATTGTGATAAATAGAGCATTTGCTCCTTAGGAGTTGCAGGACAACTTAACTATACTAGACTTACCACAATGGAATGTACAATGCCCAGTCTAGCACAAGCCAACATGGCCACTGATATTTCCACAATCATTGGCATGTAAATGGCCACCCGATCTCCCTTCTTCACCCCTGAAAGGTGAAATTACTTTAGGTCCTATTATAATTTTTATATGTATTTATATCTGTGCGCTCAAATGGCTACACACAAGGTTTTGCATAGAAAATAACATCATTTTACATTTAATTTGCTAAAAAACAACAAGTGGAAAATGATGTGGAACAAACAGAAAAATCTAAATTTAGCACAAATGATATACAGTAAAACCCCGCTAATGTGACCACCTAAAAGAGGTAAATTCTGGGTGGTAGATGCAGGTGGTAGCTTAATGCAGGACAAAAGTAATGCACAAAGCTCCTAGAGGAGCTTTCTGCATTACTTTTGCCCTGCATTAAGTAACCACCTGCTTATAAAGATACCCATGTTTATTCATTAAGTGGTCGCATTAGAGGGGTTCTACTGTAATTGAATAACATTACCATGGGCCGTAATTTATAGACATTCTGTTCTATTTTTAAATCTATCAAGTGTAAGCAACAACATAAGAGAAACTAGAACTGAAAAAAAAGCAAGAAACTAGTTCCATCTTCCCTTCATTTTTAGGTTTATGCAGAGCAATGTCTAGACTGGGACCACTATAGATCTCTAAAATCATTCTCTATTCTCCTGTTATATCAGCTTTGAATGTGGACTCTGCCGTTCATTGCCATTTTGTAGTTTACTTTCTTTAAGAGCTGATGCCACTGACATATGATGATAATGTTATAGTAGCTCATTTGCATTTACAAGCCATATAATCTGGGTCTATTCTGTTTGCAAAGGCGTGAAAAGGCTTTTATATGAGGGAAATTAAGAGTTAAAGATATAACAAGATGTGTTTGTGAAACATTTTGCCCCAACAGATGCCATGATCTATAATTTCATCCTTTGACGTTCAATTTTGACCTTAACTTGACATTGCACGTAGCTTATAGGACGAGTATAAATGCAAAGTATGAAGTCACTATCTCTAGATAATAATTCAAAAGTTAAGGTCCTGGTTAAATTTTCTGCGACCAAGTGCCGTAAGAAATGCAATTCATGTTCAATCAAAGGTCCAGTAAATTTTCTTCATATTTTACATGTAGAATTGTTTTCTGCAAAACTTTGGTCAATTTGTTTTTCATTTACAGTAAAATCTCTCTATATCGGACACTAATTTGTGTTAATTATTTTAAATTTAGGGCAGGTGGGCACTTAAAGCAAGGTGAAAGTAAATCAGAACGCTCCTATAGGACCGTTCTGTTTTACTTTCACCTTGCTTTAAGCAGCCACCTGCCTTTAACACAAAATACTTTATGTAAATTGGTGGCCGTTATAGATAGGTTTCACTGTATATAACATTTCTTGAAAGTGCAGTTAGTGTTTCAAACACTTAGGACCCTGAGGAGATTCTGAGTTACCTAACATGATAGTATCTAATTTGGATACAAACTGTTTGCATATAGGAAATCACAAATTGGATCGATACTGTTTGCATAAAGAAATATTAAGAGGTAATATATCAGTTATTGTCAACATCATCTAAGGCTGGTGTCGCTATGTATGTACACTGCACTTGTAACTTACCCAGTCCCTTGAGCACGTTGGAGAACTGGCATACTTTGTCCTTTAACTGGGCGAAGGTTATCTTTCCACTATCAGCTGGGTTGTTACCTTCCCTGTAAAGTAACAACAGGTTAAATACACCATCAGAAGTGTAAAATGTAATACTGACCAGTATCACCACTAGCCCATTTCAAACATAGTATCAAAATCTCTCAAATCTCAGCAAAGTCCTATATGTATCTTAACCATTTCCTTGTTGAATATTCCATGAATCCCTGTTGAATATTCATGCAAGAAATAACAACATCATGGCTATTTATTAAGTGAACTAACAACTTTTATAATGGGCACATCAACAAAGGATTTTTTGGTATTGATGGAAACTAGAGTCAGATCTATTTCAATTTCATTAAGCAAACAAAGCAAATTTATACACCTTTGCAAACAGAGTAAACCCAGATCAGACAGCTCATATAGGAGCTTTCTGCATAATTTTCTTCCTGCATTAAGCCGCTGCCTGTTTTAAAGACCAAGAATTAGAGAAAAAAATCAATGATCGATGTAAACAGGTTTTACTGTATAAGTAATAATATTGAATTCTTTCAATACAAAATCAAGTGACAAAATCAGGAGACAATTTTCAAAGCTGCATTGGTGCATAGAACTTCATGCACGTAGGCAAGCTCATAACATCACTAACAAAAGCTAAGGAGACACTTACTCAGTAAGGACATTATAACATTGACACATACTGAATAACACTGTCATATCAACTCTACTTTATATCCTTCAGTAAAAAAATGATGTCTGCTCAAACTGAGAATTTGCATCATTTACCGACTTCCAATTTGGTCAAGCTTTAAAGAAACTATTGACAGAGTGTCAAACAGCCTGGATCGTGATGAGACGCTGAGTTACTTGGCATCTAATCTGGATCCAAGCTGTATGCAAATGAGTCAGATCATGATGAACAGGATAAGGCTTCAGTTATCATGCTCTAATCCATATCAACCTGTAACCAAAATGAACACCGTGTATTCAATCAGTGTTTGATGATAGGAGTCCATTCAGTATGAAAGGCTGAAATTTGCTCAAGGATTCTGGATGACATATGATACCCTGATCAGATAACCCCTCTACGTGCCCTCTGATCTGAGTCTACACTGTTTGCAAATTATGCTAGAATTTTAGTTTCCTGAATTCAAAGAGCCAACCATTAACTAGATGAATGCATGTCCTACGCCCTTTACCTGTGAGAAAAAATGACATAGTGAATATTTATTAGCTACAGTTTGTTAATTTTAATGTCATATTTTCAAGGGATTTGTTTGGTTTAACAAAAACTGTAGAATCAGATCTATGTCAAGTCATAAGCAAACAGAGCCATCTGATCTGGGTCTACTCTGTTTCAAACTTTGCAAAGACATGAAAAGGTGTTTAAATGAAGGAAAGTCTTAAGATATATGCGAGATTTTGAGCACTTTGGTGTGTCATCATGGTCTTTACTTTACTATTTGCCACTGATGACTGCCATGAACAGATATGGACTTGATAAATCTACAATGTAATAATAATGTATTGAACATTAACTCTTTTCTCCATAAATACACCTTTCTACGCCATTATAAACAGAGCAGGCCCAGAACAGATGGCTCCTGTAGGAGCCGTCTGATCAGGGTTTACTAGATGTTTGCTCATGAAATAATCTACATGAATTATGATTCTACAAATTCTGCCATGACCAAACATTCATGTGTTCATTTGTCAATGTGTCATTATAAAAATAAACAAATTATTTCTATATTCATGATGATGTTATTTCTCACGTAAATATCCATGGAGTAAAGGGTTAAGCAGGTATTTGCTGCAACTTGCAGACCTGTGACAATTAAGTTTACCCTTCTGAAGGCTTCACCAGCTGAAACTAGAACTATCACTAAAGGTGATTGATACCCCCACCCACCACCTTGTCAAAAGATCCAATGACTTCAATACAAAAGGCAATAGCCCAATCATCCTTTCATCCTCACTTGTGGAAAGAAAAAATTTAAAGTCCAGTCAAGGAATAACTCACATCAAAATTATGTCACACACGTCTACACATCATTATAAATGCATATATGTAAAATTTGAGGTTCAATGGTGAAGAAATGTAGAAGTAATACTTGAGAAGTTATGCTCTGGACAAAAAAATACTTCTGAAAAGTAACAAAGGGGAATAAATCCCTCTTAAATGAATTTAGAGTTACAGTTCTTGTTGACTGCACATCCTCTCATCACCCTCTATCCATATATACACAGTTTCCTAGTTGTACCTACAAAACTTGAGAAGTTATGCTCCAGACAAAAAATTGCTTCTGAAAAGTAACAAAGGGGAATAACTCCCTTAAAATGAATTTAGATTTACAACCTTTGTTGACTGCACATCCTCTCATCCCCTCTATCCATATCTAAAGTTTCACAGTTGTACCTTCAAAACTTGAGAAGTTATGTTCCAGACAAAATATTGCTTCTGAAAAGTAACTAATGGGAATAACTCTCTCGATAATGAATTTAGAGTTACAACCCTTATTGACTGCATATTCTCTTATCACCCTCTATATACATATATAAAGTTACACATTTGTGCCTGCAATACTTGAGAAGTTATGCTCTGGACAAAAAATCACTTCTGAAAAGTAACTAAGGGGAATAACTCCCTCAAAATTGAATTTAAGAGTTATAACCCTTGTTGACTGCACATCTTCTCATCACCCTCATAATGTGTACCAAGTTTGAAGACAATATCATAAACAGGTTTCAAGAAAATGGCATTTCCCAAAAATATGTCCCAATTAAGAGACAAAATATGAAGTTAAAAAGGGGCATAATTCTGTCAAATTTTGTGCAAGAGTTATGAAACATGGAGAAGTTTGTCCCCACATAACACTTATACTATGTATTAAGTTTGAAGGTGGTATCATAAATAATTTTCAAGAAAAAAGCAAATGTCCCGGAAAACCCCAATTAAGAGACAAAATATGAAGTTAAAAAGGGGCATAATTCTGTCAAATTCTGTGCAAGAGTTATGAAACATCGAGAAGATTGTCCCCACATAACACTTATACTATGTATTAAGTTTGAAGCTGGCATCATGAATAGTTTTCAAGAAAAAGCAAATGTCCCGGAAAAAGGTGTATATGTCACGGTGAGTGCATGGAGGTTTATCATCACTTGTACAGCCTTGCTGTACAAGTGCCCTTTTATGGCGACATGGTAAAGTGCATGACTGCGAAGTTGCGAACCTGGCAACCCTGGACATAGTTATGACCCCTTCTAAGATTGTAGACCTTGCAATGATGACAACATGTAAGTGTGTGAAGTGGGATAAAGATAAACTGTAAGAAGCCGTACTAATGTCAAAAGTGAAAACTGTGACAAAATGTCAAAATTGAATAAGATTCCTCCTCAAATGAAAGAAACAACAAAAATAATGAAAAAATAATGAACTGTCTTCATTTCAATATTTACAAATTATATAAGCATTCCTCTTTCACAGTTTTGTTTTTTCACTGAAATATTCGGCGAAATTATGCCGATATTTTCTGTTAGCTGGAGCCGGTCAAGGGGGGTAACTCTAACTTGCCAATTCTGACGCCGACGTTTTGTACTGTACGATATTAAATGTATAATAAGAGTTGATCTAAAAATGTGAAAACTCACCAAAAGAAAGCAACTTTATCTCCAAGTCCGTCTTTCACGTGCCTGTCTATACAGTTATAACAGAGATTCGTCTGAGCTCCTTGCATCCATTTGATAAAAATTGGACCGTTTCGCACATCGAAATTGTATTCCAAGAATTTATTGCTCGTCGGCGGCTCTTGCCAGTAGAAGGTTTTCGCTATATCACCCCAAAATTCTGCTGGCGATTTGATAGAACGTTCGTACATCTCCTTGTACTGCTCTAAATTCTTCACATGCGTTTCATACTGCAATGTTGTGGGTGCAGGATACACCCGAGTGTACGGATTGTCGCCTCTGTCAGCCATTTTGAACTCGACGCCGAGATTCTACAATCTGCGGGACATAACACTTATCTCGGTATATTCAACATTTATTTCCGGATAGTGACTTTTCTCGGTATACAAAACTTCCGTTATGCCTAGTTTACATTTTTATGGTCCCCTTAGACTCGTCGTAATGTCATTTCCACACGGTCTCCGTACGGAGGTATACGGTCGTCGCAATCATTAAAACTGACAAGATTGCTGATTATGTTCTGAAAGGAGATATCTTTTTTAGCATCTTTACAAACAGAGCTGACCTAGATAAGACGACTCATCTAGGGGCAGTCCGATCAGAGTCTGCTCTGATTGCTTATGATATACAGTTTTTGTAATGACCAAATGTCCTGTTTTCAAATGTAATTATGAAAAAACAAGTATGCATAATAAAATTACTTCTTACATGAATATGTATGGAATAAAGGGTTAACCCTTTCCCCCTCATATTAACACATTTTTTTCACGCATAAATTGCAAACAGAGTAGATCCAGATCAAACGGCTCCTGTAGGAGCCGGCTGATCAGGGTCTGCTCTATTTGTTTTATGGACTTATTATAGATCTGACTTTTTACTAATACCAATAGTTCATGTGTACATATTATTTTATGAAAATTCAGCTTCATGATGTCATTTTTGCTTACACGAGTATTGAACAAGCATATACACTTGAAACAGACGACAACTGTTGCTGACTCGGGGTTTTCATTTTCTATCCTAACGATACAGACCCATTTCATGGTCCTTGGATACATACTGATTAAGATATTCACGCTCTGTTTGTATCGAAGGTGAATACATATAAAATTGTAACTCATATTTATCAGTTCCTATGCTTCAAGGTTTGTAAATGCCTGGTTGATTTCTGATATAAAAAAGCCTCCCTCGTATACGATTTAAGGACCACGCTCAATGGACATGGTACTTGTGGCGCGGTATCTCATTTCGCTGTTTAAATTAAATACATTATATCTGTTTATATTATGTATGTATACAAATGAGACTGAAACAAATAAATACATGTAAATAAATAAATACACTTAGCAGAAAAATTGCATAAACATGAAGCAAGCACCTATTTTTACAGTTTCCTATGTTAATGAATTATGTGGTCTCCTAAGTGAGACTTTACTGTACTGTCATGTAATCAAAACTTAAACCTTTCTCTCAAAACAGACTACAGTAAAACCTCTCTATAACAGCCACTAAATTACAACAAATATTTTGTGTTAAATGCAGGTGACTGTCTAAACCTAGGTGAAAGCAAAACAACGATCCTATAGGAGCGTTCTGTTTTACTTTCACATGGCTTTAAGCAGTCACCTGCCCCCCTGAGTACCAGTTAATCAACACAATTTAGTGGTCGTTATAGAGAGGTTTTACTATATCGAGGGCTTACCACTTAGCGCAAATGTTTGTATATTACTGTACATTATTTCGATAAACATTTCCCAAACTGTTAATCTCTTTAATTCTAATAGTAAAGCATTGTTCCATTTACTTAAATAATTCAAGAGAGTGTGTCAAACAGTTTGGATCCTTAGGATACAACGAGTTACACTGCGTCTGATCTCGATTCAAACTGCAAATGTCACTGTTTTGCCCCATGTATTGTAGCTGCAATAGTGTTGCGCTAAACCTTCAATATGCAGGTAACCCAAAACATGTGGATTGAAAAGGACCGTTGAATGCGTAAAATTTCCCCGCTCTGTCGTTATAAGTTAACCTCTTTCTAATGTGATAGAGCAATTGGTGAATAAACCTGAGTATCTTAAAAGCTTATACAACATTGTTACCTAAAATACGCTTTTGCGAACATAGTTGACCCAAATCAGACAGTTCCACTAGGACTTGTCTGACTTATTTGTAAAGGGTCCGATCTAGCTGTTTATTAATGGAATACTATTTAATCCGAGTGTACATGTTTTGCAAGTATCAAACATGTCCTTGTACATATGGCACTATTATCATTTTGATAATTATAGCTATTCACAACGTCATTATTTATTACATGGCTATTCGTGAAGAGTTAAATTCTGTATAAAATGATGCAGAAAGCCTGATCTTTTTCATAACTGTTCTGATTACTTATGGAATAATATAGATCTGATTCTACAATTTCTGATATAATTAAACATTCCCTCCTTAACCCAATACCTCATAGGCTATTTTTAGATCCAACCTCTTTGAATAAATCTACCGAAAAGGAGCATTAACTAGAGAAAAGGAATTTTTCAGAATTTTGTAGTTTGAAACCATTGTGATAAATAGAGCATTTGCTCCTATAGGAGCAAATGCTCTATTTATCACAATGGTTTCACAAAGTGACTTTTAAAGAGTCGTCAAAAGTCGTCAATATGAGGGAATGGGTTAACAATGTCATACTGACAATATTCATGAAGTCATTATTTATTACATGAATATTTATGAAGTAAATGGTCAAATACCCGGATTGTTATCCTCTTATTGACGATTGTGGTAGAGTTTTAACCCTTAGCCTGCCACATGTTGTTTTTATCATTCTACCCTCTATGAATATTAATAAGGCACATGTTTACAAACAATATACAGGGTTATATTGAAATGATTTCCAAGGCAAAAGCATAGATCATGCAGGCATGGATTTTCCATTGCAAACAGTGCAGACCCAGATGAGAGAGCTCTTATAGGAGCTCTCTCATCTGGGTCTTCACTGTTTGCAAATACAATAATAGTTGTGACTGGCAGGATATGAGTTAAGGCACATAAACTCACGAGGTTTGTTTTACATGTACAGCAGAACCTGTTTTAAGCCATTACCCAAAAGAGGTCTAATTAAGGGTCTGTAAGGCAGGTGGTAGCTTAATGCTGGTCAAAAGTAATACAGAAAGCTCCTATAGGAGCTTTCTGCATATCTGTTGCCCTGCATTAAACAATCACATGCTTTTTAAGAATTCTATGTTCAATAAATGAATGACCGCGTAAGATAGGTTTCACTGTATATTCAAACATATAAGGTCAGGTCTCAATGAGGAAGTTTTGTGTACCCGGGTGGACAAAATACAACACCCACTCGAACATTCAAAGCTGAAATGCATTATGTCACGCAAGTAAAATCTTGAATAAAGAGCTGATTGTGAATAGTTGTATACCCGTTGAATACTGTTAACAGTAACCGTCGTCTGCAATGAAACTGTCGTCTGCCTCAACACTGAAGAACGCTGGTCTTCCACTGCGCTAGAATGCCAAACAGAGGCGCCGAGTAACTCGGCGTTTCATCTTGATTCAAACACTTTGCAAAGTTTATACCAACTTTCTCCAAATACTTATAGACACAGATCTAACAACAGTAAAACAAGTTCATACACTTTTTCAGGCGCAGCGCGTTTTACACTGTAGCATGCTTACAAACTGTCGTCTACAAAGATAATGTCACCTTCTTCATTTTGTCAACATACCAATCCCTTTATTAACCATTTCCTTCATATAAACGCGTTTTCGCGCATCTGCAAACAGAGTAGACCACGATCAGACGGCTCTTATAGGAACCGTCTGATCAGGGTATGCTCTGTTTGCTAATGGAATTTGAAATATATGTTTCTTTACTTTCTAAAAAGCCACAATATTCCACCTTCTATATTGCATTAGAACTTTTTTGTTCGTGAATATTCAGTAGGTATTGAACTTTGAAATAAACATAAAACAGGGACAGGATTAAGGCAAAGGCCTCCGTCATTTCTCGTCTGGATCTTGATAAGGTGTAGTTTTACATTGTGCCCAACCTTGATCCAGATAGTGCAAGACGGATTATGGATGATCCATATATTAACCCTTCTCTTGCTGAATTTTAAAATACATTTCTCCTTCTTTACCCATGCCCTGTTGTATAATTGCATATATCTTCACTGTCTACAAACATTTCTCTGTGCAATCACTGCTGTGAAGTCTACTGGTTGCACAATCAACTTGTAAATAGTGCAGACCCTGATGAGACAGCTCCTGCAGGAGCTGTCTCATCTGTGTCTTCACTATTTACAGGAAGGTATATTGACGTGAATAGCAAGCGAAGGGTTAAGTATTAATGCTTTAGCAATTTAATCTCTGATACGAAAAAAACGTTTCTTAACCACTTTCCACTTAGAGGCACATTTTGACGCCTTTGCAAACACAATAGACTCAGATCAGACGGCTCCTTGTGTGCTTATGAAATAATATACACCTGATTTCGCATTATCTGGCATTTCAAAAGCTGTATAGAAGCAGGTCTATATTACATCATAAGCAATCAGAGCAGACTCGAATTAGATGGATCCTACAGGAATCATCTGATCTGGGTCTATTCTGTTTTCAAAGCTTTACTTAAAAGTGTATCAACTAAGTAAAGAATTAAACAACCACTTGTTTTTAAATGTTCCTGATCATAGTTTACACTGCTTTATTGGTTAACCATTTAAAAGGGACAGAAGTAAATAATGTAGATCCAGTCCTGATGGTTCTATAGTCTACATGTTATTTCCCAAAGCTCACACTGACACAAACATGCTTGCAGATTACCCGTCCTCTAATTGAAACGTAGCTCAATTAAGAATACATACATGGACGAGTACATTAAGGTACACCGTTTTAAATGGGTTGCTTTTGAATGAAAAACTAGTGTAAGTGCCAATCCGGGTCACACAGTTCAAACCCTGACAGGACATCACGTTTGTGACTTGATGAATAATTAAGGTGTATATTGTTTGCAAAACACTGAAGTCACATTACACATGATTAAGCTTGTAGTTGAAATGGCGGACGGCGTGAAACTCTATTGCTACCCCAATTTGAGTTATTTGTTGATTACCTCCCTTCTTTTATTACAAAGCCCAACCGGTGTTGAGAGTTCTGGAGATGATCGCTTCGGAGAACATTCGGATACTATTCAGGTGGTACTTTCTAATCGGATACATTCCATATCCCACTGTTGCAATGAAATTTGTATACCCATATCCTCATTTATAGATAATTTCGTCATAAATATACGCCAATGATGTTTTTTAACCCTTCGCTTGCTATTCACGTCAATATGCCTACCTGTAAATAATGAAGACCCAGATAAGACAGCTCCTTTTTTTAAATTCAGCAAGAGAAGGGTTAATAGATTTATGAAAGTTGCTCGACTTTCCGTTATACTAGTATAAGTTGCAAAGGAAATTACTTACCCGTTTACCTTTTATGTGCGGGGAACTAATATATCAGTCATTTGCAAGCAGTGTAGACGGGGCAACTAATATATCAGTCACTTGCAAGCAGTGTAGACGGGGCAACTAATATATCAGTCATTTGCAAGCAGTGTAGACGGGGCAACTAATATATCAGTCACTTGCAAGCGGGGCAACTAATATATCAGTCACTTGCAAGCAGTGTAGACGGGGCAACTAATATATCAGTCACTTGCAAGCAGTGTAGACGGGGCAACTAATATATCAGTCACTTGCAAGCAGTGTAGACGGGGCAACTAATATATCAGTCACTTGCAAGCAGTGTAGACGGGGCAACTGATATATCAGTCACTTGCAAGCAGTGCAGACTCTGGATCTCTGTTTGCCATTATAACAATACTTTACAAGAAACTGGTCTGTTTCATAACTAGCCATTGACAGAGGAGTCAATATACAAAGGGTTAAATATCACCGATACTCTGTTGCATACAGCTATATGTTACAATAATAAGTGTCAGTTTAAAGTCCCATTGTATTTTAATAGCATCTCTCTTCCTTGTGAAAAATTGAAAATATCTATTTGTTGTCCAACACTAGCAAACCAATTCGAGGAAATGAACGAGATTTTCTACGTGACGTCTGCGCTCGAAACGCGGGCAATGTATAGCCATTTGGTTTCATTTTCAGTTCCATTTTGTCTTTTGTTGTTGCACTAAGCGATAAATTCAAAACTATAGTAAATTACAGCCGATGGTCACGATATTCACTCATATACGTACCGAAGTTAGAGTTTTCTTCTTATTCTGCAATACTTTCCTGTGTTGTGTTTAGCAACAAGATGTAAAATGATCTATTACTGTTTAATTCAGTATTTTCCTGTCTTGTGGTTTATAGAACCCTGGGGCGAGGGTGTCGGGTTAGGATTCTCATAAAGAAGAACCCTTTTTGTAAAGCACTCGTTGTAAACCACTGGTAAACGGTACGCGATTGGATTCAAACCCATAGATTATCCTAACATCTGACCGGCTATTTTACCTTAACATGCTGATATGACGTCGTGATATGACTGAAATACTGTTTATACGACGTAAAACCAAAAACCAAACCAAACCAAACATGCTGAAGCACAAAGAAGCCACCACCCGACCGGGGATTTAACCCTCTCCCTCATTTAAAAAGGTAAACAGAGTAGACCAAGATCAGACGGCCCCTATAGGAGGGAGACCTCTGATCAGGATCTGCTCTGTTTGCTTTAGACATGATATAGATCTGATTCTACAGATTTTGTCAAAAGCAAACGGTCCCTTGAAAAGTTTACATTATAAAACATTAGCTAATAAATATTCAGTGTCATTATTTCCTGCATGGGTATTGATCAGGGAGAATTGTGACCTCTTGCTGCGAAAGCTGACGCTCTGTAAAATGCATGAACCAACAATTAGTACAAGTCAGAGAATCTCATTCCACTATTAGCCTAACATTCATCATACCGGCTGACTGAGAATAGCATTTTGACTTTAACCATAATAATGAGCATTACCTACACATATTCAAAAGCGATTCCCTTATAGATATTGATGTGAGAAATAATGAATGTATGACTATTAATTAGATGTATTTTATAATGGCACCACGAACGATGAAATGTTTGACAGTTGTTGAAGCTGTATTATAGCTCTCGCGGTGGGAGTTTTTAGGGATACGATTATTCCCAGCTCTCACGATGAGAGCCTCTTGTCCACATGCTCTGACAATAATTCTGCTCACTAGAGCTCTCGCGGCGAAATTCTCTATGGGTTCTGTCATTGGAGCTCCTGACTGCCTTTACACATTCAACACAATTAATTTCAAGCCGTCTTTGATAAGTCTGTTGACCCTGCCTACAACCACTTCGCTCTTCTGATATGACCATATTGACATATTCGTCCGCATCGTTCGACTCTGTTCAGCCATTCCGTCACTTCACAATAGTCAGTGTTACACCACCAGCTTGTCAACAGTTTATCACTATTGTCAAGGGAAAATATGTACTCACGTTCGCAGAATATGTTACCGGAACGTTTATTACACTTGCACAGAACGTTCTCCTGTCGATAGTTCACCAAACGAGTCCACAATCGGCGAAACATTGCAAAAAAAAACCTCCGCTAAATCTGAAATCATACGAAAACAGAGCAACAGATAAAAGTGCGTACTCAAATACTAACATCGTCCCTTCTGGTGTCTCAAGAGACGATTCTAAAGAGTGGTCACAGCACAGGTTTGGTGGACTTATTCTTGAAACTGTTTTAATTTACGTATATCAGGACCTCTGCGTAAACAAAATGGTGAGTTAACTCTTTCGACGCCAATGTCGCCTGTTGGCACCATTGAAAACAGTGCAGTCCCAGGTCAGATGCCGACTTTTCAAGGCGGCATCTGACCTGGGACTTCACTGATTTCTGTATTATTTTAGCCCAAGCATGCAGGTTTTTAAAAAAACAAATGTTTTACTAATATACCTTTATTATTTAGTTTAGAAATATATTTAATATGAAATTATTATTGCAGACGACACTTTTAAATTTAGCGCCAAAAGAGTTAACCCCATGAGTGCTGATTTCTCAAAGTGGAATTGTTTAACTAATTGTAATGTACCTTCAGTGTGGAAGAGCTTGAATGACAAACATTGACAACTTTGATCTGAGAGTTCCTCCAGCAGCCCTTTTATCTGGGTCTACACTATTTATAAATGCCAATTGACTTTCAGTGGGTTAATTCCGGTTTCAACCAGTTTCCGACTAAATATAAACCTCGCGTGTGCAAAGAAATTTCAGTGAAATTAACCCTTTCGCAGCCAAAGGAGTTTCGTCTGCAAATATTACCTTCTGCTTAAAATTTCATGTTGGAATGGTCTTCAATTTCTTTTATACAAACCAAAATTATGTATTAAACAGTTTTAATCCTTGTGGGACGCCGAGTAACTCGACATCTCATCTGAATCTGACCTTACGGCCCATTGTTCTCATGGACTCGCCTATGGCGGCAAATGGGATAAAATATCAAAGACTAGTTAGAATTCTTCCGGGAAAATATGGCTTAAAGTTTCAGATGACCTTATTTTCCAACTTCTGCCCAATTACTCTTCAAATATGAAATTTGTCTTCTGCTCAAACTCTCGTCTGCTGATCTTTTACATATACAGTTGGACCTCGACATCTCGAACTCGGATAACTCGAACTTTGAGATAATTGAAAGTAACAGTTCGGTCCTTCAAAAACGTACAATGCTGAATTGTTCGAACATGTATCATTACGCATATCCAGAAACACATCTGACAGCTTAATGCAGTTATCTCGAAGTAATTTGCATGATCTCTTGAAATTCGAGATATCGATGCTCAACTTTATTCGTGTCAGATTGCCACTAGCAGCATTAAAATGAAATTTGAATGTTTACATGAGCATGCAAACAGCACTGAAATGTTAGATAAATGTATGATTATAAAGATTGTTTCTATTTAGAATCGAATGGAACCCTTATACCGCTGAGAGCGGTTTGATTTGTATTTGCATACAACTTAGATCCAATGATACTCCGAGTAACTTGATGTCACATCAGGATCAAAGCTGTTTGACACCCAGTCAATACTTTCTCAAACAGCTAGTTCGAAACGGAAGTACAGTAAAACCTTTCTATAACGGCCACTAAATTATGTTGATTATCTGATATTAAGGGCAGGTGGCTGCTTAAAGCAAGGTGAAAGTAAAACAGAACGCTCCTATAGGAGCGTTCTGTTTTACTTTCACATTGCTTTAAGTAGCCACCTGCCTTTAACACAAAACAATTGATGTAATTGAGTGGCCGTTATAGAGAGGTTTTACTGTAGTCAAACTTGCACGAGATGCCAATTTTAGCAGACATTGTTGTTTTACAACCGGGTATGGGTTAAAGAATAGTTCGTTTAAAGCTCTAAACACTTCATACACCTTCATTCCATGTCTCAAACAGTAACAAACAATCTGATCATGTGCACTTGTTTAAAGATTTCCAGATATTCGGCAACCGAGTTCAATCTCCTTATCTTAACTCTTTCGCCGCCAGCTTTCTAATTGTTGTCTGCAGCCCAATTTTGCTAAAGAATTAGGAACTTGAGATAAACAAAATGCAAATTTCAAATGAACCGCAGATAACTAGAGGTTGAGGCAAACAGTGAAACCCTTGAACAGGCAACATCTGATCTTAACTTCCACTCTTTGTGGTAGTGCATGTTTTGCGATATTGGCAGCGAAAGAGTTAATCCTTTGAAAACTGGTTTTCAAAGTATAATGATGACCCATCGATGTTTATCGATATAATCCATTCCTTTTGATATGCTTAAATTTGCTAGAGGATTTGGAATGACAAACACAGCGGACCATGATCAACGGATTCCTCTGATAACGCTCTGATATGGGCATACACTGTTTGAGAATACTACAGTAAAATCTCTCTATAACGGCCACATAATTACAGCAAATAGGAGCGTTCTGTTTTACTTTCACCTTGATTTAAGCAGCCACCTGCCCTAAATACCAACTAATTAACACACATCAATGGCCGTTATAGAGAGGGTTTACTGTAGTGCACTGGGTTTCCGCACTCAAAAAGATTAGTGGCCAACTTTTAATGACCCTTTCCAAATAGTCTTGATTCAAATGGCAAGTCGAATATCGTTATCGTCTCTTCAGGATCCATCCTATTTGATACGCTGGCTTTTATAACTATGCTCTGACGAAGGAAGCAGACGACACAATTGCAGACGACAACAACTTAACTCTAAAAGAGATCTACTCAAACCCCAGGGTCCATGCTTATAAAACGTTCAGCTGAGTCTGAGTTCATACTCAAGTTTTTGATTGGTCAGATTTGAGCCAAAGGCTCAAATCTGACCAATCAAAAGCTTGAGAACTCAAATCTGACCAATCAAAAGCTTGAGAACGAAACTCAGACTCAACTAAAAGCTTTATAAGCATGTACCCAGTCTGTTGTACATTTTATATACGTCTGATTCGTTCAAGCTTTTGAAAAAGCACTTACCGAGTATCAAGCATCTTGTATTCAGATTAGATACACCGTAATCACTCGGTATCTGATTAGGAGCCAGACTGTTTGCAAGTGTAAGCCATGTCGCGCTTTAACCCTTTACTCCATTGATATTCATGTAAAAATAATGACATCATGAGTATTCATTAGATTAATTCTTATAACGGCACATGGACTCAAGAATGTTTGCCCATGGCAGAAACTGTAGAATACTATCTATCTTATTTCATAAGCAAACAGAGCAGACCCTGAAAGGGTTCAAGCAAAGATAACTGCATACTTTTATTGGGGGAGGGCACAAGGTTCTCTGAAAAATGATTTGACACGCCCTTCCTGGGTCTACTCTGTTTGTATATGCACGAAAAGGCGTTTATATAAAGGAAAGGGTTAAGGATAACAAAAAGTTGAAAATTCTAAGAACAGACTTGCTGCCCTGTCATTGATAAGGGTTCAATCAATGCGATTTGTCTCGATAAGCTTCCTGTTGAAGCCGTATTTTAGCGCTTAACCAGTTTAGCCCTTACAATGCTAGACATGAGTCAATAATGTCCTTGGCAAACAGTGTGCACCCAGATGAGGGGGCTCCTGGAGGACCCCCACCCCCTCATCAAGCTCTGTACTGTTTGTCATGTTACACGTTTCTTCAGAAATACCCTAAATATTCACCATAAGCTTGGCCTGTTTGAATTTGGAATAGTCTATTTGAAAACTCAGCATTGTAAGTGTTAGAATTAATGATGGTTGCTCTGGATCTGGTACATTGGTTATTACCACTACCGATGCGATCAAGCTTTTGTGAAACTATTGATCGGGTGTCAAACAGACTGGGTCCTAACACGTCCCATCTGGATCCAAGATGTTTTCAAAAACGAAAAGGACTGCGGATAGCGGGGATAAAGCTAAAATGAATACTTAATTTCCACAGCAACATCGATTTTAGCATTATGGTACAACAGAAGAAAGTTAAAGATGTATTTTGCTAATATTTTCGCCAAATTTACGTAACAAAAATGACTTCAGAATCGAATTCTATGTGACTTGAAACTTATTTATTGCAAAGAGCATCGTAAGGAGAGTTGTTTGAATCAGTAAAATGAGAAAAAATATTTACTGCGGAAACTAGCGGAAACGCGTCCGCCATAAACCGGAATATGTCGTATACATGTAAAATCAATTTGCATTCTTCTCTATCTTCGCGAATTTGGTCACTGTAGACACTTTCACTGTCTACCGACCCGAGACAGACATTGTCATGGCACCTGTATTCACCATTAACCCTGTCCCTGTTCAGTATTCATGTTAGAAAAAATAACAACATTAATATTTATTAGATCAATTTTTATAATGTAAACTTTTCAAGGGATTTTTTTTGCTTTGCCAAAAACTGTAGAATCAGATATATACATGTATAATGTCAAAAGCAAACAGAGCAGATCCTGACCAGACGGCTCCTATAGGAGCCGTCTAATCTATATAAATATAAATTTGGTGATTTTTAAACTGACGGGAGCCACTCTGAAGTACCGCAAATCGGATTCAACTATCGTACCAAATGCCACGTCCGATTTAACATTTTTGTGTATTAATGCACCATAGGCGGATCCATATGTCTAATCGCATATTTTCAATACAGCAAAATACCATTTAGCTACTGATGAGGAGTTAAGCGGTTAAAAAAATAGTGCAACTTGAAATCTCATTCTCATCATTATGAAATTAATCCGAAGCATTCCTATATATTTTGGGCAGGAAAAGTAAACTAAAATATTTGAAAACCGTTACCGAAACGGGAAGAGAAAATGAGTAAATTATAGCATTGAAGCGGTCACGGGAATAACATGATCAAAACGTTTTCAGAACGATGCACACGCGTTTGAATTGACAGACCTTTCATCCAAAACGACGTAAGTATTTTGTCATATTGATACATTTTTAAGTCGTCTTATTATTTCTAGGTTTGCTAATACTGTCATCAGTAGAACTGTCATGTTTCTAGAGAGTGGTTCTTTACAATTGTGATGTGAAATAGGACGCAAGGCTGACCCAATTTTCAGTATTGCTCTGTTGCATTTACAGACGTGTATTGTCTTTGTAACTCTGAAATCAAGTTTTCATTTAAAGCGATACTGTTTTTAAAATCTTTCTCTTGGCTGCAGACGTTTCCAGATAAATATAAGTACAGTAGAACCTGTCTTAAGCTACCCTCAAATAGAGGTGTAACTATGGACCTATAAGACAGGTGGTAGCTTAATGCAGGTCAAAAGTAATACAGGAAGCTAATAAAGGAGCGTTCTGCATTAGTTTTGCCCTGCATTAAGCAATCGCCTGCTTTTTAAGACTCATAATTATGTTCAGTAAATTGATGGTCGCTTAAAACAGGTTCTACTCTAAGGGCCGGTAACTTTTACGTTTACATTGCATACTTCTTTTTCTGTGCAACTTTAGGGCAAAGTGTAACATGAATGTGTTGCAGTTGTCATGCTGATGTTGTAATTTACAATTGAATAGAAAATATATATTAATTTTCTTATTATCATCTCAATTATCACCCATGTTTCCAAGGGGGTCAGTCCGTCCATCCGTCTGTCTGTCCTGTCCACCCGTTCGTCGGCAATTGCTTTAAACGACATCTCCTCTGAAACCGCATGGTAGAATGTAACCAAAGATAAATGATCTTGGTATTAATCTCTATCAGAGTTGCTAAAAGAATCTGGGTCCATGAGGAACTCTGGTTGCCATGGTAACAAAAAGAAAAATCTTAAAAAATCTTCTCCAAACCCAGGCGGCAGATTTGAATGATACTTGACAGAAATATTTCTCTGATAAACCCCAGCCAACATTTCTAAAAGGATGTAGATATCTCAAAAAACATGACTGCCAGAGACGGGGCTACTTTGCCGCCAGTCTTTTAACGAGTTCAGCGCTTTGATTTATAATGGTATCATAAACAAGGTTTTTTTAACAGAAATATATCCGTTATTTCTTAAACACTCAGAGAGGATCCCGATCAGACGACTCCTACAGGATAATAATCTGCTCCGTTTGCTTTTGGAATTATATAGCTCTGGGTCTATAGTTTCTGCCATGGCCAAAAAAGCATGTGTTCATATAACATAGTAAAAATCCAGCTAATAATTATTCATGAGGTCATTGTTTCTCACATGAATATTCATGAGGTAATTGATTAATAAGTATTCATTAGGTAAAGTTTTAGGCTTGCACAGGACCCTGGGCTTAGATCTCATGACACGGTGCAACGCTATCACAAAGAAGAGATGAATACAATTATATCACTAAACGAAAACCTCAAATTAGTGTAGAAACACCCGGCGTCTGATTCGGCACTGCATGTTCGCCACTCACCAGAGCCTATTTTGTTTTAACTCTCCACGCCTTTGCAACCAGAGTAAACCCAGATCAGACGGCTGCTATAGGGGCCGTCTGATCAGGGTCTGCCCTGTTTGCTTATGATATGATATAAATATGATTCAACAGTTTCTACCACGGCCAAACATTCACGTGTCCATGTGCTATTATAACAACTAATCTAATCAATATTCCCGATGTCATTATTTCTTACATGAATATTTATGGAGTAGATCTAAATGTTTACTATGTTGTGTAACAAACTGTGCACATACTGCCCAAACGGCGAGGCGGCTGATCTGTTTCTTAACTAATTGTTAAAGGGGATGTCCCTACATTTGACGTGTTTCATAAACACTTAAGATATGCAAAACTCATTTGTTTATATGCTGAAAAGTAGTATATCGCAAAAAGCCCCATCCAATTACCGTTTATAATGACAAAACATCCATGTGTTTGATATCGCCGATCCCAGTTTTACTCACCGATGTTTCAGTTTTATTCGGGTTGGGTTTTAGTTTCGTAACTGTTCGCCCTATTCGCGATTCTCCGACCACTTCCAAGAAAGCTATTACGTAAACAATGGAGGGATCGGGTGAGCATCGGCAAAACGCGGAAGAATTTAACGGAAAAGGCCGATAATATTGTGTTGTAGAACAAAAATTATCAGTATTGATGAAATCGGTTTATTTGTATCACTGGGGCATTTTTCGATATAAGTTCAAATTGGGAACCTTCATAATAATGATAGAGCATAACAAATACCAAGTTTTATGATATTATTGAAAATATGCGATCATTGTAGGGACTTCCTCTTTTAAATGTTGACTTTTGTATAGCAAGGCTCAGATGTGGATACAACACTTCTAGCTATCGCAATGTGTTGTACATAAATATTAATTACATAGTCAAGTATCGAAGTAAACCTGACAAAATGCTTTTAGTGCACATGCAAATGAACACACGACTTGTCAAGAAATCACTGTTTATTAGCCGTGAATAACAGACCATAAGTCGAGGTCCAGATAAAATGCATACAAGAACAGTCCCTTATTTCTCCACCAAACCCTATACCGTGACCACTTTTTAGAATCGTCTCGAAGAGACGATTCTAAAGAGTGGTCACAGTATAGAGTTTGGTGGACTAATGACGATTTAAGGTTTCGGGTATGCACCTTTATCTGTAGCTCTGGTAAGGGAGTCAAGGGACTCTGACGAGCTACACTATTTATGATCTGTTTGTCTGCACTTGTTCCAGATTATTTATGAGGAAACAATATACATGCAATAGAAGCTCTTAAATTGCCACTTAATGAATAAACATAAGTGCCATTAAAATACATATGGCTGATAAATGCATACTGGGAGTAACGAAGACAGGAACAATTGGACATTTGGTTCTACAAAAAATGTTCACGGCTTTAACCCTTTCACCGCCAATGTCGTAAAAATGTACCACGACTAATAGTACAGTCCTAGATCAGAAACGGCCTTTTCAAGGCGGCGTCTGATCAAGAACTTCATTTTTTTGTCTCAAACTCTGTTTCTATATATGTGCTTTAATCCTTTGAATTTTGCATTTATTCATCTAATTACATTATTTTACCGAACGATTTAACAAAATTGGATTGCAGACGACAATAAAAAATTTGGCACCGAAAGAGTTAACCCTTTACTTCACAGAGACGCTTTTAACGCTTTTACAGGCAGACTAGACACAGATCAGAATGCTCCCATAGGAGGTCTACTCTGTTTGCTGATATAATGAATATCTTAGATCATAGCTTGCACAATTTGTAGTACAGTAAATCCTCTCTATAACGGCCACTAAATTACATCAAGTATTTGTGTCAAAGGCAGGTGGCTGCTTAAAGCTAGGTGAAAGCAAAACAGAACGCTCCTATAGGAGCGTTCTGTTTTACTTTCACCTTGCTTTAAGCAGCCACCTGCAGCTACCTGCCCTATGTACCAACTAATTAACACAGCACACGAACATTAGTTGTTTAATATTCATAATGGGTCGAGGATGTGGTGAATAGTCATCAGGTAAAGGTTTAACCAGTTCCCTCATATAAACGTGTTTTCACGCATTTACAAACAGAGTAGACCCAGATCAGACGGCTCCTAGAGGAGCCGTCTGATCAGAGTCTGCTCTGTTTGCTAATGGAATTTGATATATCTGTTTCATTGCTTTCTTAAATGTCTACAATGTTCAAACTTCCATATTTCTTATTAACTATTTTGTTAATGAATATTTAGTAGGTATAGAAATTTGGAATAAATATAGAACAGGGAAAGGGTTAAAGACCCCATGCATATTCATGCAAGAAACAATGCCATCGTGAATATTGATTAGTTTAATTGTTATAATAGCACATGGACTCATGGTGTTTTGGCCATGACAGAAACTGTAGAATCATATCTATATTATATCATAAGCAAACAGAACAGACCCTGATTACACGTCTCCTGCAATGTTATATGTGGGACTCAAGAATATTCTCAAATATATTTTATTGGTTCCCGGATTCTACTATTCTGTATATTGATCCCATGAGGTCATTGATCCAGTGAGGCCAAGGCTCCCACGTTGTTTTGCATAACGTTATTACGCTAATAAAAAGCCTCCAATCTCTCAATATTACCACGGTAATCCAATTGTCGGGAAGGGCCTGAGTTGAATTGTCGTGTATTATTTGAATAACATTTGTTTGGGATTTTTCCGAAACCAGACGTAACAATCTCAATTCATCGGATGCACTCCACTTAACCATTTAGCTGGTCTATATTCACATAACAAATAATGACATAATGAACCTTTTATCTGATATAGACGCTTTTGCAAACAGAGTAGGCCTAGACCGAACGGTTCCTGTGGGAGTCATCTGATTAGGGTATGCTTATTGAATTGTATTGCTTGATTCTACAGTTTAAGCATTTACTCGATGAATATTCATGTAAGAAATAGTGACATCATGAATATTAATGACACGTAGATGCATTTTCATAAAGGTAAATTAACACCAGTAGTGTTAGCCAATACAGAAACTATTGAATCAAATCTTTATGATTTTACAGTAAAACCTCTCTATAACGGCCATTAAATTACATCCAAGTATTTTGTGTTAAAGGCAGGTGGCTGCTTAAAACAAGGTGAAAGTAAAACAGAACGCTCCTATAGGAGCGTTCTGTTTTACTTTCACCTTGATTTAAGCAGCCACCTGTCCTCAATACCAGCTAATTAACATGTAATTTAGTGGCCGTTAGAGAGAGGTTTTACTGTATAAGCAAACATAGCAGACCCAAATGAGATGTCTCCAGTTGGATCCGTATCATCTGGGTCTTATCATTTTTGCAAAGGCATAGAAAAGCATATACAAGGAGAAAATGGTTAAACTTTTACTGGATTTTGATGAGACGGCTCCTATAGGAGACGTCTGATCTGGGTCTACTCTGTTTGTAGATGCGCGAGAACACGCTTATGTGAGGGAAAGGATTATAGATATTGCGATCTGCTGTTAGAAATTTACTCACGAGTTACCGTATTTGTTTTTAAAATAATATTCAAATTAATACTCATGATTGGCGGGGTTCTTCATGCATATTCATAACATTACATGTTAGAGACTGTTATCTGACTTTTTAACCCTTTCCTCTATGACTATTCATGTAAGAAATAATGACATCATGGATGTTAATGAGATTGATTGCTATAATACATGTAGCACATGGACACGGGCGTTTTTGGCCATGGCAGAAACTATATATTTATATTATATATACTTAATGTATATCATAAGCAAGGAGAGCAGACCTTGCTCAGACGGCTTATCTGGGTCTACTCTGTTTGCAACGGCGTAGAAAGGCGTATGTATGGAGTAAATGGTTAAATGAAATATCAGCAGAAGAAATTTCCTAAGAAAATAAGACCAATATATCAATCTTGATTACGGCATTCGTGGAAGATCATGTGAATTATATGACCATTTCACGGTATACTGGAATATAGTTATAACTTGAACGGAATGCATCTGCATTAATAATATTTCCATGTAAAATGGTATGGCTTCATTATGGTGATTGTTTTGTTCCCATAGCAACAACAAATAGAGAGCGATTCATTTCGTGCGTGCAAACCTCTCAATTTAACAACCCAACCCTTATCCTGTTCATCGTGATTTGATCCGTACGTGGAATTGCATGTATACAGCGTGCAATTACAGTAAAAATACAGTAAAACATCTCTAAACCGGAATTCTAGTAGGATCTGGGTCTACTCTGTCTGCAAAGGCGAAGAAAAGCGTATTTATGGAGGAAGTTTAAAAGTTAAGGTAGATAACTAAACCATTATTGCCTGAACATAAACACAGTAAGTTCAATTTGTTTTGTCTTCCATGTTTGTCATAAAACTAAACTTTCTTCAGTGATGAAGTTTTGATACAAGTTTTTGTTAATTCATATTCACAAAGGGAGGAACCAGTTTTTAATTATTTGGTAGGTCAAGGGTTCATAAATGAACAACACGTATGACGGATGACATCTGCCAAGAATGGTAGATTGATCGGAATAGTCTAGCATTCGGCTGAAAATCTGTTGTCTCGCTAATACGATTACTCAAAAGAAGTCTAATAGCGGATTCATACAAGAGTGGTAGCTTAACCCATTCCCTCATATTGACGAATTTTGACGACTCTGTAACATTCACTTTGTGAAACCGTTGTGATAAATAGAGCATTTGCTCCTATAGGAGCAAATGCTCTATTTATCACAATGGTTTCAAACTAAAACATTCTAAATAAATCCTTTTCTCTAGTTAATCCTCCTTTTCGGTAGATTTATTCAAAGAGGCTGTATCTAAAAAATAGCCCATGAGGTAATAACTTAATACAGGACAAAAGTTATGCAGAAAGTTCTTATTGGAGATTTCTGAGTTACTTTTGCCTCGTATTAAGCAACCATCCGCAGACAGACATACACACGTTTAAATACTCATATGTTAGTAAATCACGTTGTCGCCTTAGCGTAACCCTACCACAGTAAATTCTCGCTAAATCGACCAATCAAAACGAGTCTAATTTCGGATTTTCAGAACAAGATAACCATTATAAAATCCAGCTAATTAATATTGGTAATTCTACTTTCATGATTATCTTATATGAATATTCATTAGGCATATTGTTAGATAATCGTCTAGAAAAACTATTGCTTCGACTAAACTCATCAAAGAAAGATGGTGAATGTTTCTTGCTGTTGCTTCTTAACCTTCAAAACCTAAATGATATTGATACACTCCATCATAAACAGTAAACCCCCTCTAATGATATTGATACACTCCATCATAAACAGTAAACCCCCTCTAATGATATTGATACACTCCATCATAAACAGTAAACCCCCTCTAATGATATTGATACACTCCATCATAAACAGTAAACCCCCTCTAATGATATTGATACACTCCATCATAAACAGTAAACCCCCTCTAATGCGACCACCAAATACATGTATGATTCCGGATTTACATGCAGGTGGTAGCTTAATGCAGGACGAAGGTTATGCAGAAAGGTCTTGCAGGAGTTTTCTGCATAACTTTAGTCCTGCACTAAACAACTTCCTGCTTTTAAAGACATCTACTTTTGATCATAAAGAGGTCGCATTAGATGGTGTGTAGTGTAGTACAAAGCATGAAACTATTTGATAACAACATCCTCAACGAAGATCCTGAAAAAAACAACATTAATCTAGCATTAGTACAGTTAAAAACGATGACTACATCGAGGGACTCGCAGAAACTGTATTTATTTAAAATAACCAGACAGAAAGCATATTATACCGTTAGTAATAGGACATAAACGACTTTTGGTCGACATTTGTAGCGATCTTATTGCAGGAAAACATACATTACTGCTTCTATTTTCTTATATTTATTGTGTATATCTAAAAGAAATTCCTCATTTGCTTCACATCAATGTTATAAAATATAGGAAAATAAAATTCCTGTGAAAAACCATATATGTTTAACCTTTTTCACTTCATGCGCCAAGACAATCATCTGCTTCAGGTTTCAAAATGGATTTTTTCAATGTTTCTGTATAAAATCAATGGTCTTGTGAGACGTGGAGATACTAGTCCTCTCATTTAGATCCAAATTGTTTGCAAACGCTGTCATGCATTTGCCTATTGCGTCGAGATATAGATGTTGTTGACGATTTTAATTATTTAGGCACTGTTTTTAATTATACAGGTAATTTTACGCTAAATCAAGAACATTTAATCGGGAAAGCACTAAAAGCTTTAAACATGTTATTGTATAATTGTGGTAAATTTGACTTGAAACCAAAAACACTATGCCAGTTATTTGATGCTTTCGTTGGTTCTATTTTAGGCTATGCTTCGGAAATCTGGGGTTATACTAAATCAAAGGAGATAGAGAAAATACATCTTAAATTTTGTAAAAGATGATTGAGAGTAAAGCTAAATGCATGCACTGCAGGAGTATATAGTGAGTTAGGGCGCTACCCATTATATATTTCGCGTTATATTAGAATTATTAAATATTGGTGCAAACTTACACATTCAGATAATATAATATGAATAAGGTCTGCTTGACTGCAGGAAGGGTTGCAAGAATGAATTGGGTATCGAATGTTAAGAAACTTCTCAGTGAATTTGGGTTTGCTTATGTATTTGCTAATAGCTATATTGATAACCCTACTTTGTTTGTTAACGAGTTTAAAACTAGGTTAATTGGTAACTTTAAACAAGAGTGGACCGGTGTACTGCATCGTAGTTCTGTGCTTAGTGATTATACCTTTTATAAGGCACAGTTTGGTTATGAGGAATGCTTCGGAATATTTTTGTAGATTAAGGCTGTCTGTACATTTATTGCGTATGCAAACTGGCCGTTATAGTAGAAATAGCATGCCACGTGACGAAAGATATTGTCAGTGTTGTAAGTATTTTGATTAAGAAGAAGAATACCACTTTGTGTGTACATATGTCCTTGTTTTGATGATATACGCAGTAAATATACGAGCAAATATTACTATACTAGACCATCCATGTATAAGTATTTAGAACTACAAAATACGCATAACAAATCAAATCTGATAAAACAAATATCACTCTTTGTGATAGAAGCTACTTCCTTACGAAATGTTATGTTAAATTCCCGTTGAATTTCTATATATAATATGTTCATCCTCGTTATCTGAATTCTAACTTTAAATACCGTCGTAAAACCAAACTGAAACTTGTATTTTGTATATTTTCTGTTGTCTGTAAATATTCACGTGTTATTAATATGATGTACTATGTAAACTAGACGATATACATTATGTATAAGTCTTGAATGAAATATTTGTTCTGTTCCGTTCTGTCGAAATGATTAACTCATCATAAGCAAATGTGTGATGGCGTTTGCAAGACTTTTTACCCTTTACCCCATGAATATTCAGGTAAGAAATAATGACGCCACGACTTTTAATTACATTAAAGTTTATAAAAGCAAATTGACACAGGAATGTTTGACCATGCCAGAAACTGTAGCATTCTATCTATATTATATCACAAGCAAATAGAGCAGACTCTGGTCAGACGGCTTCTATAGGAACCGTCTGATCTGGATCTACTCAATTTGCAAAGGCATAGAAAAACGTCTTTATAGAGTAAAGGGTTAAACTCAGACAAAACGCCTCGTCAGCGAGGGTGTCGTCAGAATTTTAATTGTTTGAAATTTTGGCGTAGTTTTTATGTTTTAATGAATAGAATAAATTGTTTAAGAATAAGAACGGATGGCAATATTTGCAGTCGAATGCAGGCAAACGTACAAAAGGTTTCGAAAGTGCAGTTTATAACAGTTTTCTGTGGTGAAAATAATTCGAATTAAAACGCACTTTAAAATTTTAAGCTTGTTATAAAGTTTGCCTAAGAAAATTATTATGTTTTCAAAATGTTAAAGCATGTTTGATTGATATTAAATTGATTATACAGTTGCATGAACACTAATTAGCTATTTCGCTGCCAATATCGCATCTGTGATTATCTATACCAACAGTTTGGATCCAGATGAGAGACCGAGTAACCCGACTTCTAATCAGGTTCCAAACTGTTTGTTACTGTGGTAATTTTTTGAAAGAAAAGGGGAGAAAATTAAACAAACGATCAGACTATAAATTTTGCAGATGATAATAATTGGAAGCAAAATAGTGAGTGTTCGATCAAATTCGCAAAGTTTGCATTCCTTCAATTTCGATTCAGTAGCAACGTTGAGGTGGCCAAGAGTTCCTGTTCAGACACGGTGTTAAAGCTGTTTTGCATTCAATAGTTTCAACCTCTTGTAACCTCGGTTTTCATTGTTGATTCATCCAAATGTGTAGTTTGCATTGCTCTTATTTTATTTTCAGGTGATGTTTCTGAAAGAATGCCTTTGCATATATCACTTCTCAAACACAATCTGTGAAATAAACAGTGCTGACCCTGGTCAAAAGCCTACTGAAGATCCAACCGATCTGGGTCTACGCTGTTTGCCGTTGTCCGTTTAAAAGGGACTCAATGCACACATCGTTTAACTTTGTTTATAACTTATAACACTGAGTTTAGGTAGTGAAGACAACACTATCTTAAAATAGTTATATATTTAGTATCCTGTGCATTAACAGTTACCTATTTAGTGTCGCGTGTATTTATGTTTGCTTTTGTTGTTGTTTTTTATTAAAATGTCGGTGTATAAATGTTTGGTGTGCTTTTCGGTCATTTGAATTATAACGTCACTTGTTCAGTTAATTTGAATGTTTGTTTTAAATCTTAGTATCTTTGGGTGAAGGTTGGATAAGTGTAAGGTTGAGTAAACGTAAACCCGGTTTAAGCCAGCAGTGGCCACTTTCGGCTACTGGCCGTTCCAAGGCCTACTCCTACTTTCACCCTGTAGTCTTATTTCCTATTTTATATGGTTAATGTTAAATATTATGTGTCTTGGTGTGCGTTTTGTCACGTTTTGTCTTGTAATTGTGCGATTTCTTGTTTGGTGATGTTTGGTGCAGTACCCTTTCGTGTGTGGCTCCCCCTATTTGACTGTGTTTTCCACTTTTGTTTTCTTCTATCATTCCTGTGTCTGAAATAGTGTCTTCTATGTCTGTAAGGGGAACATTTCTTCTTAGCTCGTGATGGGCTTACTCTTCACCTCATGAATATTCATGTAAGAAATGAATATAAATTAACACATTTTATAGTGTTATATGAATACTGTATGTTTCGGTTTTGACTAAAACTGTAGAATCAAATTTATAATTCCCTACACAAACCGAGCAGACCCCTACAGGAGCCGTCTTATCTGGGTCTATTATGTTTGCAATGGCATGAAAAGGCTCCTCTATTAGGTAAAGGGTTCAGCCACAGACTATATATACAAATGTAATTGTGATATGTACGCTAACTGTGAAATGATATTATTTGCAATGGTTTGTCTAAACAGTAGTATTATTACCCGGTAAATATCTTCAGAACGTTTTATTCAGTAAGGGAAGTGGTTTTTTGTGATAGTTATCTTTTCTTTATATTCCATCCTGTCCCAAGAGGAACATTCAAGGGAATACGGCTATTTTCAAAGCGTCATGTGATTATGGATATGAGAGAAACCGAAGCGCACTGAAACCTTAACCCTTTCCCTCATATTGACGCCTTTTGACGCCTCTGCAAAAGTCAGTAAGAGCAACCGCTGTAAGTACCCGATTCTAAAATGTTCCCTTTCTCTAGTTAATGCTTCATTTCAGTAGATTCATTCAAGAGGTTGTTTCTAAATATAATCAAGGGGGGGGGTGAATGACCTGCTTTGCAGCTGATAGACTGCTTTAAATATCGTCTGCTCCAATTCTCAAATTTGGTCTGCGAAAAATTGAAAACGGATTGTGAAAAACTGTTTCGGAAATTCTACCAAGATCCTAACTATTTGCAAGAATCATCAAATATCAGCCAATAGCATGTTGAACATTGATTACGCAAGTTTTCAATTATGTTTTCATAGGAATTACGAAAACGCTAGAACATAGTATTCCACAGAGATCATTCGTTTTCGATTTATATACATTATAACAGATGCGAATAATCTTGTTAAACATTCTCCCACTAACTGCGACACGACTCGTTTTTGCGAACATATTGGATCCAGATGAGACGCCGTGGGTCCAAGCTGTTTGACGCTCGGTAAATAATTTCTTAAAAGTTTGATAGAATCGGAAGTAGTCACAACTATTTCAGTTCCAAATTGGAGCAAACATACTTTTTTACAGCGGGAAAAGTGTTGGTAAAGATATTCATATACAGTAACCCCCACCCCCTCTAACCTGAAGGTCTATCTAGTATACATATCGGCCTTGGATGCAGATGACAGCTTAATGCAGGGTGAAAATAATCCTGAGCTTTCTGCATAACTTTCACTATCAAACATTTTCTCTACCAGAATTCCGATTTAGAGGGTTTTTAATATACAGTATAATAACTTTATATGCAAGACCGATCCTTGTCAATTTCGAATATTTATTGCCATTAAAACATGATTATGCAAAAGCAATACAACGGAAAGTGCGTCAATATGTCGGAGACATTGACTTATTTAAAACTTTACTCCATGAATATTCATGCAAGAACAAATATGTGTGTGTGTGAATATTAAATTAGTTTAATTTTTATAATGATATACGAACATATGAATGTTTGGCTATTTCAGAAACTGAAGACTCAAATATTTATAAATCCATTAGCAAACAGAGAAGACCCTGATCATACGGCTCCTATAGGGGCCGTCTGATCTGGGACTACTCTGTTGTAAAGGCGTCAAAAGGCGTATTAAATTTTATGGAGCAATTTGAGAAAATGTGTCAACTATACTTTATCCTATATTAAGCTTAAATCTGTTTCGGATATCAACATTTAATCAGAAATAGAGAGTGTTAAATTCATAATCACAAGTGCCAGAGTTTGCTACGGGACCTGAAGCATTTGTTTGACAATTAACATCGGTAGATTCTATTTTTCTTTAACCCTTTACTTCATGAATATTGATATGCCCTGGTATTTTCCCCATGGTTTTGCACTGACTCGGTACTTGGAGTAATAGCATAACGAGTGAAGTCAAATAGTAACTTTGCAACTTTGTATAACATCTTACCTGATTTATATTTGATAATTTTCAGTATAATGTCTTGCTGTTTCTTTTATATTATTGCTGTTGTAGCACACCAACGCAAGTTTACAGATCGATGAATCTCTAGTACAATTCATGCAATCTGTTTGTTACGCTGGCTGCTTGATCCAGTTCGTGCAGATCCATGGATGAATAGCCGTTTATCTACTTTAAGTAGATCTTATTCTTTGTTGTCTCTACATGTATTTGTTAAACAACAGGGAACTGAGTTTTAAATCCATGTTATATCACAGTTTTGATGATCTGAGCCAACAGAACGAGTTATCATCGAGCAGCATCTATCCAGCATCATTTTGTTTATGGCAGCCATCTTATCTAAATGCATTATGGGATTGTTGCTATAGACGCTCAAATTTTACATAAATACTACAGAAGTTGATAAAGAAGAGATAATTATGTCTTCCTTCTATAATTTCACATTGGTTAGTATATAATGTGCCTTAAATATATATTGATATATTTTCTCGAACAGAGTATAGGTTTGAGGTTACGTCTTGGCTAACGTCCAATAGTTTGGGCGATTTTTGGTTGATTTCCTTGGGCGGTGACGTCACGTCACCCTTAGCCTGGGCGGATCGCCCAATATTTCGCCCATCACCCATAGATCTCACCCCAAACTTTCACCCACCCCCGTTTTCCTATATAAACCCTCGAGATCAGAGTCTCGAGGTCAGTCAGTTTAGAATTAATATCAGAGAAGCCATCCTCTGTCAAAGTCGATAACCAAACAACATGAATACTTTCGATGTAAGGAAGCAGTAAACAATCAAGACCCTTACCTAAATTTATCCAAATTATATGAGAGCTGACCATTTAGACTGATAATTTTGGGAATAACTTTATCTACGAATTTATAATATTACATAGATTGATTGATGCCTGGAACTGATGATGCCACTCGATGAATCGCGGACGAGAGAATTGTAGTCGTTTCGCCGCTTTCAGCGTATAATAATACTCTCGTACTGTTGGCCAGATAATTTAGTTATATTATGCTGTAGATTTACGATCATTCATTGAAGAGAGTCTACATAAAGACAATCAACTGATGAATACTGTGTTGTGTTGTTATTCAAGCTAGATACCTCCTACAAACTTCGAAGCGTTACGTGTATAGTTATTCACCGTAATGAACCATGCTACCAACATGAAGCGATAAAGAGCACAGCTACCGATAAGAAACGTAACACAAATTTTGGTGGCAGCGGTGGGATTTGTCATTCATTAGGCAAATCCTGTGATACGAATTCAACCTCCTTAGAAAATATTTAGTACTTTAAACTGTATTTAAACAATTTTAACCAAAATGGCGGATGTACAACAGGTTGATGACGAGATTAGTTTCCATCCACATAGAGAGACCAATACAGTAAATACTGACCAGAATAACAGTGGTATGATGGGAAATTCTATTCAAGGGGACTTTACTGAGAATTCTAACCAGGATTCTGCAGAAATTAACCAGGGTCTACAATCTCAAATAAACAGCATATCGGGTATACTCAAAGATGTAGTGAAAACTCTTGATAGGCTAGAAAGCAGGGGATCTAGGCCAGAAGAATGCTTTAATAGTGATAGTCGAGTTCCCATCACACATCCTTACACAAACATTTCTTACACAGCAACACACCATGAGAGTAATATGCAATTCCCTTCTGGTGAGGGTCAAGTGGTTAATAATCCTAGGGAAAGTACATGTGCCCAGTTACCTGTTTACTCTAATACAACATGTGAGGGGCAGGGGCAGGTAAATGGTGGTACATATGCAGTGGGTAACAGTTCCTATGTAAATAACTACAGGCATCAACAAGACAGACCATCACCAATTAATGACAGAGGACAGATCTTTGAGAGGGCTATGCCAATTAGTAGACCCTCTGATAGAAATGGAAATTATGGCGGTTGTGACTTAGAACAAGGAGATAGTAGGGCATATGGAGATTGGTCAACCAGACTTCCATATCCCCCACCCCGTAACAACCCCTATGTCTTTGTAGATCAGGGTCCAGTGTTCAGACCACCTCATATTAAAATTCCAATATTTGATGGAAAAAATGAATGGGCGACATGGATCGCACAGTTTGAGACTATTGCAAACAGGAGTAGATGGTCAGATGACGAAAAATTGAACCAGCTCCTTCCCCGTTTAGATGGTATTGCAGCCCAGTATGTGTTTACTCAGACCAGATCAGAGATACTGAACAATTACCAGGATCTAATAGCCGAGATGAACAGTAGGTTCAGAACTGTTGAAACAGAAAGATCCTATGCTGTGAAGTTCAGCTGGCGAGTTCAGCATTATGACGAGTCGATTGAAGAGTATGCTGCAGACTTGAAACGGCTGTATGACAAAGCACATAGTCACCGTGACCGGAGAACAAGAGATGAAGATTTAGTCCGGAGATTTTTAGATGGGCTTAGCAATGATAATTTAAGAGCTGAAATAGAGTTCAGTAAAGAACCACGAAACATAGACGAAGCTGTCTATCACACAATTAACCTGAAACAGATTAGAGGTTCGAATCGTGGAGAGAAACGAAACAATTTTTCGGCTAGGAGAGCCTATAATGCTGGTAACCATGAAAACCATGCTGGTAACCATGGAAACAGAAAATCTGATCAAACAATTCAGAGGAAAGGCCAAAAGTACTGGTCAAAACAGAACCGAGACACAGACTACGTCTCTTCACAGAAGTCGGAAGACAAGTTAGACCAAAGTTTATTGGAAGAGCTTATTTCAAGAATTCAGAAGCTTGAAGAAAGCAGATCAACATCAAGAAGAAACGACTTCAAAAGGAATGTTGAATGTTTCAAGTGCCATAATAAGGGACACTATGCACGTGAGTGTCCGAACAGTGACAGACATACGGAAAATGAAATGGGAGCTAAAGGAAGAGAGCATTTCATGGGAGCTAAAGGAAAGGAGCATTTAAACTTGAATGGACCAGCTCTTGCGGCCAAAGAGAGGTCCCAGTAAACAACAATAGTGGCCAACAGGCTGACAGAAATAATGTGGAACAGCCGAAGCTTTCTCAAATGGTAGTGGGTGAGAAGCGAAGAAGCCTTGTGGATGGCGTGTACATAAAAGGTACCTTAAATGGTGAAAAGGTGACCTTTACAATGGACACTGGTGCATCTCATACCATTATCTCGACAAGAGTTTATAACAGGTTGCCAAAAGGGTTGCAACCTAATCTTAATAGTACTTCTACTTTGGTTGGAGCAGGGGGTGCACCAATTAAAGAAGCGGGTAAAGCCGAGTTTGAGCTTACCTTGGGTCCACTGACATTGCAGAAGGATGTTATAGTTGCAGACATTTCGGATGATGCGCTGCTAGGGTTTGACATCCTTGGGAGAGGCAATGTAGGACCAGCTGATATCTTGTTGAGTAAAAACAAGATTGTACTCAATGGAGTCAATATTCCAGTATTCCAGATAGGAAAGTCTGAGAAAAGTAGGCAAGTTACTTTGGCTGATGATGTCAGTGTCCCAGGTCAGACAGAGGCTATTGTCAATGTTTACATTGAGCGTTTCGAGAGCGATGATGACCTCGAATCTGATTACCTCGTTGAGCCGACTGATGCTTTTAAGGACAGATATCCCCTTAAAATGGCCAACACGTTAGTTGATATAAACAAAGGTCCGTGCTGTAAAATTCGAGTTATGAACCCTTTCCCTTCGGAGGTTAAGTTAAGACAGAGCGCTGTCATTGGTAGAGCTGAAAAGGTAGAGCGAGTGATAAGTGTAATCAAAGATGCAGAACACAAAGAGTTAGACAATTTAAATAGCGTAAGAAGAATCCAGGTAGAGAAGAGAAATTATGGGTGTACAGAGCCAAGATTAAAGACAAAGGCAACTGAGAAGGATGTTCCTGGGCATTTGAAAGATTTATACAAGAGGTCTGTACAAGGAAAGTCAGAATGTGAAGCTCAAGTTGTGGCCGGATTACTCAGTAATTACCAAGATGTATTTTCTAAATCAGAGTGGGACATAGGACTGACACACCTAGCAGAGCATTCCATTGATACTGGCAATGCTGCTCCAATAAAGCAGAGACCAAGGCGTGTACCACTAGCTTATGCTGATGAAGAGAAGCGAGCAATAGAAGATCTACTCCAAAAGGGAGTGATTCGAAAGAGCAATTCGCCCTGGGCCTCACCTATAGTACTTGTACGAAAGAAGTCGGGTGCAATTAGACCATGTGTCGACTATAGAAAACTAAATGCTTTGATAAAACAGGATGGATTCCCTTTGCCTCGTGTTCAAGATTGCCTTGATGCAGTCGCAGGTTCGGCTTATTTTAGCAGCCTAGACCTCACCAGTGGTTATTTCCAAATACCACTGAAAGAGGAAGACATAGCCAAGAGTGCATTTTGCTGCAAATATGGCCTTTATGAAATGACCAGAATGCCATTTGGTCTAAGTAATTCATGTGGAACTTTCCAAAGAACTATGGAATTAGCCCTTCAAGGATTACAATGGGAGACATGTCTTGTGTACATAGACGATATTATTGTTTATGGCAAAGATTTTAATGAGCACATGCATAGAGTAGAACAAGTTCTTGAAAGAACCAAGCAAGCTGGGTTAAAATTAAAGCCAGACAAGTGCAACTTCTTGCAGCAGCAAGTGGTATTTCTTGGACATATCGTCTCTAGAGAAGGAGTTCAGCCCAATCCCACAAATGTATCAAAAATAGCTAATTGGCCAACACCCGAAAATGCAAAGCAGGTGAAGCAGTTTGTGGCAACTGGTTCTTATTATCGAAGGTTTGTGGAAAACTTTGCTAAGATTGCAAGACCCCTCATAGACCTAACAAAGAAAGATGCTCAATTCAAATGGACTGAAGCATGTGAAGCGGCTTTCAATGCAATTAAGCAGGCATTGATAGGGCCAGAAATAATGGGGTACCCTTTGAATGATGGAGGGTGTTTCTATCTTGATACAGACGCGTCAGGTTATGGCATTGGAGCGGTGTTGTCACAGATGCAGTCTGGACGTAACAGGGTCATTGCTTATGCAAGTCGAGGCATGAGTAAGGCAGAAAAGAATTACTGCATCACCGAGAAAGAGTTATTGGCTGTTGTGTATTTTATGCAGTACTTTCGCCAATATCTCCTAGGTAGACGGTTTGTTGTGCATACAGATCACCAGGCTTTGGTATGGTTGCTAAGTCTGAAGGAGCCAAACGGTAAAATTGCAAGGTGGATTGAAGCACTAGCACCATTTGATTTTGCCATTGAATATAGAGCAGGCAAGAAGATGGGCCATGTTGATGGGTTGTCAAGATGTCCCACGCCAAAAGAGTGCTCATGCGCAGAAATTGATACGAGTGAGCTATTAAAATGTGGACCTTGTAATAAATGCCGAAGGCGTGCTGAACAGATGTTGCATCCATCTACTGAACAATCTGTTTCAGAAGGTGCATGCAATAACTCTGCAGAAAAACCCAAAAGTAATACAGAAACTAGTACGAATGAAAATCTTTCAGTGGAAGTTCGTGCTGCCAAAGAAGACGAACCGTCATGTTCAGGGTTTCAGTCATCATCCAAGCAATTCAGTACATGGCTACAAACTGAAACTGTTGAAACTCTGGCTGAAAAACAACTGCAAGACCCATACATAGCACCTATTCTAAAGGCTAAGATTGATGGAAACAAACCAAATAGCAAAGACATTGAAACAGCAAGCCCCGAAACCAGACACTACTGGGTTATATGGGATACACTCCTCCTCAATGAAGGTGTACTGTACAGAAGTATGCCAAAGAAAGATGGCCGAGTTGAGTGTAAGCAATTAGTTGTACCTGGTAAACTGCGAAACCAGCTTATTCATCAAAGTCATAGCTCACTTATTTCGGGCCATTTTGGTGTAAAAAGAACAAAAGCAAAACTTCTTCAAACATCATATTGGTATAACATGAAAAGTGATGTACAATGGTATGTGACTAAGTGTGATATATGTGCAGCTGATAAATTGCCAGCAAAAGTGCCAAAAGCGCCAATGGGTCATTTAAGGAGCGGAGCACCATGGGATACATTAGCGATTGATTACCTTGGTCCACTTCCTCAAACGCCAAGAGGAAATCGATACATATTAGTGATGACAGACCATTTCACTAAATATGTTGAAATCATCCCTGTTCCGAACCAACAAGCAGAAGATTGCGCAGCTCGGATTCTGAACGATTTCATTTCTCGTTGGGGTACGCCTTTGAGAATCCATAGTGATCAAGGGTCAACATTTGAGAGTAGGATTTTTAAAGAACTGTGTGATATGCTAGGAATGCGCAAGACTCGAACAAGTCCACGCAATTCGAAAGGCAACGGGCAAACTGAAAGATTCAATCGTACTTTGCTTAAAATGATCAGAGCGTATTTGGTAGATGAGCAAGAAGACTGGGACTTGTATCTCGGATGTTTGGCAGGAGCATACAGGAGTACGCCAAATGAATCGACTAGGTTAACACCTAACCTTATGTCACTGGGTCGAGAAATAAGGCTACCAGCAGACGTCATATATCAGCCCGCCTCTAATAATTGGTCAACTAACCACTGTGATCATGTACAAGAATTAAAAGACCGGCTGCTATTTGCTCATGAAATAGCCCGTAAGCATTTGAAAGAGAATGCAAAAAGAAGCAAAGAGATCTATGACACAAAAGTGGTACAAGTGAACTACGAGTCTGGAGATTTGGTGTGGTGCCGACATGAAATCAGGAGACCAGGAGTGGCCCCAAAGCTAGAAAAGAGGTACAGCGGACCATTTGTGGTCAAGATTAAACGATCTCCAATCAATTTCGTAATACAAATAGACAAAGACGGAACAGAAAGACTGGTTCACCATGACAAATTGAAGAAATATGAAGGTGACAATCCTCCGAAGTGGGCCAGATACCTGTCTAAGCGGCTGATGAAAGCAAGACTTTCTAATTAATAGCAGATATCGACAGCAACTTCCAATATTGGGAATTAAATGTGTATTTAAATGACTGTAATTCATGTTTAAAATTGCTTTGCTGTATAATGATGTCTTGATTATTGTTGAAATAAATGACCATGATGTTTTAAAGTCCTCATGCTTGAATCCAGTCGTGTACTTTCTAAGACTTTGAGTGCCAAAGATGTTAAGTGCTTATGCCGTGTATAGCCGAAAATGTTAGGAACCCAAGCGTTGTTTTACACCGATGTGCCGTATAGGTTGCCGTGATTTAAGCAGAAAATAAGTAGCCTATAATGTCGGTTAGGTCAATTGGAATTTCCGTGAGAGCGTGGCAATGCAATCAAAAGTGGCAACATCAGTTACCAGATTAATATGTAACAAGAGCTGAGATAACTGTCATTAAGCATTCCCAACTTTTCTATTTGCAGGCTAGTCAGTCAGCCAAGAATAGAGGCAGGGCGTACAAGTGTGTGAAATGTGGTAAGGTTGACCGCAAGGGACGTTTGGTGGGCCATGTCCTCAAGGAGCACATACCAATAGATAGGGTGCCGTTTTACTGTTCCCTGTGCTCTTTCCGGTGCCAGGATAGGAGAACCCTTTTGGATCATATGAAAAGATACCAACGCCACAAAACTGAAGAGGCTAGGTTGGGGGTCCAGGATTACTCGAAGATATTGAGAAAAGGGACCAATCCAGTGGTTATTGATAGCCAATTTATAACCATGCTGACCAAAGAGGAGAGTCTTCTGCGGTTTGGTCAGTGTCGGGCTACAGATCTCGTAGATGAAGAAGGCATCTACGATGAGCAGGAGGAGACTGTGCGAATGGCCGATGGGAAACTGCTTCCCTCATGGTTGCTGGAAGCAGAACCTGAAGTTCAGCCTTCAACAGGCCAGCAATCACGAGCAGCAGCTAATCAATGCCACAGGAGAATGCCCATCGTGCCACAGCCACATAGATTTCCAAAGGTCCCCGAATATATTCCAACACCTCTTAATTACTTACACAATTCAAATCCAGGATCATCTACTTACTCACAGTCTGAACAAGTCACACCTCATGGTTTAATTTCTACACACCAAGTTCAGCCAGACGACAGTCATGTAAAGTTGGCCTCCAATGACAATATACTGTTTCTTATATCACCACAGCCACACAAGATTCAGCAGCCGTCACCACTACAGAGCAAACCTGTCACTCCTTATCCACCTACAACCACTCTTACCACACCACAGACACCAGAATTCACAGCCAAATTAATGACCTTAGACGAAAGCGAATATCAGCCTTTCGAGGACATCATGCCATCATCAGTGGACAAAGCTGATCCCCTTATGAAAGAGAGTGATGGACTCTATTCTTTCCTTAAAGGCCTTGATCACTCACCAGCAATTAAACAAGTGCCAATTAACAATGCAACTAATAAGATAATTAACCTTTCAAAGAACAGCTGCCACACCCAAACTATAACTAAAGAAACTGACGTAAAGAATCACAGACGGAAAACCAAACAGCAGAAATTACCAAATACATGGAGAGAATGTCGAAAACAATGGATGAACAACTGAAGGCAACACTAGCTACAAATCGCGCCATACAAAACACCTTGGATGAAGTTAAACGAATTGAAAGGAAGGTAACGAACATTTACAGGAAAATTGAAGAAAATGAAAATAAAAACACAGAATTACCACCACCAGCTAAGAGATGGAGAGGGCAGAGAGAGGAGGATGAGTGTAAAAGAGATAGACCAAGTGTTAAGAGTGTAATTAAGAAAGCTCACACAGCTCTATAAATACATGTATCATACAAGTGTCATAAAATTGTGAACTCAACAAGTACCTGTAAATTGTTAACAAGTACCTGCATATTGTTAACAAGTACCTGTAAAATGGACCAATACCAGTGGATTCCTAACAAGGACTGTTATGTGAATATGTATTCAAGTGACTGCGAATTCTGTGTTACCTAAGGGATTAATTTAAAGTGTAAAATGTTGACAAGCAGTGTAATTAAGTCAACACTGAAATATTGAAGTGATCTCGTTATTTAAATACTTAAGTGTGGGCATAGTATTTGTCATAAGATATTTGATAGTCACAGCTGAAGCTGTCATTGTAGAGTGAGTTATTCTGCAATGCTAATTTAGCTTGACTGTATTACTGTAAGAAATATTGCAATCAGTTTGAATTTAAAATAATTTTGTAATTGTACAAATTGATGTTACTTCATTCAGGTTGTAATTCCTGCATGTCTATGCATTAATCTATGCACACACATTTATAGGAACAAATGGTTAATAGTTCTAAGACATTTAATGTCATGGCTACCAATGGATGGTACAAATGTTATTTTAACATACAGTATACTAAAATGAGTATGCATTTGCTTAGTTGTTTAATCAGCTTTAAGTATCCACTAGACCGGAACCGGAAGTTGTGACTGGTGGTAGTGGACAGTAACTTATTCTATAGGAGATAGATTTGCAGACTGTGCGAATTGGCAACTATCATGTTGTGTATGTTAAAGTTCTTATAAAATGCTGACATGATAGTTTGCATCATCTATAAAGTATTTGTAATACAAATTGTTAAATTTTCAAATATTGTTGTTAAATAGTTGTATTGCAAATGCTATCCTTAAATATTAATTTGAGGCAGCAGGAGCTTAGCCTCTGTAAGAGGGGGGTAATGATATGCCCTGGTATTTTCCCCATGGTTTTGCACTGACTCGGTACTTGGAGTAATAGCATAACGAGTGAAGTCAAATAGTAACTTTGCAACTTTGTATAACATCTTACCTGATTTATATTTGATAATTTTCAGTATAATGTCTTGCTGTTTCTTTTATATTATTGCTGTTGTAGCACACCAACGCAAGTTTACAGATCGATGAATCTCTAGTACAATTCATGCAATCTGTTTGTTACGCTGGCTGCTTGATCCAGTTCGTGCAGATCCATGGATGAATAGCCGTTTATCTACTTTAAGTAGATCTTATTCTTTGTTGTCTCTACATGTATTTGTTAAACAACAGGGAACTGAGTTTTAAATCCATGTTATATCACAGTTTTGATGATCTGAGCCAACAGAACGAGTTATCATCGAGCAGCATCTATCCAGCATCATTTTGTTTATAGCAGCCATCTTATCTAAATGCATTATGGGATTGTTGCTATAGACGCTCAAATTTTACATAAATACTACAGAAGTTGATAAAGAAGAGATAATTATGTCTTCCTTCTATAATTTCACATTGGTTAGTATATAATGTGCCTTAAATATATATTGATATATTTTCTCGAACAGAGTATAGGTTTGAGGTTACGTCTTGGCTAACGTCCAATAGTTTGGGCGATTTTTGGTTGATTTCCTTGGGCGGTGACGTCACGTCACCCTTAGCCTGGGCGGATCGCCCAATATTTCGCCCATCACCCATAGATCTCACCCCAAACTTTCACCCACCCCCGTTTTCCTATATAAACCCTCGAGATCAGAGTCTCGAGGTCAGTCAGTTTAGAATTAATATCAGAGAAGCCATCCTCTGTCAAAGTCGATAACCAAACAACATGAATACTTTCGATGTAAGGAAGCAGTAAACAATCAAGACCCTTACCTAAATTTATCCAAATTATATGAGAGCTGACCATTTAGACTGATAATTTTGGGAATAACTTTATCTACGAATTTATAATATTACATAGATTGATTGATGCCTGGAACTGATGATGCCACTCGATGAATCGCGGACGAGAGAATTGTAGTCGTTTCGCCGCTTTCAGCGTATAATAATACTCTCGTACTGTTGGCCAGATAATTTAGTTATATTATGCTGTAGATTTACGATCATTCATTGAAGAGAGTCTACATAAAGACAATCAACTGATGAATACTGTGTTGTGTTGTTATTCAAGCTAGATACCTCCTACAAACTTCGAAGCGTTACGTGTATAGTTATTCACCGTAATGAACCATGCTACCAACATGAAGCGATAAAGAGCACAGCTACCGATAAGAAACGTAACAATATTCGTACAAAAATTAATAGGTGAATATTAATTAGCTATTATTTATAATTGTAATACACAGGAGACGTTTTTGGACATTTTAAAATGTATAACTCTATCAGCAAACTGAACAGACCCTGATCAGACTATTCCTACATGAGCCGTCTGATCTGGGTATACTCTGCAAGGTTAAAAGGAATGAGGAAAAAGGTTAACAAAATCATAAAACACATGAAAACTTGCAACCAGACGAGTTTAGAAACACCATTCTCCCTTCTGTAGAAGATCTAGTCTTGTTTTGTGACATAATCACTGGCCTTAGTACCAAAGTAAAGCGTCTTGTAAAACAGTTGTTGCTTCATGCAGGACGAAAGTAGTGCAGAAAGTTCCAGCAGCAGTTTTCTGAGTAACTCGTATTGCAGTCAAGACTAAATCTTAGACAGTGGTAGCGGTTTAGTGCATCAACTGTATTTTCTAGTTTGCATTAGCCCTGCAACTGCTAAGCGTTACCTAATTGGCATTTGCAAACAGTTGTGGTCTAGATGAGACGCCGAGTAACTCGTTGTGTCATTAGGGTCCGTTTGACACTCTGTCAATAGGTTTCCAAAAGCGTGAAGAATCAGACATAAATGAAACTTGTAACAGGTTGGAGATTAGGGATGTATTTTATAGCAGGCAAATGGTTAATGCTCAGAAATGCGCTTCAAAACACATATCAATACATTCCCTCCTATACTAGAATTCTGTAGTTTTGAAACCATTGTGATAAATAGAGCATTTGCTCCTATGGAGCAAATGCTCTATTTATCACAATAGTTTCATAATGTGACATTTACAGAGACGCCAAAATGCGTCACTAGGACTGAATGGGTTAAGATCTTTCTGCATGAGCTTTGATCTGCATCATGCAGACCCATAATTAGACCTCTCTTTGATGGCCGCTTAAGACAGGTTCTATTGTAGTTTATATAATGAGTTTCGTATAGAAATGTTTTATTAGCAACAACCTTAATATTCCATTACAGTTTAAGGCAGACTTTTTTTACATTCCGCTTCCATGACAACGACTACATGATACATGGTAGCATATAGTGTAACTCATAAACGAGTCTCCTGTTGGTTTAGATCTTTTCGTTACTCCCTGCTTACTTTCACTGAATACAGTTAAAACTTTTTTTGAACCTTAATGTGAAACATAGTGTCTTCTCAATTTGGATACGATGCAATTTGTACTTCTTCCGATTCTATTAACCCTTTCCCTCATATAAACGTATTTTCACGCATTTGCAAACAGAGTAGACCCAGATCAGACGGCTCCTAGAGGAGCCGTCTGATCAGGATCTACTCTGTTTGCTAATGGAAGTTGGCTACAATGTTCTACCTTCCTTATTTCATTATAACTATTTTGTCCATGAATATTCAGTATAGGTATTGAGATTTGGAATAAACATATAACAGGGAAGGGTTAAGCATTTGTGAAACTATTGACCGAGTGTCAAAAAGGCTTGGATCCTGATGAGATGCAGCATTTCTCGCCATCTCACTTAGTTTCGAACTGTTTGCAAAGGTCATGGATAGCAGGGGTGGGTGGGGAATGTTCAGCGGCTCTTAGAATCTGTACTGTTGATAGATGATACATTTTTTGCAAGATTAATGTATACATAAGGCAGAGTTACCCCCGGAGTAATTCGTATGCAAGGTTACAATACAATATTTTCTTTAACCCTTTCTCTGGTAGATATTCATGTAAGAAATAATGACATCGTGAATATTTATTAGATGATATTTTATAATGTGAAAGTTTTTAAAGGGAATGTGGTGCGTTGACAAAAGCTGTAGAATCAGATATATGAGACGTCTTATCAGGGTCTACTCTGTTTGCAAATGCATGAACAGGTGTTTATAAACCGTTATATGAAGAGACCGGCTGAAATAATAGGCCATTGTTCTAACAAACAATTGACCCGTACTCCGCTGTAACAATATCTGTTATAGATTCTTTCGTCATATGATTTCTTTTTCTAGAGCTCTATAAATCAAGTGTAAGAACAAATTGTATACCAACTATGTAAATTAATAACCGGATACATAAATTGGAGAATATTGTAATACGATTAAATTCAGGCAATTTATGACCATTCATCAATTATTTTTAATTTGAAGTACCCGACTACGGCATAGAGCCACGCAATATGCACATTTATATGTTAAACTTCTACATACGCTCCATCTTGTCGTAATTGTGCTGTTAAATAATTTTGTCACGAACAATCTAAAATAACTAAATGCGTTTAGGCTTTTAAATGGAAAAGTAGGCTTTTAAACCGCACGTCTACTGTTTAAATGCAACTATAGATGTATGGGCAATGTTTCAAGTAGTACTAGCTCTTGTACAAGCATCTATTATTCGCCATATTAACGAAGAAAAATGACAAAATGATTTTAGACATGCAGTTGTCCTCATACTTATCTGTTATGAAACACCCCTCTCGTACAAAATAGAACTCGCGAAGGAAATAAAGAGTACACATCTGATTGTAAGTTTTTTTTTATAACCCTTTCATCCGGGGACTCACATAAAATAACACTGATGGCTTGTTCCACTCTGATGTTTCAGGGGTGGGGTGAAAGGGTTCATAGTACCTTGCCTATGGCACATCCAGAAATATTTACTAACTACATTGGTATGTATTTACTGTTGACAGTTTTATAAGCACCGTCCAGTGGTGCACTAGTCCAAAATCGGAACTAGTCATAGTTCTGAAGAAGTTCACCGATGGTGAACGAAACTGTCAACACTACGTAAATTTATAGTTCTAGATGTACCATAAGGAAAATGTTATGATAGTGATAAGCAATCTTGCTGAAGCTGTTTAACCCGTTCCCTCATATAAACGCATTTTCACGCATTTGTAAAAAGAGTAGACCCAGATCAGACGTTATTCTGTTTGTTATTAGAATTTGATAAGTTTGCTTCTTTAGTTTCTAAACTCCCATATTTCATTATAACTATTTTGTCTATGATTATTCAGTAGGTATTGCAATTTGGAATAAACATAGAACAGAGAAATGTTTAACGATTGTAACCTTATTTTGACAATGTCCTGTTAACCGTTCTATATAGGAAACTCTGAAGGTATTAGGAGCGTAACTGACTCAAAATGTAATGTACGCACCGTGTCTATAGGGGTCCGGGGCATGCTCCCCGGGAAACCTTAGAAATGTGTAGTTTTGAAACCATTGTGGTAAATAGAGCATTTGCTCATATAGGAGCAAATGCTCTATTTGTCACAATGGTCTCCAAAGGTGACTTTTACACAGTCGTCAAAAGCGACATTATGGGGGAATGGGTTAAAGCTTACATAACAAGAACGAACGTTTATGAAAGTTTACCCCCCCCCCCCCACCCCTTTGCCTTAGTTTCATTTTGGCCATAACAAAGATTTCACCTTTCAGATTGATGTTATGCACGTGCGTAAGTGCATATTGCTAGCTACACCCATGTATATATGCAAAATGGTGAGTAGTGTTTAAATTGCTGTGGCAGCAGACGCCTCCATGTTGGTAATTTCTTTAACTGTAACACATGATCATGCGTAATATTCTAAATTGTTGAGTCAACACATTTGTAAATCCAGTCTTTACACCCACTCAACGTTGATTGCACTGTTGTAAATCAATATAATTTCAAGTCAAGAAATATCATTAGTTATGTTTCTGTACATTTCATCATCAGATACAATGTATTCAATCATGTGTTCAACCAATGAATATAAATGAAAAGAGTAATTGAATTAATGATTGTTTTAATTTAAACGTTTTGGCACATTCTCCGAAGTGGATACGATGCAATTTGTACTTCTTCCGATTCTATTAACCCTTTCCCTCATATAAACGTATTTTCACGCATTTGCAAACAGAGTAGACCCAGATCAGACGGCTCCTAGAGGAGCCGTCTGATCAGGGTCTACTCTGTTTGCTAATGGAAGTTGAAAGGTCTGTTTCTTTACTTTCTAAAATGGCTACAATGTTCTACCTTCCTTATTTCATTATAACTATTTTGTCCATGAATATTCAGTAGGTATTGAGATTTGGAATAAACATATAACAGGGAAGGGTTAAGCATTTGTGAAACTATTGACCGAGTGTCAAAAAGGCTTGGATCCTGATGAGATGCATTATTTCTCGCCATCTCACTTAGTTTCGAACTGTTTGCAAAGGTCATGGATAGCAGGGGTGGGTGGGGGATGTTCAGCGGCTCTTAGAATCTGTACTGTTGATAGATGATACATTTTTTGCAAGATTAATGTATACATAAGGCAGAGTTACCCCCGGAGTAATTCGTATGCAAGGTTACAATACAATATTTTCTTTAACCCTTTCTCTGGTAGATATTCATGTAAGAAATAATGACATCGTGAATATTTATTAGATGATATTTTATAATGTGAAAGTTTTAAAGGGAATGTGGTGCGTTGACAAAAGCGGTAGAATCAGATATATGAGACGTCTTATCAGGGTCTACTCTGTTTGCAAATGCATGAACAGGTGTTTATAAACCGTTATATGAAGAGACCGGCTGAAATAATAGGCCATTGTTCTAACAAACAATTGACCCGTACTCCGCTGTAACAATATCTGTTATAGATTCTTTCGTCATATGATTTCTTTTTCTAGAGCTCTATAAATCAAGTGTAAGAACAAATTGTATACCAACTATGTAAATTAATAACCGGATACATAAATTGGAGAATATTGTAATACGATTAAATTCAGGCAATTTATGACCATTCATCAATTATTTTTAATTTGAAATACCCGACTACGGCATAGAGCCACGCAATATGCACATTTATATGTTAAACTTCTACATACGCTCCATCTTGTCGTAATTGTGCTGTTAAATAATTTTGTAACGAACAATCTAAAATAACTAAATGCGTTTAGGCTTTTAAATGGAAAGTAGGCTTTTAAACCGCACGTCTACTGTTTAAATGCAACTATAGATGTATGGGCAATGTTTCAAGTAGTACTAGCTCTTGTACAAGCATCTATTATTCGCCATATTAACGAAGAAATATGACAAAATGATTTTAGACATGCAGTTGTCCTCATACTTATCTGTTATGAAACACCCCTCTCGTACAAAATAGAACTCGCGAAGGAAATAAAGTGTACACATCTGATTGTAAGTTTTTTTTATAACCCTTTCATTCGGAGACTCACATAAAATAACACTGATGGCTTGTTCCACTCTGATGTTTCAGGGGTGGGGTGAAAGGGTTCATAGTACCTTGCCTATGGCACATCCAGAAATATTTACTAACTACATTGGTATGTATTTACTGTTGACAGTTTTATAAGCACCGTCCAGTGGTGCACTAGTCCAAAATCGGAACTAGTCATAGTTCTGAAGAAGTTCACCGATGGTGAACGAAACTGTCAACACTACGTAAATTTATAGTTCTAGATGTACCATAAGGAAAATGTTATGATAGTGATAAGCAATCTTGCTGAAGCTGTTTAACCCGTTCCCTCATATAAACGCATTTTCACGCATTTGTAAAAAGAGTAGACCCAGATCAGACGTTATTCTGTTTGTTATTAGAATTTAATAAGTTTGCTTCTTTAGTTTCTAAACTCCCATATTTCATTATAACTATTTTGTCTATGATTATTCTATGAAGGTATTAGGAGCGTAACTGACTCAAAATGTAATGTACGCACCGTGTCTATAGGGGTCCGGGGGCATGCTCCCCGGGAAACCTTAGAAATGTGTAGTTTTGAAACCATTGTGGTAAATAGAGCATTTGATCATATAGGAGCAAACGCTCTATTTGTCACAATGGTCTCCAAAGGTGACTTTTACACAGTCGTCAAAAGCGACATTATGGGGGAATGGGTTAAAGCTTACATAACAAGAACGAACGTTTATGAAAGTTTACCCCGCCCCCCACCCACCCCTTTGCCTTAGTTTCAGTTTGGCCATAACAAAGATTTCACCTTTCAGATTGATGTTATGCACGTGCGTAAGTGCATATTGCTAGCTACACCCATGTATATATGCAAAATGGTGAGTAGTGGTTTAAATTGCTGTGGCAGCAGACGCCTCTATGTTGGTAATTTCTTTAACTGTAACACATGATAATGCGTAATATTCTAAATTGTTGAGTCAACACATTTGTAAATCCAGTCTTTACACCCACTCAACGTTGATTGCACTGTTGTAAATCAATATAATTTAAAGTCAAGAAATATTGTAAGTTATGTTTCTGTACATTTCATCATCAGATACAATGTATTCAATCATGTGTTCAACCAATGAATATAAATGAAAAGAGTAATTGAATTAATGATTATTTTAATTTAAACGTGTTGGCACATTCTCCGAAGTGGAGATCAATTCCACGGTGAAATTTAGTTATCCTGTTTAACGAGTGTTCCTTGTTTTTCTTGAGATTAAGACTTTCCTACTACTAAGTAATTACATTATTTTATTATTTTAGCAATTTATGTTTTGGTAGGGATGTTTTAAAGTTTAAATTCGTTCAGTATAGCATTAGATTATCATATCGCCTCATCACAGCAGTCGTCTGTTTGAATACAATCTACTGATATCGCCTCACCATAACAGTTTTCTGTTTGAATAATACATATTTCAGAAGAAACACAAAAAATAGGGTGCAGGTTTGATGTAGGTGCCTCATTTTTCAACCCTAACCTATGCACGTACTTCACATGAAACACAATAAAATCCACTTTAACGATAAATCCACTTCATCGATTGCTTTCCAAAACTTTGTATCTTTGGTCTGGACATCCACCATTACAGGTTCTCTTTCACCCCTTTACCTGTTCTATGTTTATTCCAAATTTCATTACCTATTGAATATTCAGAGACAAAATAGTTATAATGAAATATGGAAGGTGGTGCATCGTAGCCATTTTAGAAACTGAAGAAATAGATCTTGCAAACTGCACTAGCCAACAGAGCAGACCCTGATCTAGGTCTACTCTGTTTGCAAATGCGTGAAAACACGTTTATATGAAGGAATGTTTTAAAACCTCCTTAGGCTATCAAAATGGATCAACATCGGCGGAAAAATCATTGCAATCATTTTTAAAAGTATCCAATTCAATTAGTACTGATGAATATAGTTTGCAAGTGCATGTCTTGTCGTGCCTTGCATAGGTAAAGTACTCTATAATTATCGCATGCAAAGTTCTTTGTCTATTTCAGCTCTCAAAAGTATTCATTTCGATTCAAAACCAAAGCCAGCACGTTACATAGCATTGATTCTAACGAAACACCAACATCCTCGGCTTTTCGCACAGGCTACCCCTCGTATCACAAATTCCCCCGTGGTTTATGAAGAATTAATTAAAACACGACGAGTTCAAATCTAGTTCGATTAGTGTAACATTACCCAAGTTCGTTTTACTTATCAAACAGATTATGCAACAAGACTTGGTATAGTGAAGCCAGGTGTCTGAGGGTCTCGTTCAATAGCTTCAAAGTTGATTACATTCCAGAAAATGTTTTAAGAATTATGACGCTATAAGAGGGATCATGGTAACATGCGTGAATTGAAGGCATTGCAAACAGTATAGACACTGCTACAGATCAAGATCTACATTGGTTGATGCTTCTCGGCATCTGCTTACTGTATATAATAATACTTTACCTGGTGATATCAATGCAATAATCTGCCCATTATTAATGATAATCATTTAATTCTTATATATAAAATACACAACAAGGAAATCAGTTACCTATAAACAAACAGATCAGACGGTTCCTACATGAGCCGTCTGATCTAGCCCTACTCTGATTTCAAAAGTACACGGTTCTTAAATACGAGCTAAGTCATGTACCATGTACAGGTGGATATTTAGTACACTGTCTTAAGTAGAAGCTATCTCATGTTCCATGGATAGGTGGATGTTTACTACACAATCATTAAGTCCGAGGTAACTCGTGTTACATGGACAGGTGGATATTTTATACACGGTTCTTAAGTACGAGATAAATCTTGTTCCATGAATAAGGGGATATTTAATATACGGTCCTTAAGTACGAGCTAACTCATGTTCCATGAAAATGTGGATATTTAGTATACAGTTCTTAAGTACGAGCTAACTTGTGTTCCATGGAAATGTGGATATTTAGTATAAGTCCTTAAGTACGAGCTAACTCGTGTTCCATGGAAATGTGGATATTTAGTACACGATCCTTAAGTACCAGCTAACGTAAGTTCCATGGACAGGTTGATATTTAGTACATGGTTCTTAAAAAACATGGTCTTTGGTTTACAAGAGAAAACACTAGTGTAAGATATACGTAATATTTCAGTTTTTGAAACTGGTGTCATTGAATTCTCCAACGCTCTGTAGATGAGTATTTTTCTGAATTGAAATATATTGCATGCGATTTAAGCAGGAATGGAACCTATTTCGTTTATTTTTGGTATCAAATTAATATATTTAGCATATAATCACCAAATGATGTCGCAAAAAAAAAATAAAAAATTAAGACTTTATCAGGCGAATGTTCAAGTAAGACAGTTTGGATATTAGTCAGATGTATGTTCATTATAGCTTATGAACCCATCAAGTTGTGAATATGTAAGAAACTGCATAATCAGATCTATATTTTTTCATAAGTAAACCAAGCAGATCCTGGTCTGAGTTTACTCTGTTTGCAAAGGCGTCAAGCGTTTCTAGAGATAAACCATTATGACTGTGAAGAGTCTGTTTTGAAAGACAGTGTCGTTTATTATTCTAGAAATGTATTCGTATTTAAATTGCTAATTTATACTTTAATGAAAGCGGCATAATGAAATCCAAAATTTAAATTGAGTTCCAGGTATCCGATATAAATAGTTCAAATAGAGGACACTGTATTACTACAGTAAAACCTCTCTGTAAAGGCCACTAAATTAAATCAAATATTTTGTGTTTAAGGCAGGTGGCTGCTTAAAGCAAGGTGAAAGTAAAACAGAACGCTCCTATAGGAGCGTTCTGTTTTACTTTCACCTTGCTATAAACAACCACCTGTCCTAAATACCAACTAATTAACACAATTTAGTGGCCGTTATAGAGAGGTTTAACTGTACTAGCTCCACAACTACCAAATGGCTATATGAAATGTTCTGTAACTACATAAAATCTATGTAATGTAGCTACAGTGAAACCTAGATTATTCGAACACTAAAATACGTATCATTATAATTTTTAGACAAGTAGCAGCTTAATTCAGGGTAAAAGTCATGCAGAAATATCGCCTTGGAACATTCAGCATGACTTCCATCCTGCATTAAGCAGACAATTGCCTAAAAGTGTCTAAATTCTTCTATATTAATAGTTTGAACTATTTTTATTTTACCGTACTTGTAAATATGAAGAGCGATTGAATTCTGCTGGTAATTGACACTTGCAGAATCTGCAAATTGGGATGGTTAACACTTTGCTCCATGTACAGTAAAACCCCGCCAATACGACCACTTAAAAGAGGTATAATTACGGGTGCTATATGCAGGTGGTAGCTTAATGCAGGACAAAAGTAATGCAGAAAGCTCCTGCATTACTTTTGTCCTGCATTAAGCAACCACCTTCTTATAAAGATATCCATGTTTTTTCATTATGTGGTCGCATTAGAGGGGTTCTACTGTACTTGCATACAGAGTAAACCCAAACCAGGGTCTTCTCTGTTTGCTTATGGACTTTTATTGATCAGCTTTTACCGCTTCGTGATTTGCTACACCGTAATTAGTTTTCATAACATCATTATTTCTTACATGGATATTCTGGAGTAAAGGGTTAAATACTATAAAATGTTGCAAATGATCAGATCCCAGAGTTTAAAAATAAACTCCCGATGCGAATATAATATGTACCAATAAGAAAGGGATAGACCAGTACACTTTTATAAACTGAGAAACAATTGATTTTGGATACACCAGTACACTCTTTTAAAGTGAGAAACAATTGATTTCGGATACACCTGTACACTCTTATAAATAAATATGTCGTTTTGGTTTTGAAAACAGTGTATACTGGTTGGTCATCAACTGGTTGGGTAAACGCTTCAACGCTTGATCCAAATCCCTACCCTGCTAAACTAGACGTGTATGATATTACTAAACAGCTTGACATGTTTGCCACTTGGTCTATGAGTTCGTAAAAGCAATGCACATTAAAGTGAAACAGACAGGCATTTGAGTTGACATCATATTGTTTCAGCTAGATAAAGGTTATCAGCAACTTATCATGCACTACATCATTATCGTCTGACTGCGTGCGTGCGCGTTTTCGTGCGTTCCCGTGTCCGTGTATTCGTCCCATTGCGCGCGCGAGTGTGTGCATGCGTGCAAGTGTATGTTGGAGATGGAGGAGAAAAAAACAACAATATTGGACTGTCGTGTTGACTTATACATAAATATTGAACACACTGTCAAGTAATGAAGCAAACCTGACAAAATGCTTTTAGTACATGTTCAAATGAACATAAGACCTATCAAACTATCGCTCGTTATGGACCATGAATAATTGCAAATGTAAGGAACCCTGGCCAGCTTCATGTTTATGGTTAAACCTTTCCTCGCTGTGATAAATATATAGTATGCCCAAGTTTGAATATGGTGCAAGTTTGACTCTGTCCGATAGATCAAGCTTTTGAGAAATGATCGACCCAATCTGGATCCTGATGAGAGGACGAGTTACACGGCGACTCGTCTTGTTTCAAGCGGTTTGTAAAAGCCAGTCAAGTCTGGGATATCGAGGTAAGGGTTATTAGAGAAAAAGCAATTACAGTAAATTCCTCTAATGCGACCACCAAAAATGGGCATAATTCGGGGGGGGGGGGGGGGGGGGCAGAGGCAGGTGGTAGCTTAATGAAGGACGAAAGTTATGCAGAAAGCTCCTATAGGTGAGTTGCAAACCACCAGTGAAGAGAGGTACAAATCACCAACTACTGTTTACTTTTAAGGAGAGGTACACATCACCAACTACTGTTTGTCTTCATCTTGTCCAGTAAAGAGAGGTACAAATCACCAACTACTGTTTGTCTTGTCCAGTAAAGAGAGGTGAAAATCACCAACAGTTGTTTGACTTCATCTTGTCCAGTAAAAAGAGGTACAATAAGTCCGAGTTTAGGCTTTGTAATAGTTGCCTACATGCGATTCAATCAATCTGTTTTGGAAGTAATGATTTTTAATTTAAATAGCTTGGATATTGATGAGACTCCAAGCTGTTTTCAACTGCGAGTCAGATCGCGGATAGCAGAATAACGGTTAACATCTTTTGTAGTGTACAGTAAAACCTCTCTATAACGACCACTAAATTACATCAAGTATTTTGAGTTAAAGGCAGGTGGCTGTTTAAAGCAAAGTGAAAGTAAAAGAGAACGCTCCTATAAGAGCGTTCTGTTTTACTTTTACCTTGCTTTAAGCAACCACCTGTCCAAAAGACCAACTAATTAACACAATTTAGTGGTCGTTATAGAGAGGTTTTACTGTATATACATGTACAACGGCACTAAATATAGCTTGGAAGGTATGCATCTTCTTTCAATAATATTGTGTTGTAAAATGATATGGTTTCATTATAGTGATTGTTGTTTGGTTCCCATGACAACAAAACATGCAGAGTGATTAGTTTCGTGCGTACACACCTGTTACAACTTGATTAATTGCATCAATGGGGTATAAATAACCTGATCTATAAACAACCAACTCTTAAACCACTTATCATTACCTGAATCGCATTTGCAGACATATTTTGACCGTCTGGACATATCTTTTAATAATAAGAATTGAATTTGTAAGTAAAACATCAAACATTTAACAATTTGCTTCATTCAAAGAATTTTCAAAGCTTTGCAAACAGAGTAGATCGAGTCAGATGGCTCCGACCAGGGCTCCCTATCTTTGCTAATGAAATTCTACCAATATCAAAAGCTCCTGTGTACACATGCCACTACAACAAGTTAATAACTATTAACGGGAGTCATCATTTATTAAATGAATTTTCAACAAGAAGGGGTCTGAAAAGTAGACAAGCGTAGAACATAGAACAGATATAAATGTTCTTTCTGGATAATGATTAACTCATTCCCTCCTAGACTAATTTAGACCCAACCTTTTTTAATTAATCTACCGAAAAAGAGCATTGAATATAGAAAAGGAAAACGTTATAATTGTGTAGTTTTGAAACCATTGTGACAAATAGACAATTTAAATGATTTATTGATCACAATGGTTTCAAAACATTGAGTTTTACAGAGGCGCAAAAAGACGTCAGTAGGAAAGAATGGGTTAATATCTTAAACAAAAGCTGACTGATAATACCATCTTGTCTTACAAAAACAGGTGATATTTTAGCATGTGCCTATTACATTCATGTTAACCTCTTCAGAAAAATTGGATACAGATTTAGCCAAGTTTCTGATGAAATGACCTACGCTACACCCTTGTCTTACAAGCAGATGATAGTGTTAATATATTCCTATTACATTCGTGTTAACCTCTTCAAACAGATTGGATATAAGTTTAGCCACACTACTGATACTTATGAAACTGGTGCTATCATCTTGTCTTACAACAGGTGATATCGTTAGTATATTCCTGTTACGTTCGTGTTAACCTCTTCAAACAGATTGCATATAGATTTAGTCAAGCGTCTATTGAAAGTGAATGCAAGCGTCTATTGAAAGTGAATGATGCTACCATTTTGGATAGCTTTTTCATGTAAGGAAGTCAACAGGCGTTGTTTTATATTATCAATATTTTTATATACATGTATATGTGTACTGCCAATTCTGCCTATACTGCTGGGAGACTCATTTTTATTTAGAAATAATAGTTAGAATATCGAAAATGTGACTTTAGGCAATTGCGTGAAATAAATTTGTCTCATTGTAGATAAACACTCAGTGAAACCGAAAACCTATTAATGTCACTCTCTAAAAGGAAATTCAAGTAGTAGAAACTTCTAAACATAAACACCTTTGGCGTGGGGAACGAGTCACCAATGTCCTTTGCAAACAGTGTATATCTAGACGAGATGGTCCATGGATATTCACGGAAAGCTTGACCTGACTGAATTCTGGAATAGTCCATCTGAAAAATCAGCGTTGAAATGGTTAAGAATAATCTTACAGTAAATTCATAGACGAACTTGCACAAATGATATTTATCCAAAATAACCAGACAAAAAGAGCATTACACCGTCGATAATAGGAAATAATACTAGATATTTGGAGTTGACTCAGGGAGGATATATTTTATTGTTTCCATGTTTGTTTTCATTTGTGATTATCCGAGAGAAAGAAAAAACATTAGCCCTTATCCCGCGACATCGCAATTGTAAACAGCTTGAACCCAGATGAGAGGCCGGGTCACACGGTGTCTCATCAGGATCCAATCTGTTTGACAATCTGTCAATAGTATATTCGTTTGTGAATATCAACGAGAAATGTTTTCGCTTGTTTCAGTATACTGTTTTCATACACAAGGGACATAAGGTTCCCATGAATAATGATATAGACAAATATAGGATAACATTAACCCAATGAAAATTAATGTAAGAAATCATTACATTATGAATATCAATTGCATTATTTTTTGTAATGGCATATGAACACAGGATATTTTGGCCAAGGCAGAAACTGAAGAATCAAATATGCAAGCAAAGTGGATCCTGAATCAAAGGGCTCCTACATGCGTTTGAAGTGGTGTTATGTCATAATCAGTTTGTCGGTATAACGTTTAGAAACAATCTTTACGAGGCAAACAGTTCAGATCCTGCTCAAAGAGGTCCTAGGTGAATCATCTGATCTGAGTCTACACTGCTGTGTATGTCCTATTAAAAGACATACTGCGTAATTAGGTCCAACTTATAACGCTGAGTTTTGATATTGAATGCAACAGCAGTATTGTATCTACCATGTAAATTTATATCACATACACTCTCTTAATTAACCCTTTCCTTTATGTAAGCGCATTTTGACGCATCTGCAAACAGAGTAGACCCAGATCAGACAGCTCCTATAGGAGCCGTCTGATCAGGGTCTGCTCTGTTTGTTTATGTTGTAATATAGATCTGATTCTACAGCTTCTGCTTGAGCCAAAATGTACTGTGTTCATATGCCATTATAAAAGATAAGCTTATTAATATCCATGGCGTCATTATTTCCCACATGAATACTCACCATGGAAAGGATTAATGCTTTACCTCATGGATATCAAATAATGTAAGACATAATGACATCATGAATATAACTTAACTGATTACTTATATTGGCAGACACTGTAGAATCAGATCTATATAGTTCCATATGCAAACGTATTAGAGTCTGATTAGACGGCTCCTATAGGGGCGTCTTGATCTGGGTCTGCTCTGTTTGCTCCTTCAAAATACGCCTGTGCAGTGAAGGATTAAACAGATCTGGTTATCGTCTGCATTCTTGAATCTGAACACGAGATCCCCAGGTCAACAAGCGAGTTTTACTGTTCCCGGTACTGAGATTAGTTCATCTAAGCCACAGTGCCGTTTGCCAGTTATGAATACTAAAGGCAGCTAAATATGCAGATTTCGTTATGGCAGTAACGATTTGGTGTGGTGATACGTGTATATTGGATATCATTTCGCTATAGTTCCGTCATGTTTCAGGTATCGGCGCTTTACGACTTGCTTGCTTCACAATGCCGTTAAAGCAAACTCAAATAAACAAGCAAACATGTCTCAAGTGGAGTATTTAACCCTATACCTGAAAAAGCTACCTTTTGACGCCTTTGCAAACACAGTAGACCCAGGTCAAAACGTTTCCAGTTGGAACCATCTGACCAATGTCTGCTCTGTTTGCTTTTATGAAATGATAAAGTATAATATCGCCAGGTGGTTGCTTTATGCAGGGAGAAAAGTAACAAAATGGATATAACTGGTGGGGAAATAAAAATAGCAGTTATTTTGGTTCAGGACAAATGTCGAGATGTATATTTTTTATTTCATTTACGCCGACTGTCATAAGTTCGTATCGGTTTCTTTCAGCACAGTCCAAAGACCCTTCTCTAAGCTATAATAGTCGAATAAATAACTAGAAAAACAACTGGCCCTCATTCCGATCTTCACGACCTGGCTCGGATTCGCAAACAGGTTGGATCCTGATGCGACGCCGAGTAACTTATTTGACACTCGGTCAATAGTTTCTTGGAAACCCGGTTGATTGGAAATAATAATCATATCCAAATTTGATCAGACATTATTTTTACAGTGGGATAAGGGTTACACAAGAAATATGGCTCAGAGGTTATAAAACCTGTTGCTTGAGAGTCTGAGGTCATTCTCAAGCCAATTTTGGGTCAGATTCAGGGCTTCCTTAGAATCTGACCAATCAGATACTTGAGAATGATCTCAGACTCAGGCTCAGTTTTATAACCTTGGACTATGTAGTTGGTCAGAGTTTCCTTGCCATGGCAATCAACATATTTCGCTGAAAATGTATCTGGTTACCTATGCAAACATTTTGGATCCAGAAGAGATACCGAGTTACTCGGTGTCTGATCAGGAATCCAACTGTTCGTCACTGTCATTGTTTTTGTTTTACAATGTAACAAAGGAAAGGAAAAGAAACTTGTAACGGAAAACAAAAATTGCAGGCGACACAATTTGGTAGCGAAAGAGTTAATGATGGTCAATAAAGACTTCTCAACAGGTCTTATGCTCATTTTTATATTACACTAAAAGCATTTTGTCATGTTTACTTCATCACTTGACGGTGTAATTAAAACGTCTGTAGAATTTGAGTTCGACAATCTCATATCGCATGTATGTATTGTTTTCTTTGTGATAACCAGTGCCTAAACATACGAATAACCTCCGTCGTGAGAAATCGTTGTCTCCGGCTTTTACAATCTTATGCAAACAGATGATAAAATACTATAGATGACAATCCTTCGGGATCGTTAGTTTCGATGTTATTACATGTAGTTTTGAGAAATGAATGCCGCTTAAGCCGGTGCTAGGAGTTTGAACAGTATTGCACTTTAAATAACTGCTTATCAGCAGATTCCATAAAACGGAGTCTGGAGTCTGCAATTTTCTTCATTGCTGTTTTTGCTTTCGACGGATCTTCTATTTTCAGAATTTAATTCTTATCCTGCTTGGAAAAAATGTATCAACTCAAAAATTTAAAATCCTGTCTACCGCATGCTAAACGTTCTTTCGATTCCCATGGTGTCTTGTAGAAATTACAGGACGATCTGGCCAACTAGGGATTCCCATGGTAAATCCCGTTAATTTCCTCGAACATCGCGACTTGTCTGCTAGTGTGTTAAAACCATCTTTGACAAAAATCGATCTTCACCAGGAATATTGATGTTAAACTTAAAGGGGAAAACGGCAAAATGTATTTGTATGAAATTAAGGTATCAAAATTACGTTCAACATGTATTAAAGAATGTGGTAAGCAATAGACACAAACTAGAGATGCGGTCTGTTTAGGTTCTGGAAAGCCGTTCAGGACATTTAAGGCTTTTGAACCCCACAAACAAACGCCCTGGTTTGAGGCAGAGACCAGTCCTATAAGTTTTACTTGTTTCCCTATTTTACCATTAAAGCTTTCAACGCGGATTTTTTCAGAGTGTTGTAGACCTTCATTGTTTATTGGTAGAGTCCATACAGTATGAAAGGTAATATTTGCAAGAGGATTTTGAAAGACAAATAGTGAAGACCCAGATCAGGAGCCCTCTGATATGGGTTTACACTGTTTGCAAATGGCAGGGCACGTGTGTCCCGTATGCAAACGGTTAATCACATTGGTCCCATGAGGCTATTGCTTGCCCTGCACTAAGTGAAAAACGTCATTGCTTATTTACATAAGTAAATAGCCTAGGCTCTTGCATTATTGCCATGGTAATTCAATCGTCAGGAAGTGGATTCTTTAGATTGATGTTTATCAATGTAGTCTATCAGACATACCCTTAATATCGCCACTGTTATCCGGACCTATATTATCATATGCAACTCGGCGTCACATCAGGATCCAAGCTGTTTGACTCCCTATCTCTCTTTTTATAATAATAAAAAAAGAATAAACGCTCAGTCTAAAGCTTGAAACAGACAAAAATATTTCAGCAGACAAAAATGCTCACACTGAAAGAGCTAATTTGACTTTTTTCTGGAAGTAATCGTAACAATCTGAACTTCCTTGTTAGCACATACAAAAAGTATAAGACAAATAATAGAGGCTGCTGTACCATGAAAAACAATGTTTTGTGTATCAACTTATCAAAGTTTTCGTAACATTGTACTATTACACGTGATGAAAGTATCGCTAATGATACCGCATGATTTGTTAACATATGAGTAGTTGCTTAACCCTTTCCCTGTTCTATGTTTGGTCAAAATTTCAATACCAACTGAAAATTCATGGACACCATGGTTATAATGAAATATGGAAGGTGGAGCATTGAAACCATTTTAGAAAGTATAAAGAAACAGATCTAATGAATTCCATTCACGCACAAAGCAGATCCTGATCAGACCTCCTTATAGGAGCCGGCTGATATGGGTCTACTCTGTTTGCATATGTGTGAAAAGGCGTTTATATGAAGAAAAATGTTATTCGGCGTCTCATGTGCATCCAATCTGTTGGCAAACATCATCGTTGTTTTGTTCCATAGATTGTTGTTTGGAAACAATATGATTTGCATCCTTGTTTTGATCCATAGATTGTTGTTTGGAAAATATGTGATTTGCATCCTTGTTTTGATCCATAGATTGTTGCTTGGAAAATATGTGATTTGCAGCGTTGTTTTGTTCCATAGATTGTTGTTTGGTAATTGGTGATTTGCAAATAGAAACACACAAATGATGCTGAAGTACTGAAAACTAAGAAGTAAGACAATTTATGAAATAAGTCCATCATGTAATGTAATAGTACAAAGTGAAAGGTTTAAGGAAAAACGTTGTAAGACTGAATGTCTGTCATTGTTATCATTACTTCATATGTATGTTTATGAATCTGTATAAATCTCAAAGTTAAATAGGATTACCTAAATAGTACACAACTAATGTTACTGTAGACAAACCAAAAATTCGAAATATTCAAACCTTCAATCTAATCTTACCATACTTCAGGTGAAATAAATACTCCGAGGGGCTTGCAGAAAAAATGCTTTATTGAAAATAACCAGACAAAAAACCTATCATACCGTCAGTAATAGGAAATAAACGACCTTTACTTGACATTTGGACCGCTCTTATTTCCGGAAAACATATATGTTATTACTTTCATTGTTTTATTTGTGTATACAGTAAACCCTCACTAAACCGGAATTCTAGTGGAGAAGAATTTAGAGACGTTTAGACAGTTGGCTGTTTAATGCAGGGTGAAAGTCATGCAGAAAGCCCCGCTCCTCTAGGAGCTTACTGCATGACTTTCACCCTGCATTAAGCTACCACCTGCCCCAAGACCAATATGTATACCACATATAACGCCCGGTTTAGTATCTAAAAGAAATCCTTTCGATTGATTCAGTATGTATTTTGATAAATTTGGAGAATTAGAATTATGTGAAAAACATATTTCAGTTAACTCTTCAACGCTATGAGGAAATATTTTAGATTAACTATAATGTGTTAACTGTTTAACCATTTTCTTCATATCAACGCATTTTCACGCCTTTGCAAACATAGTAGACCCAGATCAGACGGCTCACGTGAAAGCCGTCTGATAACAGTCTGCTCTGTTTGCTTAAGAAATTATACTATATATATGAGTCTACAAAATCCTGTGTACACATGTCATTATAAAAGTTCAATAAATAAATAGTCATTATGTCATTTTTTCTTACGAGAATATTAACATGAAAATGGTTGAACTGAGATCAGGAGCCTCGTTACTACTTAACCCATTACCTCATAGGCTACTTTTAGATAAAATCTCTTTGAATAAATCTACCGAAAAGGAGCATTAACCAGAGAAAAGGAACATTTTAGAATTTTGTAGTTTGAAACCATTGCTCCTATAGGAGCAAATGCTCTAATTATCACAATGGTTTCATAAAGTAACTTTTACAGAGTCGTCAAAAGTCGTCAATATGAGGGAATGGGTTAAACTCTGTGACATTTTGGTTAAAAGAAATAAGGGTAAAAACAATTTAAAATGGACCGGAGGTCAATAATTGATGTCGAAAGCTAGAAAACGGTTTAAACTCTATTCGGTGAAAACTAAAACCGAAATGCATCAACTTTAACCCATTCCGTCCTGGTCAACAAATTTATGATTACCTATGCAAACAGTTTGGGTCTAGACACGACGCCAAATAACTTGGGTGTCTCACCAGGATCGAAAGTGTGTGTCACTGAACGCGTTTCTGCAGAGACATGGAAGAAATAATGTCCTTTATAAATCAATTAATGAGTCAATGATGTTTTATAAATGAAAACAATCCCATAGTTGGATGGGCTTAACTGTTAGCTGACTGCACGTTTCCATACAAAACTTACTTTGTTTTCAAAAAGTTAACCTGTCACCACCGAAGTCGACGGAAACGATATTACAGTAGCACCTGTCTTAACCCATTACCTCATAGGCTATTTTTAGATATAACCTTTTTGAATAAATCTACCGAAAAGGAGTATTGACTAGAGAAAAGGATAATTTTAGAATTTTGTAGTTTGAAACCATTGTGATAAATAGAGAATTTGCTCCTATAGGAGCAAATGCTCTATTTATCACAATGGTTTCATACTACGACTTTTACAGAGTCGTCAAAAGTCGTCAATATGAGGGAATGGGTTAAGCGACCTTATATTGACTGGAAACAGGAATCTTAAAACGCAGGTGGTTGCTTAATACAGGGAAAAAGAAATCTAGAAAGCTCCTATGGCTTTCTGCATTACTTGTGACCTACATTAAGCTACCACCTGCCTTACAAATCTTTAATTTTGACCTTTTTATAATGGTCGCTTAAGAGACGTTCTACCATACTTACAAACTATTTGTCGCCAAAAGAGTGACGACATATTTGACTGACATTAGAATTGTTTCAGCCGATGAATGAACACAAATTAACGTTCGGTTGCCTGTTTCTTTCAGTTCAATAACAGCGTAGGAATGTCAGAGTTCCTTATTAGACACCGTGATAAAGTTACCTTGTGTAAAATATTTCAACTATTTTTTTCTTTTCGATCTCATATACACATACATACTTTAATGCACATAGTTATAAGTAAACTCTTTCGTTGCCAGATTATTCGGTGACTCATCGGAATTAACCGAATATTACCGAATATTCTCAACGACTATTAACCCTTTCCTTCATATGAAAGTGTTTTAACGCATGTGCTAACAGAGTAGACACTCCTATAGGAGCCGTCTGATCAAGGTCTGCTCTGTTTGCTAATTGAATTTGAAAGGTCTGTTTCTTTACATTCTAAAATAGCTACAATGTTCCACCTTCCATATTTCAATATAACTAATATGTCCATGAATATTCAGTAGGTATTGAAATTAGGAATAAACATAGAACAGGGAAAGGTTAACATACTTTGACATTTCAACATTGTTGTTTTTCACCCCGTTATATTTACTAGAGAACTATATACCCAGACTTCCTTATGACAGTAATGATGTATTGTTGTGATGTTTGACTTTTCTCTAAATTTCCGTCCTGTCTGCTGTGGAATATATAGGGAAATACTGTTGTTGGGTACTATTTGATTAGGGTTATGAGAGACACGAAGTAGTCTTAATACCTTTTTATTTCTGTCTGCTTAAATCAGCGTCCGCTCGAATATACAATATATTCCACTTCTTTGTTGAAGGTTTACAGCACGAAAAACGATCCACCAAGATGTAAACTGCATGTATTTGCGAAATATGTTAAAAGTCGCCAATATCATTCTTAACCCATTCACACATGTTGACGGCCTTTGACACATCTGTAAAAGTCACTTTTTTGAAACTATTGTAACACATAGAGCAAATGCTCTATATATCACAATGGTTTCAACGCTACACACCTCTGAAAAATATTTTCTTTAATGAATGCTCCTTTTCGATAGATTTATTCAAAGAGATTGTGTCTAAAATAGGCTATAAGTGAATGGGTTAGAAGTCGCCAATAGCATTCTTAAGGTTGGATACAAAGGCTTACAATGAGTGTTGTGTTTTGTTAGAAACTAGGAAAGAAGTAGTTACTTCTCGGAGCATGTTATTCCATCGAGAGGAAACGATTCTGTTATTATAGGCATTACTGCAGATACATCTAATCTTTTCACTGAAGCTCTGTATATATAACAATAATGACATACACCACTAGACTTATCATCTCTTTGCTTATGTTATTTTCATAGATTCGCTTCCATAAAAACATTGATATATTTGATAACAATATAAGCGAAATTGCATCATTGTGTTGGCAACTCGTGATATTCATTTGGGAAACAATCTACAGTAGAACCTGTCTTAAGCGGTCATCAAAAAGAGGGCTAATTATGAGTATGTAAGGCAGGTGGTAGCTTAATGCATGTCAAACGTAATGAAGAAAGCTCACATAGGAGGTTTCTGCATTACTTTGCGGTGTGCGATGGTCTAATGGTAACACGATTGACTACCAATCCGGAGGTCCGGGGTTCAAATCCCGGTCCCTCCAGGAAATTTCAGAGATGCTTTTCAGGGTTTCCATCTCGCACCTCCTCTCCACCCAGAGGTTAAAATGGGCACCTGCGAGGGTCACTAGCCGGTACTGTGGCTGCATGATTGCGCCATATGTTAGCAGTGCTCAGTATTGTAGGACAATGACTCAATGACCAGGGGAGTAAATGTACTCGGCTGAGTGGTCATTCGGACTGAAAGTAGACTATAATAACTAGGTACTTTACTTTTTTATTACCTTTGCCCAGCATTAAGCGGGTACCTGCTTTTTAAGACTCCTATATTCAATAAATGAATGACAGTATAAAAAGGTTCTACTGTACAACCAACATAACTATATAATATAATTGAATTGTCTGAAGTAAAGCTTAGCGGTTGTTTAATACCGCGTCAGTCTTAAGAGCTTTTGTGTTTTTACATTTAATATACTTATTTGTTGTCATCTTTTCATTTTGTAAATTTGATTGTAGCTTTTCTAAATACTGTGATCGACTGTTTGTTTGTTTGTTAAAGATAACCCATCGCTATAGCTATGAGGTCAGTGTATAATCAATGTCGTCGATGTGCAAACATGGATTGTTTTGGCATAATTTTCTTAGCTTTGAGGTATCCGTGACAGACAAACACGTTTATCAACCCTATAACTAATGGATATCAATTTAAGAATAAACGACTGCATAAATATTTAATATACAAATATCTTCCTAAATATACCATTAATTAGCATACTTAATAATAAATATACAGTATAACCTCTCTATAACGACCAGTAAATTACATTAAGTAGTTTGTGTTAAATGCAGGTGGCTGCTTAAAGCAAGGTGAAAGTGAAACAGAACGCTCCTATAGGAGCGTTCTGTTTTACTTTCAGCTTATTTTAAGCAGACACCTGCCCTAAATACCAACTAATTAACACAATTTAGTGGCCGTTATAGAGAGGTTTTACTGTACTTGCAAGTCGTAATTATTTCCCTTTCACGACAGCTTCAAGAACGCAGAAATTGCTATATGAGCCCATCTAGGATTTATTGCCATCCGTTTCCATCGCAACGACAATTACCTTGAGATACTGTTTCACAGACACCTGTTTATGTATAATTTGCTCGTATATGATGTTCCTATTAACCATTTTCCTCATATAAACGTATTTTCACGTAATTGCAAACAGAGTAGACCCAGGTTAGACGGCTCCTATAGGCTCCTTATTTCTTACATAAATACAGAACAGGGAAACGGTTAATTGAATATAGGGTTGCATTATTAAATGACCACCTTCCTATAGATTTAATGTCTATCAATGATTACAACTATAGTAAAAACTCTCCATATTGGCCACTAAGAAGAAGCCTAAATATCGATATGTGCTCTGCACCAAACAGCTACCTGCTTTTAATGACCCATGTGATTATAACATAGCTTTAATGGCGTTTTCCCTAATTAATATTTTAAAACCTATATAAGTAGGACGATATTATACGAACTGCGTAGATGGACTTAGTATCCTGTAAACATTGAATTGCTTTTAATAGTACAACATTACGCTTTCAAAAAATATTTTCACAGTTCGGAACATATGTAAACATTATTCGCGAAGCCATGCACAAACAACTACAATTTGCCACCGTTTGGTAACCTTGATATTCAGTAATGAGTAGTAATCAGCACGATGAGACAGGAAGAATAAAATAGTTTGATGCTAGATACCTCGTCTGCAAAGTTCGTCGTCTACTACAATTTTTATTCGTTAATTTTCTTTATTTTCTTTCACAAACTTTTATTTACCTTAGTAACAAATGCAGTTGAACTTTGACATCTCGAGCTTCAATGGACTAGTAAAATTAATTCGAGATAACAGACGTTCGAGTTATCTTATTTCTGATCTGGACAATTTCTTAAGTTCACAGCTTAATGCAGGTGTAAAGTAATGCTGAAAGCTCCTGTAGGAGCTTTCAGCATTACTCTATACCTGCATTAAGCTGTCACGTGTGTTTGTAGACATGCGTAATTATACATTTTAGAGCAATGCTGTATTGTAAGTGTTGGAATGACTGAACATTAAGTTCGAGTTATCCGAGTTCGAGATATCGAAGTTCAATTGTAGTTTAGAAACTGATGAGACGCAGAGTTAATCGGTTACTCGGCATCGTATGAAGACATTGACTGTTTCATAGGTAATCACAGGTGTAATATTGGCAACGAAACACTTACGTAAATACTGTATTAATGTGATAACATTGATTGGAAAACATACATCGTTTTAACTACCGGTAATCTTTCACCACTCTTTGACATTTCCATGAACGTAATCATAGGCGGTGTCGGGTAATACATTTTCATCTACAGAACTCAAAACATGGGCATACAAACACTATATGACATCACGAATAAGGTGGGATAGGCTTTAGAATCTGTCACCACCTAAAATTACCAATTTCAAGTTTAATAAACATGTGGATTTCCGTTATATTGGTTTTACATTCTATTGTCAGGTAAGGTTCGGGGCTAGGATTAGTGTTAGGGTTAGGATTAATGTTAAAAATAACATTGTATGAACTGTTGTAACCAGCACAGTGTACCGTAGAAACTTCAAAAGCATTCAAAAAGTTCAATAAATTAAAACCAAAATACGATTTTGTTTCGTCACATGTTTTTTGCAAAGGACATTCATGCCATATTTATAGTTGTACGTCTATTATTTTTAGGCTTAAATGAATATTTATATATAATTCTAAATCTGATTTTGTTTGCTTGTACCGGGGGAGGGGGCGCTACGGTCGTTTTAACCGTATTTCCGTCATATTATGACGCGCAGCTAGTTACAGATAGAGGACGCACAGAGGGTTTTCTGTGTATGCAACAAATTTGCTTCGTTTCGTGCACACAAGAACAATCGGATATAGCCACTGGCCAACTGCGAGTCTGCAAGAAGGCTTCTTCACATGAAAAATGTAAATGCCCAGACTGGGATCTGACCCACAGCGGTGAGGAGTTAATTGATTACCAGTCTGATACCATAACCACTCGACCACGAGTCCCCGTAAATGAAGACTAATCAAGTTAAGACAATGTAAACTAACTAAAACACACTATGCAGTAATTCATAGATAATCCTTTAGGACCAGGCGTCCATTAGGACGCCGAATGGTTCCCGAAGGGTTCACGAATGTGGATATCACAGATTCTGGATGATTCGGCATGCCTTCGGGATGTTCGGGAACCCTTCCGCATCATTCCTGAACCCTTCGGGAACCCTTCTGTGTGTTTCGGGGACTGATCGGGATCGAAAAAAATTCGGCATCCAAGTTTTAAAAGTTTTTAAATTTGGACGCCGAATATTTTATTCGGGAAGGCTTCGGGACCTTCTGGAACCCTTCTGGAACCCTTCGAGACGTTCGGGAACCCTTCGCGGTGGTTTCGGGGTAGATTCGGGGTCATTCTGCAAGGCTTCGGGATCTCCTGTCCATCCGGAGCGGTTCCAGAATGAAGCCGAATCGATGCGGAATGCTTCCCGAAGGCTTCCCGAATGCTTCCCGAAGACGCGGAAGGGTTCCCGAATCCACGCGGAAGACATGACGAATGTATTATGAACGATTCATATACATGTACTTAATATCAGGCTTAACTTATTAGGGGTATTACACTTACATATAGAGAAGATAAGTGAAATAATTTTATCTAAGAAGAATCCTTACAGACATTTTGTTATATTTTTAAACAGAAAATAACAGTTTGTGCATGAACTATCCAATTAAACACAACATGAATTTGATAAGAAGTCTGTTACAAATTCTTAAATATTGTTTTTGATTTTAGAACACCCGCAATTATTATCAAATACAATATGTACTCTTAAATTGACAATTAAACAAACGTCTTACAATTTGTTTTTACAAACTAAACACTATTTTATGAAAATTTATGCTCTGATATAATTTTTAAGTAACAGGCTTAGCTAAGTTATTACTAAGGAATGTTCGTTAAACCGGTGCCTGAATAGTCTCAGACGACGCTGATGTCAGCAAAACTTATATACATACATATATATATGAATAAAAACGATCGTCAGATTGCTGAAAGGATTTCGAGATATAAAATACAATATACAAGAAACTTAACTTATAGTCGGATGTTACAAAACATCTTATTTAACATGAGCTAGAAGTTATTTACCGACTAAAACAATAGCTTTTTAACAAAATAAAGTCCATTACTAACTACCTATGGATAAAATGCATGTATAAAGAACAGGAATAACTATAAAATAAAACGCATCTAAATTGTGCTACCTATTATAAATAGCTTAAAATAGCATGTATATAATCAATCCCTTATACTCGTAATTGTTTGTTTTTACGAAAACGAAATAAAACATATCAGAGGGAAACATCTATATGTAGATGTATGTGTGTGTGCGTACGTGTGTGTGTGCTCTTTCCAAGTACTTGCTAAGAGTGTATTTGAGTCCCATACAAAACAGGGTCTACAGAGTATTAATATATAGATATGTCTGTATCCTTTACAAGTAGTATACTTGCAAAGAGTGAACTTGTCTTTTGCAAACAGTGGAGCTTCTGAAAAAGGGGTTCGTGTTTGACCCACTCAAACAGGGTCCATTGAGTTTGTTATTTTGCAACACATCTATAGCTATAATAGATATATGTCAATAATTATTGACATTAATTCATATGTGTACACTTACTTATTTTGTAGTATAAGGCTGTGTGCATATAGTATGGATATGTGTAAGTGGATCTGTACTTGTACTATAGAAGCCTAAGAACTATCTTCAGATGCAAATTAAGATATGAAATGGAAATAAGACATACATGTGTAATAGTCATTAAGAACTGACATAGAAAATGAATCTTTCTCGATTAAGTATGAGAGGTTTTTAAGCAATCCCCAGTCACATATATTGAACTATTACATGCATGGAGAGGAGGATAAGATAATACATACAGTTTAAAAAAAGAGTATTAATATAAGCAAGCATAAGACGGCTCATCCGGACGTAACGGAACTGTCAGTATTTATTACATGACAATGGTGCCATGTACTCCGACCCACTACCCATTAGGTGTTGGGAGTCGGAGGTAACCCCGCTCAATCCGAATGAATCTGGTCTAGATATAGGGGGAAGCATCTTTTCCACTCCAACGAGACATCTTTTCCACTCCGAAACACAAAAACGCGACATCGTTATGTACCCAGACTCTCAATTCGGCAACCCTTCGGCTTTATTTCTGCAACGATTCGGTATCCCTTCGGCATGTTCTGCAATGGTTCCGCAACCTTTCCGCAACCTTTCCACACGATCGGAAACCATTCGTGAAGCATTCGGGAGGTAATTCTCAAGGTTTCGGCATGATTCTGCATCACTTCGGTGTCTGTTCCGCAACGCTTCGTAAGCTATGGAACGCCATTCTGCCATGCTATTTGCTAAATGCTTAATGCGGAATGCTAAATGCAAAATGCGAAATGCTTTTTGCCAATTGTGTAAATTGCTAGGGAAAGAACCGGAATGTTCCAAATGATGGATGTAAATGACAAATGCGAAATGTAACATGCTTATTGCTAAATCCATGTTTGCACTACTAGCATTGAACAGCGCCATTTTTAATTTAATAGTGCACACTACTAGCATTGAACAGCGCCATTTTTAATTTAATAGTGCAATAAGTAATAAGCTTCGATGTAAATAAACATGCATTTAGCAAATGTACAGTTACTTTAAAAATAGTGCTGTTCAATGCTAGTAGTGCAAACATGCATTTAGCAATAAGCATTTAGCATTTGTCATTTACATCCATCATTTGAAACATTCCCTAGCAATTTATACAATTGGCAAAAAGCATTTCGCATTTTGTATTCAGCAATTAGCATGGCAGAATGGCGTTCCATAGTAAGCCACTTCACGAATACTTGTGGAATGCATGCCGAATGACCCCGAATACAAGGCTGATCCCGAATGGTTCCTGAATCGATCAAAATTTATTCTGCAACCCTTCGGCAAGGCTTCGGCGCTCTAGTGGACATCGGGCATAAGGTAAGTGTGCGCTGTCTGGCAGTAACTTTGCGTTACCACAATGATGACAGCCTGTCAATTAACAAACAAAAATGAAACATGCTTTTTTAACCCTTTCGCTGCTACGTTATGTTATTTGCAAAATTTGTTGACTGCTACAATATTAATTTTGCATTGTGTTCCATTTTCTTTTTTTAAAAAGCGCATATTCACAGCATTAAACAGTCTGGACCCTGTTGAGATACCGAATTATCCGGCATCTCATCGTGATCCAAACCTTTTGTAAAAATAATCACAGATTCGCTACCAGCAGCGAAATAATTTACTTATCAAAAAGAGATATAATTATGTTCATATAAGACAGGTAACTTAATGAAGGCAAAACGTAGTACAGAAAGCTCCTATAAGGGCTTCCTGCATTACTTTTGACCTGCATTAACACATTCTCTCATATTGACGACTTTTGACGACTCTGTAAAAGCCACTTTGTGAAACCATTGTGATAAATAGAGCATTTGCTCCTAAAGGCAAATGCTCAATTTATCACAATGGTTTCAAACTACAAAATTCTAAAATTTCCCTTTTCTTTAGTTAATGCTCATTTTCGTTAACAAATTAATAGTCGCTTAAACATGTTCTACTGGCATTTTCAGATGACATGGTTATTCTACTATAAATCTGTATCTGCTGTACTGCAGAATATGTGGAAAGGTTTCCAGTAGCAGTAGGACGAAGTAAATTGATTGAAAGAGGAAAACATAAGTTTGCTCTTGTCACGACCAAAAACGACAAAATGATTTAAGACTATTTGAAAATAATGCACGATATATCCAGAGAATATTATACCCATTAATTATAAAACACATCAATCTTGCAATATAGACAATTTACCAAGAGAAACAAAACCTACGACCATGCGAAGGTTGTGCAATGATCTAATTTGCTGTATCAGCAAAATCGAACCTTATCACGGTCTCAAAGTTGATTGCCTTGTAATAGATCAATATTATTCTGGGAATCAAGTCGGGCACAAGTTATAGTTGAGCTACTGTCGTTGAAACTAGACTTTATTGTATTGCAAACAGCGTAGACCCAGAGCAAAATCTACGCCGTCTGTTATGAGGTATCTGATAAACATTTATTCTACAGTAAAACCTCTCTAAACCGGACGTTCAACTTAGTATAAATATCGTTCTTCTAGATAGGTGGCAGCATTAAGCAACCTCCTGCCTAAAAGTAAATTCTTCCCAACTAGAATTCTGGTTTAGAGGGATGCAGGCCCCGACCAGACGCCGCATCAGAAACTGGTCTGGATTTACACAATTTGCAATGCAAAACGACATATTTCCAGAGAGCGGCTCATTTCTAAACGTCTTCAATCACGCGTGTCTCTGATGAGTTAATGTTTCGTTTATAAAGTGAAGATCAATTTATATAATGTACGTCGTAACTAACCCTTTCCTTCGTATACACGTGTTTTCACGCATATGCAACCAGAGTGGATGCAGACCAGACGGCTCTTATAGGAGCCGTCACGTCAGGGTAAAAAAATAAAGTACCTAGTTATAGTCTACTTTCAGTCCGAATGACTACCCAGCCGACTGTAGATTTAATCACCTGGTCAGCCATTCGCCTACAAAATTGAGCACAGCAAACATATAGCGCAATGATGCAGCCGCAGTACCGGCTAATGACCCTCACGTGTACCCATTTAACCCCTGTTTGGAGCGGGGGCAACGTTGTGCGGGTTGGGGACACTGAAAAGCGTCTCTGAAATTTTCGGGAGGGACCGGGATTTGAACTCCGGATTGGTTTATAAGTTTACAAGTTTATTTCAAACTCATGGTCAATACGGGCATAAGAGATACATAAACAAATTAACAGAGAAAAAGAAAAAAACATGCTATATACAATAGTAAACACTATAAGACCCATGTGAACCATGCAAACTCGAACAATGTCCAAAGCACCGATTTATGTGAAGTTGGCAGTGCGTTGTGGCTTGGGGTTGTACATTCATTTCTATGACTTTGCGCGCGCATACCATGATAAAGAAACCACATCCAACAGTGAGTTGAACATTCGTTCCCTATATAGTGCGAACACACAACTAGAAGATAGTGCATAGCTGTAAGTGGCCGGGTTGGACATTCAGACACACACTTAAATCATAGTGTGAATACCAAGCAAGCCGCGAATACCAAGCCAGAAGTGAGTTGAACATTCGTTCAATGCGACCACACAACTGAAAATCTAATGTCGATCTGGCAGTGAGTTGGACATTCAAACATCCGATCATGAATTAAAGAGAATACACTTCCAGCATCGAATACACAGCCATAAGTGAGTTGGACATTCAAACACATGATCACATGTTTATCCGAATACACTTCTAGCCGCGAATACCCAGCCAGAAGTGAGTTGGACATTCGTTAAATGCAAACCCTCAACTGAAAATCGAGTGTCTAACTGGCAGTGAGTTGGACATTCAAACGTCCGATCATGAATTCAAGCGAGTACACTTCTAGCCTCAAATACACAGCCAGAAGTGAATTGGACATTCATTAAATGCGAAGCCACAACTGAAATTCGAGTGTCTACCTGGCAGTTAGTTGGACATTCAACCATCCGATCAAGGGAAAACACTGCTAGTCACGAACTCACAACCAGAAGTGAAATGCGAACCCACAACTGAATAGCGAATGTCTAAATGGCAGTGAGTTGAACATTCAAACATATCATATATTAATGAGATCATACTGCCAACAGCGGATTGTTTTTCGAATTTGGGTTTTGGGGTTAGGCTCTACCCTTACTCTAACCCCGAAAATCGACTTTTTATTAAGGGGGTTATTGTTTTCTTATTGTGGCATAAGATATACTCATAGCATTGAGTGAAACTGATGTTTTTACTTTTAGAATAGTTTAAGTTTCTCAACAATAGCCCGGGTGGGACAGGGGTCAGGGGGTCAGGATGTTAACCCTTTCCCTGTTCTGTGTTTATTCCAAATTTCAATACCTACTGAATATTCATTAACAAACTAGTTATAACGAAACATGGAGGGTGGAACACTGTAGCCATTTTAGAAAGCAAAGAAACAGATCTATCAAAATCTATTAGCAAACAGAGCAGACCCTGATCAAACGGCTCCTCTAGGAGCCGTCTGATCAGAGTCTACTCTATTTGCAAATGCGTGAAAACACGTGTATATGAGGGAAATGGTTAAGTGTTGATACACAGCCTTAAAAACGTGCAAATTTGATCCCTGTATGACCCTGTATTACGGGGTAGGCATAGGTGTAAATTTATGTTTCATTTTGAGGACTCCAGGGTAGCCTTGACCACTGTATTTGGGATATAATTATAAAGATAGAACATGAAGATATTGATGGGAAATGCTCTAAATACGGATCTGAAGAGAATTGTGAAGTTTCAGGAAAATCAGAGAAACCAAAACCACACAAAAAATGAAAGGCCGCTATATGGAAATAGGCTGAGGGTAGCCCGGACGCCTCTGGTTCGGGTGTAAGGAGACATAATCGAACATAAAGATGTAAATGGGAAATGCTCCGAATAAGGATCTGAAGAGATCTATGAAGTTTCAAAAGTTTCTGATTTTGGGTAGGGGTTTAAGGTGGTCAAACATCAACACTTCGCGAAAAATGGCCTGATTTAAGATCTTGCTCTGGTTCTGAACTTGTGACCCTCTATATTTCTTTAGAGGGCCAATAGCTGGCCTACTATTGGAACGCATTATTTTGATCCACGGCATTACCCATTTTAATAAATATTCACTAAATATAACGGATTGGCGCATTTTAAACTCTTTATTTTTGGTTGGCCTTTTTGGTATTCAATCATTTCCGTAATAATAACAATGTCATCATCTTGGTCAAAATAAATGATGGAAAGTGGTCAATTCTCGAGTTTCCAGTAACCCATAATGCATCGCGACGGGGTGACTTCCGGTTTAGTTCCTCGAAATGAAAATACGCGACGATTGCTGATTGAAATTGTATAAAGATGATTGTACAACTATTTATGTAAGTATAAATACACACAAGCTCACCTTATTATACCCATGTAAGCAAATGCGTACAGTGAAAGAAATGTCAAATGTGTTTCAGGTTTCCCCATCGATAAATGACAAATTTAGGACAGTTCTGTTTTGACGTGTAAATAATGGGTGATGTGAATTTCAATTTCGTGATCTGTAGATTCTGTACACTCATATCAGTGATTTCCACAGAATATCAGTAAATTTGTTACAAATAATTACAGATTGAAGAAAAGAGTAGTCCACGCATGTACAATCTATGGTGATGTCGAGCTACTTTCGGTTTTGACGATAGCCCCCCCCCCCCCTTTTCTAAAAAACACAAAAACAAAACACACACACACAGCACAGGGACTTAGATTTGTTTTATCTGTGTGTATTTGTTCCCGTTACAAAATATTTACTTGCTGTAATTTTGTTTCAGTAAATGTAACACAGAAAATACTATATATAGATTGTAAAACTTTAAGTTTATTTATGTACTTTTGTCAGTAGAACCTGGCTTAAGCGATTGTGGGATAAAACAGATTAAGGGATAAAACAGATATTGGTTTTGTCGCTGACCTCGCGCCCCTATTCATCCTACAGATTCCCTATATTTCCGTAGTGGGTCAGTGACAAACTCAATAACTAATAATATCCATTGGAGTAAAATATATTTCCGATTTTTGACAACCCTAGGACTCTACCAAAAATCGGAAACAGGGCGGTCCGGGCTACCCACAGTCTATTTCCATAAACTCTTCCTTTCATTGTTTGTGTTTTCCCCTTAAATGTAACATTAATTTACACCTATGCCTACCCCGTAGACCCTACCCGGGCTATTTTTGAGAAAATTAAAAATGTAAAACCGTTAATTTCACTCAATGTTATGAGTATTTGGTATGCTACAATAAGAAAAGCATAAACAATTTAATAAAAAACATGTCGATTTTCGGGATTAGTTAAAGGCAGAGTCTTACCACAGGACCCAAATTCGTAAAAAAATCGTTGCTGGTAATGTATTCGCATTAACATGTGATCATATGTCTGAATGTTCAACTCACTGCAAGTTAGACATTCGCATATGGGTTGTGGATTTGCATTTAACGAATGTCCAAATCACTTCTGGCTGTGTATTCAATGTTGACAGTGTATTCGAATTAACAACATGTGATCATGTGTTTGAATTTCCAACCCAATAGCAATTAGACATTCGATTTTCAGTTGTGGGTTTGCATTTAACGAATGTCCAAATTACGTCTGGCTGTGTATTCGCGGCTGGCAGTGTATTCTCATTATAATGTAAGCGTGTGTCTGAATGTCCAACCCACTTCCAGCTATGCACTGTCTTCTAGCTGTATGTTGGCTCCATAGGGAACGTATGTCCAACTCACTGCTGACTGTGGTTTCGTTACCATGTGGGTATTCGCACGCAAAGTTATAGAAATGAACGTTCAACCCCGACCCACAATTCACTGCAAACTTCTCATAGCTTCAACACCAATGATGTCCTGACAAGGGTATACATGCCTTTATTACCAGTCAGAGTAAATCCTTGGAATTTGATTGGTCAGTTTGCCAAAAACTGCCGGGGTGTACAGTACCGTATTCAGCGGCTTCCACGGAGAATACAGAATTATTCAAATTTGACGCGCGACGTCATTCGTTTTGTTTTTATTTTTAGCGTCGATTCGAAATTTCATATCGTCCTTACTCCAATAATTCTGCATGGATTAGACCAAATAATCGATAATAAACGTAAAAAACTGTACCTTATTCTTTCCTCAATTTAACACTATCAACTTGTCAGTACAACGTGTTACCGTTAATGTTTACAAGTGAAGTTTCAATTCCTCTTTCGAAATTGCTCTAAGACGACGTAATATTTGCTCTGTGATGACGTCATATTTTCTTTGTCATGTCGTCATACAATTAGAGATCTAATGTCAGCAAAATAAGAGTTGTTCGTTTCATAATTAGGTAAATCGGATCTCTGACTGGTAATAAATTCGCTACACGGTAATTTGGCAGGGTGTACGGGCTGGTATGACCGGGTTAGACCACGTATTTCCTTCGGCTAACGCCTCAGGAAATATGGGATCTAACCCGGTCATACCAGCCCGTACACCCTGCCAAATAACCGTGTAACTAATATAATTTCAAGCTTCCCATTGAAAGAGGCCGTTTCTTTGATATTTGAGAAGGAACACAGAATGTGTAATCTTTGTGACAAACACAAAATAGGCGACGAGTTTCACTATTTCTTTAATTGCCTTTTGCTTTAAATGATAGACGCAAATATCTACCCATTGAACTGTACAATCAGCCTTGTTTGCTATAATGCTGAAAGTTAGATGAGCCGTCTTCCTAATAGTGTGAGATTTCATTTCTGATTTATGTTACTATTAATGTACAGTATGACCCCTGATAGTCAAGCGCGTTACCACTAGACTACCGCACTGCAACAGAGGGTCTGCTCTGTTTGCTAGTGGAATTTGATAAATCTATTTATTTTTTTAAAAGTGCTATAGTGTTCCACCTTCCATATTTCAATTATTTTGTCCATGACTATTCAGTAGGTATTGAACTTTGGGATACATAAAGAACAGGGAAAGGGTTAATGACGACGGTACAACCTTTTACTCCGTAGATACGCCTTTTAAACGCCTGTAGGGTCCGCCTGATCAGGATGTTGCTTGTGAAATAATATAGACTTGATCCTACAGTGTCTGTCATGACCAATCTTTCCTGTGTTCACATTCCAGTGTGAAAATAATCTATTTAACCAATTACCTCATAAGCTATTTTAGATACAACCTCTTTGGGTAAATCTACCGAAAAGGAGCATTAACTAGAGAAAAGGAAAGTTTTAGAATTTTGTAGTTTGAAACCATTGTGATAAATAGAGCATTTGCTCCTATAGGAGCAAATGCTCTATTTATCACAATAGTTTCACAACGTGACTTCTACAGGGTCGTCAAAAGTCGTCAATATGAGGGAATGGGTTAATATTCATAATGCCATTTCTTACATGAGTATTTACGGAGTATTCACGGAGTAAAGGGTTAATACAGATATATAATGAGACACACATTGTTCCTTTTGTTCTTTCGTGAAATCATTCATCTATCACCATCATCATCTCGTTATCCTTATTATGTTAAGTGGCTCAGCGCCTTAAAACCCGATTCACTCATACATCTTCGGCGTAAGTACATTGTATTCCTTAGCACTCGTAATACAGTTGTTTTTATAATTTCAGCTTTAGTAGGTTTTTTTTAAAGTATTGATTGTGTCAAACTGGATTGAGATCTTGATATCGCCTTATAACAGGAGTGGTTTGTGTAGGTAAGCCACATTGTAGAGGAAATTAAACATCCTTTACAGAATTAAAGTTTTATTTATTTCGTTGTCTAACCTATCCCAGCATTAGCCCTTCTCCTTCTATCCGAGACTTGAATCTCAAAAAACAAACAGCTTGCGTCCCGACACACAGCCAATTGATTCTCTAATACTTGATCGTAACGGAAGTTGTCAACATAAATTGCACCAGATCAAAATTCGAGGAGGAGTATGTTTCATATCAGGTACAGGTTAAATTGTATTACATATAACACGATCAACCTGAAGTGATGTTACTTTTCAAACCCCTCCATTATTATATTAGATTAATCTGTTTAGATAAGATACACACAGTAGAGTTTCATTTATAAGTACGACCACTCAAAAGAAGTGTTAACAGGCGGTAGCTTAATGCAGGACAAAGGTGATACAGAAAGGAGCTTTCTGTATAATGTGTATAATATGAATTATTCTCATCATTCCAATGTCACCGTGACTAGTTGGTGTTTATCATGCTGTTAATATCTTCAATCATTTGTGTCTGTTTAAGTGTAATCTAGACTCTCCTAGACTGTATGAAATTATAATATTAATTATTATTACAGTAGAATCTTGCTAATGCGTTCAAATAATGTATTAACATAGATTGTTTAATGCAGGACAATAGCAATGCAGAAAACATTTTTCCGTATGTTCTGCATTAAGTTACCGCCTGTTTAAAAATCCAGAACTACACAACGACTCGTCTTCGGCTGCACTGTTTCCAAAGATGACATAGTTTGAAATTGATAGTCTGTACAATAAACGCATATTTTCAATAAAATCATAGTGTTAGTTATGTTCAATAATTCTTCTGAAGATTGTTAATTCGAACTTATATCGAAAAGTGTCCCTGTGATACAAAATAAACCGTTTTCGCCGATGCTTATACTTTGTGTTGTACAACAAAATATCATCTACATATGTCGAACACTTACGAAACTAAAACACAAACCAAATATATAGTACTTTATATATACAATTCGTCCGTCGTGAACGAACAGAACCACTAGTCAACCTATGGATTGGGGTGGTTTGTGTCTGTCTGGGTACAAAGATGGCTGCTTACTAATCGGCTAATACATCGGCGAAAACATCGTGGTCTTAGTTATCAAACACATGAAGGTTTTATTTTCCTAAGCATTTGTTCGACCGGTTTCTTGTGATATAAACACGCGTTTTATGTAATTGTTAGGCGTTTTAAAACGCGATGCAGGTGAAGACTATCACTTAAAATACAGTATAACCTCTCTATAACGGCCACTAACTTACATCAAATATTTTGTATTAAAGGCAGGTGGTTGCTTAAAGCAAGGTGAAAGTAAAACAGAACGCTCCTAAAAGGAGCGTTCTGTTTTACTTTCATCTTGCTTTAAGCAGCCACCTGCCCTTAATACCAACTAATTAAGACAATTTAGTGACCGTTATAGAGAGCTTTTACTGCAATATGTTTTACAGAATGAACCTAACGTGTATATTTGAATTAGTGCAAACAACTCTGAAACAGCCATCTTCAGTCAAAACGTCCGTTATCCGCCAGCTTAAGGATTGAACTGTTTAAGATTTTGATCATAACAAATGAGAGAGAAAAATACTATCAAAATTGAGACAAAGCATGTTCTTTCCAGATAGGGTAAAACTAGTGATTAGCTATGTGGTAGTTAGTGCTGTTTACTACAACACCATCGGCCTGCTTTCCCTGGCATGGGCCTGGTGGCAACAGAAATACGAATACATAGTAATGGAACAAAATATGTAAACATAAGAATAAGGTTCCTGCTTAGAGCTAAATGTTGTTGTAGCACTTTGTACCGTTTACTAATCGTTATATAAAGCTCACAACCATACCGTCAGATCAGTACACAAATATCACCAATATAGTAGAACCTGTCTTGAGCGGCCATAATATTATAATAAATAAGTAGTTGGCCTATAAGAGTCGGTGATTGTTTAACCCTTTCCTTTATGTAAGCGCGTGTTTACGCATCTGCAAACAGAGGATACCCAGATCAGACGGCTCCTATAGGAGCCGTCTGATCAGGGTCTACTCTGTTTGCTTTTGTTGTAATATAGATCTGATTATACAGCTTCTGCCTGAGCCAAGATGCCCTGTGTTCATTTTCAATTATAAAAAATAATCTAAGTAACAATCATGACGTCGTTATTTCTTACATGAATATACAACAGGGAAAGGGTTAAAGCAAGACGAAAGTGATACAGAAAGCTCATAGAGGAGTTTTCTGCATTAGTTTCGTCCTGCAATTAGTTACCACATGTCTGAACGCTTTCCCTCATAGGCTATTTTTAGATCCAACCTCTTTGGATTAATCTACCGAAAAGGAGCGTTAACTAAAGAAAATGAAACTTTTAGAATTTTGTAGTTTGAAACCATTGTGATAAATTGAGCATTTTCTCCTATGGGAACAATGGGTTTCAACAGGTGATTTTTACAGAGGCGTAGAAGGGCGTATTTACGGAGGAAAGGGTTAGAACACCAGAATAAGACGTACCTATGTGGTCGTATCAGGGTGTAGACAGTTTTAAAGTTTCAAAAGGTTATGACAGTCCTATATCGCCCGCCTGAGTCAAAAGGTCGTGTGATCTATTTGGTACATAAGAACATCGGTTGGTTCAACTGCTTAAACCTATTGAAAGCATTGATCGACCGTTATCAATCCCTATCACTCTGAACGCAGGGAATGTTGATCATGACAGGAATGGCAGACACAGTGAACGAGGAAATAATGTTTGCCATGACTGGAACTTTGAACACATGGAATATTGGCCACGACAGAAACTGTAAACACAGAAAGCTTTTGGTAATGGAAGAAAATGTAGAATCAAATCGGTATTATCCCATAATTACACAGAGCAAACCCTGATCAGACGGGTCCTGCGTGAATTATTTTCACAATTGTCTGGTCATTTGACATAGTTACTGACGTTGTATTTTCATCCTATTTATTTGAATCCCACTCTTCCGTATCAGGCGTCCATCATTTGACTGTTTGAAAACCAAGAAACGTTCGTCTGCCAAGATTATAATCCAAATCCCGCTAACCACATGGCTCGCATTTGCAAATAGCTTCATTGCAGATGAGACGCCGAGTAATTCGGTACCTCACCAGGATCCAAGCTCTTAAACACCCGGTCAATGGTTTCACAAAATTCTTAACGAACTGGAAAACATTGTACCAGTCAGAATTATCAAAGACTTTTTTTTTACAGCGGTGTATTTACAAAGGCGCCAATTGTGTATATATCAACCATTCACTCCATAGATATGCCTTTGCAAGACGAGTAGACCCAGATCAGACGGCTCACGTAGACCCCTTCTGATCAGAGTCTTCTGTTTGCTCATACAGTAATATAGATGTGATTCTACAGTTTCTGTCATGGCCACAGTTTTCTATGTTTATGTGCCATTATAGAATATCATCTAATTAATATTCACGATGTCATTATTTATTACCTGAATATGCATGGAGCAATTGGTTAAAGTATAATAGTTCAACTTTGAATGTTGAATGTTCAAAATTGAAAGGTCAATCACCGTTTAAGGATAGGGTCGCTTCAGTATGGAATTGTATTTTTGGCGATAGTGTTTGAAATGACACACAGTGCAGACCCTTATCAGAAAACACCACTGTAAGTTGAACGGTCAATCACCGTTCACGGATAGGGTCGCTTCAGTATGGAATGGCATTTTTGGCGATAGTGTTTGAAATGACACACAGTGCAGACCCTTATCAGAAAACACGTATGTAAGTCCTCTGATCTAGGTCTACACAGTTTGCAAATGCCAGTATACTCATTTCCCGCATTCAAAGGGTTGAGAGAATTATGATTATTATCTTGTAAAACTTGTGTCAGTCTCCCAAGTTACAAAATTAATGACAAAATGCTTTTACAGTGTTTTAAACTGCATGTATAACTTTGACATTCATTGTTTAAGGAAAACGGTTCTCGTACAATACAGAGAATTGTCAAAGACAACTACAGATAAACTCAGTCCAAGAGCTCTTGAAAATTAAAACCAAATTGTCTGTTGTGGAAACAACCTTCTTTATCCGCTTTATCCGCTGTTAGTTGCACAACGATCATGCAACGGCTGACTAAACGTGTAGATTGCTGTATGATCAAACTTGCATGTCACCAACGCATCATCGTCGAATGCACAGTTATAAATCAACATCACTTCAAGCAGCAAACCTTGAGAGAACGTGCCAATGTTCTAAACACGTCTTCATCAAAGGAGATATCGTCAATCATGTTTTCCTCTGATGAATAGAACTGAAAAGAAAAATATAAATGAAGAAATATTTTCAAAACTATTTTTGCCAAAATCCAAATTAACGTACAGGAATGGAGGTTTTGGTTCATGAGGATTAACTATTAAGGTACAGGAACCGAGACTTGCAAACGGTGTAGACCAAGATCAGAGGGGTCCTTATAGGGTGCCTTTTGATTAGGGTCTGGACTTTTTGTCATACAGACTTTGTTCATCAGTTATAAATTTTGATACAGTTTTTTTTGTTTAAATGTTATTCAGAAAGGGGACCCATTTTAATTGTTCAATTGTTTAAGGGCTATAAAATTCAGAGCAGAGTTGGTCTGCACTTGGATATAATGTGGATCCAAGCTGTTTGAATAGAAATGCTATTCGTGTTGCTTTTAGTGCAGTAAGGGTTGGAACTTCAAAGCTATTTCTCACAGTTTCAGTATTGATTGAGTCAAAATAAAACCGATCATCAAAAGTTTAAATATAACCCATTTCAAAGGAAGTTATAATTTATTTTACGGGAATGACGTTTTACTAATGCATGGGTCATATTTAGTTCAACTGTAAGGTGTTATCCATATGAACCAATTAACGCACAGTTCGTCTTATGCGATTTCTTTTCCAAATGCTTTTATTGTAACAGTCCTTTTATGTTAGTCGTTTCAATAACATCGATCAATCTAATAACATTGATCAATATAAAGAATATTACAAGATGTAATCATGACCTACTGATCTAACTGTTCGTTAAATATCGTGCATTTCAAATCAGGAAACTCATGTAGGAATAGATATTTGAGCCATTCGATGACAAAACCAGCCGTAATAGCATTCATGCAGTGTGGACTCATATCAATCGCCTCTTGGCCGATATGAGTCTGTGCTATTTGACACTCAGTCTGCACTCGGGTTCTGTTCCATATGCTTATGGAATTACAGTAAAACCTCTCTAAACGAGACGTTAAATTTGGTATAAATATCGGTATTGGAGACATGTGGAAGCTTAACGCAGGGTGACGGTCTTGCAGAAAGTTCCTCTAGGAAAGAATACTGCAGTGCAAACGTTTAGTACAAACATCACATTCAGAGCAGGATAAACCATAATATCGTCTTTATAATGATAATGTGAGTGGATTGTTACACGTGGCTTACTCAGGGTAATTTGACCAACCCTTTATCTAGCGAATAGTCATGCAAGGGAAGACTACATCATGGATATTTACTTGTAGATGTTTTATAATTACACAATACAAAGGGTTTATTACACAATACAAAGGGTTTTTCTTGCATGGGATGGCATAATCTTTAAAAACACACAAGCCTACTGTTATGCTTCTTCGATTATAGAAAAAAAAAATTATGCTACTTCCATAATAGAAACCCATTTACGATTTATCTATCTTCGATTATAGAAACCTATTTACGTTACTTGGAGTAAAGAAAAAACATTTATGCTACTCGATTAAAGAAAACCATTTATGCTACTTCGATTATAGAAATCCAAACAAAGTGTCTGCTTGTTCGTAAACAAAGTTGACATGTAGATAATGAGAAAACAAACACACGGGCCTACTGAAGCCAAACATCTGACCAAGTGGATGCTTAGTTTCAAGGGTGGGCCAAAACATTAATTACTTCAAATGCGTATTACAGAGTATTAAACGGTGAACGAAAGTGGGTTTATGCAAAAAACATTGTAGACGTGTCATCTTGCCTTTACCCACAGCTGTAGATAAGAGCCGTATTCATGAAATAAAGTAATAAACATATATTCTATAAGATGAGTAATTTAAAAAAAATTCGCTTTCGTCTATATTTTGTACAGCTTATTAATGTTAACCCATTCCCTCCTATTGACGCCTCTGTAAAAGTCATGTTTTGAAACAATTATGATAAATAGAGCATTTATCACAATGGTTTCAAGACTACACACTTTTAAAATTGCTCCTTTTTGGTAGACTTGTTCAAAGAGGTTTGGTCTATAAACAGTCTAGGAATGAATTTAGTCGGTAAATAGCTTCTAGCTAATGTTTAATGTTATTCTGTAACACCCGACTATAAATAAAGTTTCTTGTATCTTGTATCTTGTATCTAATGTATTAAACCAGTAAGTGAAATATACTGCATTGAACATTTTAGATGACAGCTGCGGGTCCCCAGTTCTAATCAATAAAATTATTATTCTAAGAGATATATCATGAAGCAAACATATTGATTCAAAAATAGCAACAAAAAACAATTAGGTCTTTATTAATGTCCCAGTCCATCAGTTGTAAGCAGTGGAAATATTGCTAAGGCATGAACAATGAAATCAAATATAACAACTAAATATTATGGAATGACAGTGATCATCTCTTACAGTTCAGAAACTAGACATCAATACATATTATTATACAGATTTTATATTTGGATGGTTTTAGCAGAACATCTGGTCTAATTGTGTGATGTAGGTGATTGCTTCAGCTAATCGAAATACTTAAGAGCTACAGATAAAGGTGCGTACTCAAATATTAAAATCGTCGAGACGATTATAAAGAGTTGTCACAACGTAGGGTTTGATGGAGAAGTAAGGAAGTTATTCATGAAAATATTTTGATTTACACATATTATCTGGACCACTGGAAGTACAATATAACAATTATAATAATTCATTAAGAAGTTGCATTTTTCTAAAGACTCTAATGTTTGATTATAACCCATAACCTAATAGAGACTATTTTTGACGCCTTTGCAAAAAGAGCAGACCTAAATCATATGACTTCTGTATCGGCTGCCTGGTCAGGATTTGCTTATGTAGTAGTACAGTAAAACCTCTCTATAACGACCACTAAATTACATCAAGTATTTTGTGTTAAAAGCAGGTGGTTGCTTGAAGCAAGGTGAAAGTAAAACAGAACGCTCCTATAGGAGCGTTCTGTTTTACTTTCACCTTGCTTTAAGCAGCCACCTGCCCTAAATATCAACTAATTAACACAATTTAGTGGCCGTTATAGAGAGGTTTTTACTGTAGTATAGATATGATTCTATTGTTTCTGTCTTAGCCAATCATTCCTGCGTTCAAATGCTATTATAAAAATTCTTCTAAATACTATTATCATGTTTTCCTCGTTCTGTTGTCGTTTCATAGAGACTGTAATGTATTACATCGTATAAGGTGTCTTGGAAATAGATGGTCTCGCTGAGAGGTAATAAAACTTCTGAGTCGAAGTTCATTCTAGAGTATCTGAAAATCTGACGCTCAGACTGAAGTAAACAGTTTTATAACCTCGAGGCCAGTTCTTGTTTCAACTTAGAAACCCCTGGCAAGATTTCAAGAAAGCTTTGCAGACATAATTGGTACCAAGACTATCCAATAGTGGTTATTGGCCATTGCATTCATGTCTATTCAACGTAAATTGAGCAAATGATCGACCGCTTAAACTTTGCCCTGGTCCTTGTTTAAAACAATAAGCTATATTGCATTTATCACAAGCAAACAAACTTAGTGTCAAACAGTTTGGATCTAGATCAGACACCGGGTTGCTCGGATCTCATTTGGATCTAAAAGTGTCCAATGATAAACTTTAGTCTGCTGAGCAAATTATTTCCACACAATGTTTCACTCACTAAATTTCCAAACTTCAAACTCTAATTAGTCATCATGCAAACAGTGTGTCAAACAGTGTGGACCCTGATGAGACATCGAGTTACTCGGCGTCTCATCTGGATCCAAACTGTTTGCAATGGTAATCATGAATTGTCGGCAGCAGGCTAAAGATTACAGTCCCTCGTACCATAGTAAAGCCGTATACATTGTACACGGGGAAAGTTTGTAAAATCCCAATGTCTGATCAGAGTCTACTCTGTTTGACAACAATCAATCCAACTTACAGATGGGTTATCTCATGATCAAACACCACATACTGCTCTTTTATGCGTGTTTAGAAAATAAACACGAAATTGAAACTTACACAAAGTTCGGTGCTGCTGATGAAGAGAGCGAGAGTGAGAGAGAGAAAAAAGAGAGATGAGAGGGAGAGAGAGAAAGATATAATACCTGCCTCGCACACTTGTGTCAGCTGTATATACTGGAAAAATAATTGCATTTTCTACCGAACAAATCTTATCAGATGAGTAGAGACAGTTAATTATGTGGTACTATCTGCTTACTCCAGAAGTCTGTCTGTTAAGAACAAACAGCACGGAAAACGTATACACATACAAGGCGCTGGTCTTACAGCAAACTTAAAAAAGGAAAGGAAATTACATGTTGTTTGAATGTGAATAAGATAGTCCCTATTTATCTAAATAACCTTTAATCCAAAACTGTATTGTTTGAATTCTGAATTTAAATATTCGTTTTAACGGTAACATGCTGAACGGATTCGAGAGAATTAGTAAATTGAAACAAGACACTTCCAACTTAAAAGCATACTAACACCTTTTTTATTTGAAATCTATACTATTAATTCTCTCTAAACATCCTCTTGAACATTTAAATAAATAACAACGTCGAAAGTCCCTTTGCATAATGCTGCTACCTGTCTTAACCCTTTCGCTGCCAAACTTTGTCGTCTGTTGCAAATTTTCATTCTTTTGATTTTCTTCATTTTTGTTTCAAAAACATAATAACAGTAACAAACAGTTTGGATCCTGATGAGACGCCGAGTTACTCGGCGTCTCATCTGGATCCAAACTGTTTGCATAGGTAATCACAGATCCGGCATTTGCAGCGAAAGGGTTAAAAGACCGACATTGGTCTTTTAAGACAGGTAGCAGCTTCAAGCAAAGGAGCTTTCTGTATGACGTTCATGAACACTGCATTAAGCAGTCACCTGACTAGAAAGAGTTCAATTATTCTTTACTAAAAATCCATTAAAAGAGATTTTACTAAGTATGTATATTAATACTTTGCGGGCACTATTGCTTTTTTTACCAACCATTGGCATATGATTAATTACGTGTCTCATTCTTGGCGTGGAGGGGGTCAAGATTACAGACATAGGACAAGCCGTGATGTTTTTGTCTCTAATATTCTTCAGTACCAAGATGTGACCATTCTTTGATCTATCTTCAATAAGCGAAAATAATATATTTCAATAATCTTTCAACACTTTCACCGCCGAAGTCGTTTGGAAGCATCTCACATGACTTGCTGCATTGGCGAAATGTGATTACCTGTGCATACAGTTTGTATCCGAGTAACCCGACGATCCATTCACTCTTTCGCTGTCAATGTCGCATCTGGCATTACCTATACATCCAGTTTAGATCCAAATTAGACGCCGAGAAATTTGGCGTCTCATCAGGATCCAAACTGTTTGTTACTGTGACTATGTTTTGTTAAACAAAAATAAAGATAAATTGCAGCAGATGACAAAGGTTGCAGACGACAGAAGTTGGCAGCCAAAGAGTTCAAATTCAAATTGTTTGGGAAGAAATTGAAGGAACGCTCAATCTGAAACTTTACGAAGACGACACTGTTTGACGATGACAAATTAATCCGCGAACTAAAATAGTTACACCCTGAAAGTCTTACTGTAATCAAGCTTTGCTAGGATATACGAAACAGCATCCCGCTGCCTGTTAGTAAGCCATACAGATTCGCACTGTTACGTGTTGATCAAGTATAAAAACCGATGTGGAATATAGAAAGATCGATACTCTGGCAGCCCCTCGTTACAAATCAGTGCATAGCAGGAAGAACACTACCGTACGCAGCACAGAACATAAATGTGATATTACTGATTCATATTTTCTTCCAAGGAGTACAGACTGGCCAATACTACACCACTTGCTGTGTGTACATGCATCGATATAGAATACAGTACAAATGAATCCAAGGTGCGTTACAGTATCTGAAAGACGTGGTTATCTTAAGACTACATAATAGGTATAAGAAAGACAGGCTATTAATTTGTGGAGGGCTCTTTACATTATGTGGATAACTGAGACAGCTAGACACTGTATGGACCCCATTATATGTTCTACTAGGATTGTTGGTCAGTCAGGCAGACACCGAATGTGACTGATTTTTGTTTCGTCCTATGGTTTTGTCGACGGCTATATGGAATGCTAATATTTGCATGGAAGTGACCTGTGACCGGTAGGTGTTTGTTTCAGGATATTGCAATTCCATAAAGAGTATCTTATATTGAATTAATGAGATTGAATTATTATCATCGGACAGAGATAGTTATGGTATATTTATATACATGTATATAGAGCATAGTCATACTCTGTCATTCGCCGCTTTCTGCATCGTAACACAGTATAGATTAAAGTGGGGAAATTAAATGTCTAACCTACAATGAACGTTAAGCCAATATTTTATACAGTAACATAAGCCCATTGCAAGCTGTAAAATGGTGTCCGCTTAATCTCTGATGTATTATCTGTTTCACTTATGCCCCGTTTGTTCAAAGTTATGACAAACTGTTGAATGAGTGTCAAACAGTTTGGCGCCTCATCTGAAGCCAAACTGTTAGCAAATGCCAGCAGGAGAAGGTTTAACCCCTTACTACATACATACGCCTTTATACGTCTTTGCAAAAAGAGTAGACCAAGATCAGAAGGTTCCTATAGGAGCCGTCTGATCAGGGTCTACTCTGTTTTTTATGACTATATTAATCCGATTCTACAGTTTCTGTTGTGATACGAGAATTCCGTGTTTGAAGTGATGTTATAAAAAGTCAGTTAATTAATATTCATGTATTCGTTATTTTTTGCTAATTATTCATAGAATAAAGGGTTAAGAACTCAAATATAGACGGTCTCTGTTACGTATCTTTGCAAATAATTTTATACAGATTATTACTGCAACAGGTTTTTATCTTTATGTAACATCTACTCTATAGGTGCCTCACATTGACATGTACAACAAAACATGTTTTAAACATCCACTTGCTGGTTAAATATGAGTCTAAAACAAATTGGTTGCTTAATTCAGGGAATATGTGATGCAGAAAGATTTGGGTCGGGGACTTTCTGTATTAAAGTATCCTGTATCCTCTTGATAAAAACACAGTTTAAAAGGTAGAGTTGACCATGCTCTTCTGTTAGCTTATGAATTGATGTAGATCTGATTCTACAGGCCTTAGTTAAAACTTCCCTTATTTATAATGCTATTATAGCAATCCAGCTAGTTAATATACCAGGTCACGAGGTTATAAAACATTTTGCTTGAGTCTAAGATCATTCTGAAGCACCTGGTTGGTCATATTTTGAGCTTGATACGTGAGAATGAACTCAGACCCAGACTATGTCACTATTACATGAATATTACATCAATATTGATGAGTTAGACGGTCACAGAAATGTGTCTGAGTGTCAACATAATACCCCTAACACTTCGCGTGCTAAGCACATCTTGACTGGAACATCCAGACAGTTTGAATCCAGATTAAAACACTCTGCCAATGGTTTTCCAAAGGTTTGGTCGAACCGGGAGTTAACAGAACCGGACGTCAACGAAAGGTTCAGCAAATTAGAGAGTATGCAGCCATTACTTTTTCAGCATGGTGATGCCTAATATAACACCGTGTTACTGGACTTCTTATCTTGACTACGATATCTTAAATCTGAAATTTACTTCCTTCTTATTAATTAATTCTTCGATTTTTAACAATGCCCTCAACTCCTTTATCTATTTATTTGATAACTACGATTTTTATACCTTTACAAACCGAGTAGACACGAACCTGAAACTCCTGTATGAACTATCTCATCAGGATCAGGGTCCATGCTTATAAAGCTTTTAGTTGAGTCTGAGTTCGTTCTCAAGTTTTTGATTGGTTAGATTTGAGCCTTTGGCTCAAATCTGACCAATCAAAAGCTTGAGAACTCGAATTTGACCAATCAAAAGCTTGAGAACGAACTCAGACTCAACTAAAAAGCTTTCTAAGCATAGACCCTGATCTGTTTATAGGCTACAGGTCTGACTCCCTACTATTTGGTATGACATCAAATGCCATTATTTTACAATTTTTAACCATTTCCTTCATATAAACACATTTTTATACATTTTGCAAACAGGGTAGACCCATATCAGATGGGCCCTATAGGAGTAGTCTGATAACAAACTGCTCCGAATGATGTTGGCATGATTAAGATCTGATTCTGCAGCTTTTGTCAAAGCAAACCAATTCCTTGAATAGTATAATAGGTAATCACAGTTTCTCCTACTGTAGTAAGCCCTATGTGTCGCTTTCCGTCGACTGCGGCGGCGAAAGAGTTAAAGACAGGTCTGATAGGATATAAAACTTTACTTGAGTCCGAGTTCATTCTCATGGGTCTGATTTGTCAGAGTATGAACAAGATGAAGGTCTTGCCCAATCAAGTACTTGAGAATAAATTCAGACTCAGACTCAGAAGTTTTATAACCTCGGGCCTGGTCACAAAAGAGGGGTTAATGAAAAAACACAGAGGATATTCTAGTAAAATACGGCTTTAATTCATGCACTTTAACTATGGCTCTGATACATTTTAACTATACCTCCCTCTGATACATAATGATATACAGTTGATCATCGTTAACTCATATTTTTTAAAAAGAATTGAGAGCGTTTTAGGCAGGCGGCTGCGTAATACAATAGTCATGTACATTGGCAACTAAGTTCAGGATACATGTAGGAATGGCTTTCAGCCAACCTATTAAGCTAACAATTGACCCATGAATAGTCATGTACAGTGGCAACTGAGCTCAGGATAGGAATGGCTTCTAGCCAACCTATTAAGCTAACAGTTGACCCAATAGTCATGTAAATTGAATGATTTTCAGTCAGCCCGTTTATTCTAATTGATGATATTGATGAGCATTGCTTTTGCCACCCTGTCTTAAAACGCAGTAATAATAATTGTTTGAGAGTTGGAATTATGTAGATTTTACTGTAATTGTATTTATGCAATGGAACCTCTGTGAGGCAACCACTAACATAATAAGCATGAGTATCTTTAAAAAAACGATGGCTGTTTTATGCAGGATCAAGTAAGGCAGAAAACTCCTTTAGGAGTTTTCTGCAAAACGTCGGCGCAGCATTGAGCTACCACATGCCCCATTGGCCCAGGATTATACTTGTTGGTGGTTGTCTTAGCTCTTCCGCCGCCATAGGCGAACCCATGACAACCTTTGCAAACAGTTTAGATCTAGAGAAGACATGGGGGAACTCGGCGTCTCCTCAGAATCCTAACTGTTTCACACTGATTATAGTTTTGTAAAGAAATCGATGGACACGCCACTTTAAAAATCTGAAGCAGACGATATTCTTAGCGGATGAAACTCATTTTGCGCGGAAAGGATTAGAGGTAGTTTACTGTACATTGTATAACATAATTTGCATAATAACCTGGAGTCTTTTCTGGATTCAGTCTGTTTACAAAGATACTAACGACATGTTTCTAAATACAGTAGAACCCCTCTACACCGGGATTCTAGTAGAGAATAAATTATTATACCTTTAGGCAGGTGGCTGCTCAAGGAATGGTGAAACACATGCAGAAAGCTCAAAGAGGAGTTTTCTGCAAGACTTTCACCTTGCCTTCAGCTGCCACCTGTCTTCAAGACCGATATTTATACTAAATGTATCGCTCGGTTTAGAGGGGTTTTACTGTACACACTAATAAATCAAACATTTTCCCACTCTCGCGGGACGTGAATAAATCAACACGTGTCTTAAAGTACAAAATCAATTGTGTTCCATTATTGCAAAGCTAAAACATCGGACAACAAATATACTTGAAAGGTCATTAATCCTTTAGCTCTTTGAGACGCAGTTTAACGCCTATGAAAACTGGATAGACCCAGATCAGACAGCTCATGTAGGAGCAATCTGATCAGGATCTACTCAGTTTGCTCATGGAATGATGTACAGTAAAACCCGTACAATTTAGTATAAATGTCGGTCTTGGTGACAGGCAGCAGCTTAATTCAGGATGAAAGTCATGCAGAAATATCATCTAGGAGCTATCTGTATGACTTGCATCTTGCATTAAGTAGCCATCTGTCTAAAAGTATCTAAATTCTTCTCTAATAGAATTCCGGTTTAGAAGGGGTTTACTGTATACCTGGCTCTACAGTTTCTGCCAAAGCCGAATAGTTTTATGTTTATATGCCATTATAATAATTCAGGTAATAAATACACATCATATGGTTATTTCTTACATTAACCTATTACCTCATAGGCTATTTTCAGATACAACCTCTTTGAATTAATGCATCGAAAAGGAGCATTAACTAGAGAAAAGGAACAATTTTAGAATTTTGTAGTTTGAAACCATATGATAAATAGAGCATTTGCTCCTATAGGAGCAAATGCTCTATTTATCACAATGGTTTCACAAAGTGACTTTTACAAGAGTCGTCAAAAGTCGTCAATATGGGGGAATGGGTTATTAATCTTATGGATAAAATTTTGCGGTAAATTCATGCAACTTATCAGAGTTATGATCCAGATGAGACACCGAATGAACATCTTAAATTATATATACAGTAGAAATGCTATACATGTAGTGACCACATTACTTAATAACTACATTCGTTTAAAAGCATTCCTTCATATAAACGCCTTTTCACGCCTTGTCAAACAGAGAAGACCAACATCAGATGGTTCCTATAAAAACTGATCAGGGTCTGTTCTGTTCTCACGAAATTTTTATAGATGTGATTTTACAGTTTCTACTCATACCAAAATACTCTGTGTTTGTATCCCATTATAAACAATTCAGATAATAAATATTCATGGTGTCATTATTTCGTATATGAATATGCAACAAGGAATGGATTAAAAGCAAACTCTTGTTAGTTCAGAATGAAAGTAATGCAGAAAGCTTTTGATGACTTCCACCATGCATTAAGCTACCATGAAAATGCAGAATTATACCTTCCTGTAGAGAGGATTAACTGTTACTAATATACATCAACTACTGAATCTCACTTTTGTATCTATTTAGGTTTCTACAGCTAAACCTCGTTAATCATCTAAAGAAGAATTGATACGTGTTTAGACCGATGGTTATCAAAGGTTGGAGTTCATCAAGAAGCCCCCATAAGGCTTCTCTGCATGACTTTCATAAGATGGTCGTTGTTTACGATGCTGGGCAAAAGTAAGACGAAAAGCTCGTGTAGGAGCTTTTAGCTTGCACTAGTTTTGAAATGTGCTAAGCTATCACCTGTCTTAGACCTCTTTTTAATGGCCGCTTAAGACAGGTTCTACTGTATAGGTTCTATAATAATTTGCATTACAGTAGAACCTCTCTATAACGGCCACTAAACTGTGTTAATCAGTTGGTATTGAGGACAGGTGACTGCTTAAAGCAAGGTGATAGTAAAACAAAACGCTCCTACAGGAGCGTTCTGTTTTACTTTCACCTTGCTTTAAACAGTCACCTGACTTTAATACAAATTAGTTGATGTAATTTAATGGCCGTTATAGAGAGGTTTTACTGTAAACTCGTTTGTTCCATGGTACCCTGCTTTTGTGACTGCTTATAAATAAAACTTTTTACGCCAATATGTTAACCATTCTCTCTATAAACGAGCCTTTATCACCTTTGCAAACATAGTAGACCCAGAACAGAAGGTTCTTGTAACGGAGGCGTCTGGTCAGTGTGTGCTCTCTTTGCTTATGGAACAATGCATATTTGATTATACAGTTTCTGCCGTTTTAAAATATTCCTGTGTCCATCTGCCATTTTATAAAACTTCTTGTAATTAATATTCGTTCTTACATGGAATAAAGTGTTTAGTTATGATTCGAAGAACAATGATTGCTTTTCTCATTAAAGATAATGAGATTAGTGGTAGCATATTCAAGCAGTTTGTATACATATTAGACGCCGTGTAACTCGGTGTCTCTTAATGATCCAATATAATTGATGTTGTGATTATGTTTTGTTTTGTTTTTTAGCAGACGACACTTTTGCAGATACTACGTGGCAGCGAAAGAGTTCAGCAGAAACCCGTGGATCTTTAACCCTAGTGTTGCCACGTAATGTCTACTAAAAGTTCTCCTCTGCTTAACCTTTAGCCTACTGAGCAAATTATTTCTACCATTATTCAAGCTATAATTAATTCGTCTATTATTATTATTATTATTATTATACCACATTTATATAGCGCTCTTTTCATACAGGATATGTGCGTTCAAAAGCGCTTCACAAAGATACATTTACTGTACAATAATGCGTAAATTACAGAAAAATTTAAAATAAAATACATTTAATACTTATATATAGATAAGAATAATAATAAAATAGAATTTATTTAGGACATTGGTAAATAAGCTAATCTTTTCCGTAAGTTTATCTGTCTGTATGTTCTATTATAGTGTGTCAACGCACTCAGATTGTAAAAAAAAACATAACTTGAATGCAACATTCTATGCGCAGTGCCAGTACGTCCCATAATTTTGACCCAGACTCAACAGACTTGGGTACATTCGTTTAACATACAACACTGCACATAAATTATTGCCGGAAAATTGGGTAACAGAACAGATCAATTTGAAGTTCATGCATATAAACTAAGCAATACAAATACACAACTGTTATATACGCGCACTATGCAACCCCTCCAGTCGTCAAACACTATTCGACCCGCTATGGCAATGAGGGAGTACACAGCGTATCATATTTTAATAGAGTTGTAATTGGGTATATCCAAAGTTTAATTACAGAATAAAATGTCTTATTATGGGAACCCAAAAAGCCCAGCCAAAGTAGAGCTAAAGAAGGTATCACGTATACTGTTCCTGCAACATATCCCACCGGCTGCAATGGCAAAGGAATCACATCGGACAAATCGAGACTGACTGAGACACGCGATGCTGCATTAGACCGTACAGGCTTAATTTGCCCGCTGCCCATATATTACACGACCCAGTTCACTGGAAAGCAAAAATACGGAAACTGGGTCAGCTTAACAGGAATCCCTGGCACTGGTTAAGGACAGGGTAGCAAGTCATGCCAGCAAGACTCCCAATGTACCAGCGCGGAATTATACCGTAGAGGGTAGCCCTGTTCCACTACGGTGCTCCCTCCGGCATTGGAACTGGAGTTACCAGAGGTACCAAGCATATAGGGATGCCCCGTTTGAGAACAGCACTCCCTCGGCCACCGCAACAACTGGACAGCGGAATCCCGCTGACACAACACCCGCACGTTCAACAGCAAGGGGATTCCCTAGAAGTCCATAAAATATGGATGAGGTTTTTGTTATTCATTTATCTATTTTCCACATTTGTGGAGCATTATATTTGAAAAAGGGGTTTAAAAGTCCACAGTCATAAGGAAGTGGCAGGATCAACACTCTGTGGCCAATGCAGCAATTATGATAACCGACGATTAGCAGGTACGTTTTCTAAACTGCCCTAATAATGTATGTTGAAGAAATGCGTTTTCAGAGATTTTTTGAAACATGCCAGTGAGCTTGCATCTCTAATGCCTGATGGAAGAGCATTCCAGAGTTTGGGAGCTGCATGCATGAAACTTCTCTCACCGTACTTTACCTTACGACTTTTTGGTACAACCAACGACAAAGAACTACTTGCTGATCTTAATTCTCTGCGGGGCCTGTACACGTCAAGCATGTCGACAATGTACTTGGCGGATTCATTGTGCATGGCCTTATACGTAAGTGTCAGAATTTTGAATTCAATCCGATGCTGAACCGGAAGCCAGTGAAGTTCTTTCAAAACCGGCGTGATATGATTATATCGAGAAGTCCTTGTTATGATGCGGGCTGCTGTGTTTTGCACTCTTTGAAGCTTCCGCAGTGTTTTGTTTGGAATTCCATGCAGCAATGAGTTGCAGTAGTCTACCTTTGATGTAACCAGAGAGTTCACCAAAGTCTTGGTAGCAGCAGGCGAGAGATACTTTCTTATATGACCTATTCGTCGGAGCTGTGCATAGCTAGACCTACACACGGAATTGATGTGTGATGTCATATCCATTTGTGAATCGAGCCATGCGCCGAGATTCTTTACACACAGAGATGGCTTGATTTTAGAGGGTCCTACTTGCACATGAATCTCTTCAGGTACTTCTGTGTTTTTAGTATGAAACAGTTTGACCTCGGTTTTGTCAGTATTGAGCTTCAGCATGTTCTGGTGCATCCAAGACACTAGCTCCTTGAGACAGTTCTCAACTCGTGATAAAGCTTCCTGTTGACAGGAAATGTCCTTGGGCTTAAATGATAGGTATAATTGTGAGTCATCGGCATAAAAATGGTGGTTGAGCCCATGGGTTCTGCATATTGAGCCGACAGGTTTTGTGTACATGATGTAGTGCTTCGGTCCTAGTACCGATCCCTGTGGCACACTATATCTCATGTTAACTGGAGTGGACAATTCCCCATCTATTGACACTTTTTGATAGCGGTCATTTAGATAGGAGGTCATCCACTCAAGAGGTTTCCCAATGATTCCGAAGTCTCTTTCCAGGCGTTTCAGCAACGTTTCGTGATCGATAGTATCAAATGCAGCCGATAAGTCAAGCATCACCAGAATTGTAATTTCGTTTCTATCTAGGGATTGAAGGATATCGTTTTGAACTTTCAGAAGAGCAGTCTCTGTTGAATGATGCTTTCGGTATGCTGACTGATGCTGCTCGTGTAGACTGTTTGAGGTCAGATGGGACTCAATGCGTTTGTCAACAACTTTTTCTAATACTTTGGAGACAAATGGCAGATTTGATACAGGCCTATAATTTTTAAGTTCATTTGAATCGAGATCAGGTTTCTTTAAAAGGGGTCTGACATATGACGTCTTGAAACTTTTTGGAACGCAGGCAGTGTCTAAAGAGGAGTTAATAATGTTTGTCAAAATCGGTAGGAGTTCATCAAGGCATGCCTTTAGCAGCCATGTAGGTATTGGATCCAGTTCGCAAGACTTACAGGGGGATGCCTTAATGATCTGTTCTACTTCTTCCACTGTAGCCGCATCAAACTTTTCTAAAAAGTTTGTTGAATGCTGCATCTCAGTGGTATTCGGCACACTAGATACAGTGCCTGATGAAATATCTGCCCGTATTTTGTCCACCTTTTCAACGAAAAAGTCACTGAAGTCTTGTGCAAGTTGTTTCGAGGATGAATTCGTAGGCAATGCGATATCATTAGTTGAACCTAGCAGATGCTTAGTGACTTTGAAAAGACTTTTCGAGTCTGCCTGGCATGTTTCAATTTTCTCTGAGTAGAAATCAATTCTCGACTTTATCAGCAGCTTGTTGACTTTGGCACACTGTTCTCTGTATAGCTGATGGTCTATTGTGAGCCTGGACTTTTTCCAGTTCCGTTCCAATTTGCGCTTTACATGTTTTGCATCGTGCAGTTCCTGGGTATACCAAGGACATGATGGTCTGAGTGTTATGGTTTTAGTACACAGTGGTGCATGTTTATTGACAAGTGCTGCCAGTATCTGTGTATATGATTTAACCAGCTCATCAACATCTGCCGTCTGCATACTTGTCTCGATGGGTACTGAGTCGAGGAGGTCCCTTTTGAATGATTCGACATTAATTGCCCTAAGTCTCCGAAATGAAACAGTTTTCCTCACTGTTGGAGGTTTTGCGGCCTTTGCCTCGAAAGTTACAGAAAAATGATCTCGCGAAATTTTACCACTACCGTCGGACAGTCCAGGGTCCGTGACTTCAATGTTTGACACACAGTCATCACCATCTCGTGTAATAACAACATCAAGAGTATGTCCTCCCACATGAGTGGCTTCATTTACATGCTGTCGCAGTCCAAATGATTCGAGTGTACTAACAAAGTTAGCAGTGTTTCTGTCATTTGGAATGTCAAGGTGGATATTTAAATCCCCTACAATGACGACCGGTTTATCGGTGGTCACAAGTTTAGATAAGAAAAATGGCCACTCACTCTCGAGGAAATCTCCGGTTTTTAGACCATTACCACGAGATGGTGGTGGTCTATAAGCAACTACTAGGCGCATATTGAAATCTCGGGACACTGATAATGCAGTCCATGTACTCAAAGTTTGAGAAATCATTATCTCTTGTCGATTTATGGAGGCGAAGTCCTATTGAAGCCTTATGTATGATTGCAACCCCGCCGCCACGGTTGCCATTGCAGCGAGGGACATGTTGGATTCTGTAATGAGTAGGAACCAGTTCACTTAAGCAAGAATTGTCAACAGAACTACCGAGCCAGGTTTCCGTAATGGCTACCACATCAAAGTCATTTGAAACGATATAGTCGCAAATAGAAAGAGCCTTGTTTTTGACTGATCTAGGGTTTATACTGCATACTTTTACAAAGGTCTGAATTCTCACAGGCATTGGAGGTTCGCGTTTTACATGAACAACAGTTTTCGTTTTCTCAGAAAGGGACACTGTTGAGAATTTACTCGCGTACAGGTTAGGTTTCGAAACAACGGGGATTACCTGGGGAAACTGTTTCAAATGACTGAGATTTACGCCATCAGGTGAAACCTTACATTCTGTCGGACGGTTTCCAGAAACAATTGGAATTGACTGAGGTATTTCCCTTAATCTGTTTAAATGAACATCTTTATTTTCATCCCAAATACGCTTCGGTTTTGAGTTGCCCCCTCTGGGGCCTCTGAATTTAGCTAAGCCAAACTGACCAAAGTTTAACAGCCCTAACTCTTTCAACCTGGACAATACTAGCTTGTTGGGTTTCAAAATAGGCGATAATTGCCCTATAATGGAAAGATCGCACCTGGTATACTGTAACTGTAACTGTGGCCCTGTTGTACTAATCCGCTCTTCACCTGTATATCCTAATGCCTGAGGCACACACATTTGAATTTAAAGATCCAGTAATGCACAAAAAATAAGATTTATTAATTTCACTTTTTTCCGTCAAATCACACAACAGAATCACCTAAAAAGTCTACCAAAAAAAATCAGGATGTCAAACAGTTTGGATCCTGATGAGACGCCGAGTTACTCGGCATCTCATCTGGATCCAAACTGTTTGCATAGGTATTCACTCATCCGCCCATAGCAGGCTAAAGGTTAAATGTTTATGTTCTCAACAGTTTGAATCCTGAAAAGACGCCGAGTTACTCGGCTCACAGGGATACAGATTGCTTGCACAACTTCGTCACTGTCAGCGAAAAGATTAACCAATTCTATCATACTGCATGACGCCTTTTAAACGCCTCTGTAAATGTGCCTTTTTGAAACTATTGTCACAAATAAAGTAATGGTTTCAAAAATACAGAGTTCTAAAATTTTCCTTTTTTCTACTAAATCCATTTCAGTAGATTTATTCGAAGAGGTTTAAATATAGCATGTGAGGTAATTGGTTAAGATAAGGAGTAGCTTTGTCCAGACTAATTAATTAGTTTAGTGCCAAGCAACTTTCACGAGCATAAATTGTCGTCTGCTTTAGGTTTAATGGTGAACTTTTCTTCAGATGTTTCTCGAAACATATTTTTAGTGTAAAACTATGTTTATCTTGATGAGACACCGAGTTACTATGTATCTCATCTGGCTGCAGACTGTGTGTAAAGGTTGTACAGTCAGATTTGTCCAATGCTGCAAACTCTTCCGGCAAACGTGGGGGTAAAAATGTTGCGTTACAGTTTCATTTCAAACGAAACTAATACCAAAGCTATAGTTAAGCATGTACATTCTTTACACACTTTCCCCATTGAACACTCATGTAAAATTTAATTACACTATGAATATTTATCAGCTGACTTTTAGATATAAACTCATGCTGTTTTGGAATTGGTTACAAACTATATAATTTCATAAGCAAACAGAGCAAACTCTGATCAGACGTTTCCTGCAGGAGTCGTCGGGTCTGGGTTTACTTTCTTTGTGTGAATTTTATTCACAACGCTTACATCCTTGTCCATCTCGTGATCTCACTGACATTGAATATCAGCTTGAATCAAGATGAGACACTGAGTAACTGAGACACTGAGTAACTGAGACACTGAGTAACTGAGACACTGAGTAACTACTGAGACACTGAGTAACTGAGACACTGAGTAACTGAGACACTGAGTAACTCGGCGTCTCATCGGGATACATGTATCCATGCTTATAACACTTTTAGTTGAGTCTGAGTTCGTTCTCAAGCTTTTGATTAGTCAGTCAAGCTTTTGATTGGTCAGATTTGAGCCAAAGGCTCAAATCTGACCAATCAAAAACTTGAGAACGAACTTAGACTCAACGTGACAGCCAAATACAGGTCCAAAGTAATGCTGAAAGCTCCTACAGGAGCTTCCAGCATTACTTTGAACCTGTATTAAGCTGTGTCCTTGAGAAATCGTTCAGATTAGAAATCGGATGACTCGAACTCCTGTTATCTCGATCTAATTTGTACGGTCCCTTGAAGTTCGAGTTATCGTAGTTCAACTGTATAAGTTAAGTTGCGATAACCGGGCTAAGGGTTAATAAAGGGTGTGTATTATACATGTACTTGTATATATAATTGCTGTTGTTTGTTTTACAGAATGTAACGGTGTTGCACAGGAGTCAAGAAACTAAGATGAACATCACTGAAATGTTTGATGACATCAACGTGACAGCCTATAACGTCACTATCTTCCCGTTTAACGTCACGCCATATAATGACACGTCATTCAATACTACGGTATTTAACACCACGGCATTTAATACCACGTCACTTAACGTAACACTTGAGCCCAGCTCAATTGAAAATGTTACAACCCGAGTACCAGTTATTATAACCCAAATGTGTAATGACGTAGTAAACTCAACTAACATCAAAAAGCCACACACCACATCTCATGACGCCCTCCTCTATATCGTTGTCGTCCTATTGTTTTATGCTTTTAGCATGGTTATACTCATGGTGAAATACATTCGCCGCGAGAGAGAGGAGGCGGAGATGGCCCATTATTACAGTGAATTTGTGTCCCGTGAACGCTTCAAGACCCCCATGTTTGAAATTCGGAACTGTATGCAGGGGCTGAAGATAAAGTCGGCGAAATTTATGTCTCCAACACCATTGGATTTAGATGATGACGATTTTGTATCCTGTTCGGAAACACCTTTGGTAATAAAGGAGCAGAAACTGTATATTGGAGAGGAAACCAAAATCTGACAAAACTGGCGAAACTTCTCCAGAGGTTAAAACAATTCTGAGTCTGAGTTTGAGTTTAAGTATGCGTTCATTCTCGAACATCTGATTGGTCAGATCTTGAGCAAGTTCAAAATCTGACCAATCAGATGCTTGAGAATAAACCCAGAACTAAGTAAAACTGTTTATAGCCTCGGGACTTTTATATTAGTGAGGAAACCAAGAGCTAATACAGGGGGAATAGAAATGGGAATGTAAGTGACAAACATCGTAACAGGTGCCTGGAATAGACTTTGAGTATGATAGCTGAGATATTAGCTAAGATGGTTTTCTTGTAAAAACAGTGTTAATGGCAACATTGTCTACCAGAGGTGTCTCATTTTTCTAGAGCACGATGCAATACGTGAGAAACATTAGAACAGATTCTGTCTCGTAAAATTCCTATAAACTGATTTCTGTCTGGATACTCTGGAGAATTAGAAAGTCGTTTCCATCTCTTGTTTTTAAGATATTGGAACAACACCCAATTCCTTATAATTCCGTAATTTTCTCTATCTTTACCATCGAAGTACAAATTGAATGTCAAACACTTTGAATCCTCATGAGACTTACTATGCCTCTATATTGATATCTGGGCCGCCTACCAATACCATCAGTAAATAAAGTATGTCATGTGTGTACCAACATTTGAGAATGTGTTAACTTTCCATTGTCATGCAGATATCTAAATAACACCAACGGTAAATAGCAAAATAGTAAAACGACGGAGCTATAGATATAGCATTGCTGATCTGTTCAAATCTTTTATTTCTCTTGTTAATCTATTTGTTGGTACTAATTAGAAACGCCCTCAAGAGATACAAGACAGTATTTGGCATAGGACTTACCCTCCAGGCCCGTACGGGTGTATGAAATTGATTCGATCCTGAGATCATGGGATGTCCAGAATGAACATCTCCGACCAATAGCAAGAACCACACAAGAAACTCACAAATGACTCGAACGTTAACATACGATGCTCGTATGCTTGCAAAAAAGTTAAACAGTACCCACGGGCACCATACGATGTGTGTATGTTTGCAGAATTGCTCATAGTACGTACGGGCACCATACGATGCACATGTGCTTATAGTAGACAAATTAAAAGTATGCACGGGAAAAATGCTATGTTTATAGAAATGTTCAAAGTACGAACTGGTATCGTACGATGTTCGTATGTTTGTAGAAAAGTTAAAAAAAATATATGCAAGGCACCATATGATGTTCGTATGTTTGCAGAAATGTTCAAATACGCACGGGCACCATACGATGCTCGTATGTTTGCAGAAACTTAAAAAGTAGACCGGGGCACTATATGATGTTCGTATGCGTGCAGAAAATTTCAAAGTCCCGTATGGGCACCATACGATGCTCGTATGCCTGTAGAACGTTAAAAACTGCGCACATTTAGCATACGATATCTGTACGTTCAAATACGTATGGAAACCATACGATGCTCGTATGCTTGCAGAAAAGTTCAATAGTACACACGGGCATCATACGATGTTGGTAAAAGACACCAAGCGATGTTCGTATGCTTGTAGAAATGATCAACGTACATATAGGTAATATACGATGTTCGTACAGGATGCCATATGATGCTCCTATGCACATAGAAAAGCTCTTAGTACGTACGGGCACCACGCAATGCTCGTACCCTTGTACAACAGTTCAAAGTATGTACGTCAATGTGCAATTGTGACCAAAACGTACACATTTACAAGTGAATCACATTTGATAGAATGATTATGATACCATGACTACCTAAAAAACTGGAACAGTGAAAATGACGTCATACTAGGCTCCAACACAAGAGGCAAAACATGATATATACACAGTTCGTGTAATATTTAGAGTATACATGTAATAATGTAGCTCTGAGAAAATTGAAAGTTCTTCCTGAACGGATCGTATCCCTATTGACAAGAAGTCGTCCGTATATGTATTAAATCGACTCGGATCTATATTCCCGCACCTAGTCGTTTATATTTATATGACAGTAACACCTATTCAGTATGTAAATATTGTCTACTCACATTTGGATCTGTGGTAGGTTTGATTACTTCCAATTCAATCAAGTTTGGTTTTGGAAATTATTCACCGAGTGTCAAACAACTTGGATCCAGATGAGATGCCGAGTAACTCGGCGTTTCATCCGGATCCACATTGCTTGCAGATGCGAGTCAGGTAGCGAATAGCCGGAGAAGATTTAAGGTACATGTATATTAACCACCTAAGGGTAATCTGCTGCATCTCTTGTCCCTCTAAATTAGAGGGTTCGATGAAAGTCGAGAAACAATAAACGATAAATATGAAGTCTTAGTATGACACCATAGTGGGGTCATTGTTTTACATTACCACCATTTGTATCTGTATGTTTCAAACAGCAGTAATCATGTTCTTATATGTCGATTATGAATAAGTATGAAATAAGTATTAACACAGTAAAGCCCATCTAAACCAGACTTTGAAATTAGTATCATTGTCGGTCTTTAGACAGGTGGTAGCTTAATGCAGGATGAGAGGCATTTAGAGAGCTCCCTGTGGAGTTTTCTGCATGCTACATACTGCATTAAGCAGCCAACTTAAACAAATCTAAATTCTAATTCTTCTTTACTACATGTTCTGTTTAGAGGGGTGTTACTGTATATTATTAATGGTGAAAATAACATTTGAATTTTATTATTTATCATAATTCGTTCGATGAAATGTTAAAGGTGTATTATGCGCATTTTTCGTATTAATCAATCAACACCAGAAGCTGTACAGGTATACATACAATGAAAATAATGCTTACAACCCATTTTCCGACAGGATATATTTGTTCAGCTAAATATTATCGCTATCCGAATACTGCTAAATTCTTAAAAAGGAGCCTCCTTTTTAGAAACGGGGATTTTATACGGAAATCAGCGGACATCTTCGGTCAAGTTCTGAATGACTCCGATTCTATTTCGGAACAAGGCTTCGAATATTAATTAGGTTGTTACCACATGTACAATGACTGACACTGGTTGTTGACCTACATAACAGATTTTATTCAGGAAAATAAGGCAATATGCCCATCTTACCACATATAATTTACATGCAAATAAGCTAAATATACCGTTCAATGGTGTCAATCAAATATAACGGCCAAAGGGAGCTAGCTCATACAGGTACATCGAATGATTATTTCCGGTATGTAAAAATTTGAATCTTACGACAGATTCTGGCCAATGGCGAAGGCTGTTCCGTTGGTTTCCGTAGCAATCCATTTTTCTAGTTTTTTCGACACAAACAACCATTTGCTGACCGTGCTGTTTAGCGTTAAATAAGTGTTAAGGTACATTAAGTCCAATTCTGAAGTCAGTTCGAAACGCAAAAATTGCGAAAATTTGCGCAGCATACATCTTTAAACAGAAAGCTATCATTGCAACTGCAAACTTTCTTTGCTCGTTGACAGCCACATATTCGCAATTAAAATATACAAATCACTTGTCTACTTTTGTACCATATACATGTGCATGTATGTTTACTGCCAATTTAGTTGCCATATGTTCTTAGAACAACTGTATGACGCTGCTCGTCGAAAGACACGAATGCGCTATTAAAATATAAAAACTTGCCCACTTCTATGTTATATTTTTCAGTGTCATAAAACATATATTCCTGACATGTTCCCTTAAATGAATATATAAATTACGCACGTATGTTATGTTTTCATGCCTATTTTCTGGGCATCTATATATACCGACAGCCGTATCAAACTCCTTTCATAATACGAAAAGTGTGCAAACTTAAAATGACCCTTGCTTGCCCCGAACAAATCCACATAGAAACCGCCGCATGAGTTACTACACAGCAGAACCCCCCCCCCCCCCCTCCCCCAAAGCGACCATTTAATGAATAGAAATTGGTGCCATTAAATGCATGTGGTTGCTTTATGCAGGACGTAATGTAGAAAACCTCTGCATGAGGAGTTTTCTGTATATCATTCGCCCTGCATTATGCTGTTACCAGGATTTAGCAACCGTTTGATCAGGGTCTATTCTGTTTGCTTTTGGAATTACTCAGATGTGATTACAGTAAAACCTCTCTGTAACGGCCACTAAATTGTATTAATTGGTTGGTATTTAGAGCAGGTGGCTGCATAAAGCAATGTGAAAGTAAAACAGAACGCTCCTATTGGAGCGTTCTGTTTTACTTTCACGTTGCTTTAAGAAGCCATCTGCCTTTAACACAAAAGTAATTTAGTGGCCGTTATAGAGAGGTTTTACTGTATACAGTTTCTGCGATGGTCAAAATGACCTGTGTTCATGTCCCATTATTATTATTATATTTCAGTTAACGAATATTCATTATGTCATTTATTCTTATATGAATATTCATCTGATAAAACATTAATTATACTGTTATAGTCATGAATCCAAAAGAATATATCTTAAACCCTAAGTTCTGCCTCTCTCACCCACTTGCCATTCACTTGAATATAATTCCATTAAAGTTTCAATAAATCTATAGTTTACTCTTAATAAACTACGTAACCATGGCCCACACTCGAACTCGTCGTTTTCCGTTTCAAACATTTCCATATTTATTCGTTTTCTTATCTGATTAGTAGCAGATTAGATCTTAGATCAGTTAGTTATTTTTCCAATCCCACTTATTAGAAAAAAAATGTATGCATGTGCAGCAAGGTTTTGAAATATTAATTGATATACAGTAAAACATCTACAACGGCAACTTAATTGTGTTAATTATTTGGTATTTAGGGCTGGTGGTTGCTTAAAGCAAGGTGAAAGTAAAACAGAACGCTCCAATAGGAGCGTTCTGTTTTACTTTCACCTTGCTCTAATCAGTCACCTGTATTTGACTCAAAATACTTGATGTAATTTAGTGGCCGTTATAGAGACGTTTTACTGTACAGCTATGTACTTTTAAACTCAGTATAAATGAGTAGTTGGTTGTTTGCAATTACGTTTAACCACTCGAATGCTGAATATTCAAAGTGGACTTAACCAAAGAGTCAAATTGAATGTGAATAGCTTAACTTTGCGAGAAAATTTTAAATTACAAGCAGTGCAGACCCTAGTTAGAGGGTCCTATAGGAGTCCTCTGCTTTGGGTCTACACTGTTTTCAAATGCCAATACACTCGAATCCTCCCGAGTTCATCCGAAATGAGACCCCAAGAAAATCAACACCCAACCTGACTAACATTCCTATCTGAATTCAGACATACAGTAAAACCTCTCTATAACGGCCACTAAATTGTGTTAATTAGTTGGTATTTAGGGCAGGTGGCTGCTTAAAGCAAGGTGAAAGTAAAACAGAACGCTCCTAAAGAAATAGTGCTGTCTCTCGTCCATTACTTTGTGGCGATATCGAAAGTAGTGCGCACTTTATTCTATATCTGTTTGCACCATCAAATCCCGAGTATACAGTAAAACCCCTCTGAACCCGATTCTGGTTGAGAAACATTTAAATTATTCGGGCAGGTACCTACACCATGCAGAGTAAAGTTCGTGAAGAAAGCTCCTCTATGAGCTTTCTGCATGACGGTCACTCTGCATTAAGCGGCCACCTGTCTCCAAGACCGATATCTATACTAAATTTAACGTCCGGTTTAGAGAGGTTTTACAGTATCAACCATTTGCACTCTGATAGTGCACTCTTTAACCCTTTCCCTCATATTGACGACTTTTGACGACTCTGTAAAAGTCACTTTGTGAAACCATTGTGATAAATAGAGCATTTGCTCATATAGGTGCAAATGCTCTATTTATCACAATGGTTTCAAACTAAACACTCCTAAAAGTTTCCTTTTCTCTAGTTAATGTTCCTTTTCGGTAGGTTTATTCAAAGAGGTTATATCTAAAAATAGCCTATGAGGTAATGGGTTAAAGCGACACAAGCAGTCAGCTGTTCTACTCATTTTGTGTTTAGAATAGCAGTTAACCCTCGATAGTTCGAACTTTTAGTATACTAGAAGAATTAACCCTCGATAGTTCGAAATGTTAGTATACTAGAAGAATTAACCCTCGATAGTTCGAAATGTTAGTATACTAGAAGAATTAACCCTCGATAGTTCGAATTATTTGTATACTAGAAGAGTTAACCCTCGACAGTTCGAAATGTTAGTATACTAGAAGAATTACCCCTCGATAGTTCGAAATGTTAGTATACTAGAAGAATTAACTCTCGATAGTTCGAATTGTTAGTATACTAGAAGAAATAAGACACTTTTAACCCATTACCTTAAAGGCTATTTTTAGATACAACCTCTTTGAACAAATCTACCGAAAAGGAGCATTAACTAGAGAAAATGAAAATTTTAGAATTTTGTAGTTTGAAACCATTGTGATAAATAGAGCATAGGAGCAAATGCTCTATTTGTCACAATGGTTTCACAAAGTGACTTTTACAAAGTCGTCAACAGTTGTCAATATGAGGGAATGGGTTAATGCAGGGGTGGAAATCCTGCAGAATGCTCCCAGAGGAAATTTCTGCAGGATTTTCACCCTGTATTAAGCTGCTAACTTTCTTAGATATCAATAATGATATGTATTTAAATGTTCGAATAATCGAGTTTTACTGTACCATGTGTCTGTACAAACTGTTTTTGTACTGAAACACATTTTATAAGAACATTGATTGCCTTTCTGGTAGATTTATTAGCAAAGAGAGAAAATTCACTCCAGGGAGAAACATATGATATAAAATGCAAATTGCAATCATATCAAAATTCCATTTCAAATCAGCTGAATCAGCAATATGCAGTTAATAACACAATACGAAGCTTTATAGCTGTTGCCTCTACCCTTCTCTTACCAAAACATATCGAATACAGTAAAAACCCCTCTAAACCGGACATAAAATTCAGTATAAATACAGTAAAAGCCCTCTAAACCGGACATAAAATTCAGTATAAATACAGTAAACCTCTCTAAACCGGACATAAAATTCAGTATAAATATAGGTCTTTGAGACAGGTGGCAGCTTAATGCAGGGTGAAAGTCATTCAGAAAGCTCCTCTAGGAGCTTTCTGAATGACTTTCACTCTGCATTAAGCAGCCACCTAAAATTTTATTCGTACAAATTGACCGACTCGCTCAATTTCAAATGCATTATGCCTTATCCCGCTATCCGCGACCTGACTTGAATTTATAAACAGTTTGGATCCAGATGAGACACTGAGCAACTCGGCGTCTCATCTGGATCCAAACTGTTTGAACCTCGGGCAATAGTATATCAAAAGCTTTACTGAATCGGAAGTACAGTAAAAAAAAATACCCATCTAAACCGGAATTCTAGTAGAGAAGAATTTAGATATATTTTGGGCGAAAGTCATGCAGAAAGCTCCTAGAAAGCTCCTTTCATCCTGCATTCAGCTGCCAATTGTCTCCAAGACCAATATTTATACTTAATGTAACATCCGGTTAAGAGAGATTTTACTGTAGTCGCAGTGTCACCGGATCAAACAGTAAGCGGGTACCAGTATGTGTAACGTGGTAAGGATTAACAAACGACTGGAAAACAGCCGGGATACAGATCATCTACTCGGTGATTCAGAGTCTGGTACAGTAAAACCTCTCTATAACGGCCTCTAAATTGTGTTAATTAGTTGGTATTTAGAGCATGTGGCTGCTTAAAGCAAGGTGAAAGTAAAACAGAACGCTCCTATAGGAGCGTTCTGTTTTACTTTCATCTTGCTTTAAGCAACCACCTGTCTTTAACACAAAATATTTGATGTAATTCGTGGTCGTTATAGAGAGGTTTTACTGTATACATTCTGAAATGAAAGTCAAATTGCGAACAACAGAATAAGTGGTTAATGTTCGCCTCAGTCTGTTCCCAATGGATATTTCTCTGAAAGAAATTATTTCAGAAATGTTGCTGTTTTTGTGAGACAATTAAATTTACAAGGCCATTGATCAGAATAAGCATAAATTAGGTTTTTAAGTTAAATTTTGGCACGCAGTGGGCGAATCAATGACAAGATATGCAAATTGGTTTTATTTAGATGAGAATTGTTTACTAGTTAAATTTTCATAATGACATATGAATACAGCATTTGTTGGCCATGGCAGAAACATAAAATCAGATCTATAGATTCCATAAGTAAACAGAAAATGTCCTGATCAGATGGCTCACACAGGAAATGCGTCGCAAGGCTACTCTATCAGGTAACGGGTTATAAATTGACCGAATCAGGTAAGTTACAGAGTTTGAACAGATTAAAAGGTTGCTCCTTTGAATGCTTAAATTTCAATGTGAAATGGTACATCAGTATTTAAATATAGAGTTCATTCAGTGTGAAGGGCTGGATTTTTGCCAGAGGATTTGGGATGACAAACACAACAGACCATCGCCTGTGTCTAACTGTTTGAAAATACTAGTACAACCGTTTTCCGTATGATTTGCACTCCGCAAGACTACAATAAGGGTATAAAGTCCATGAACTAATACAACAAGTATACCTCTCTATAACGGCCACTAAATTGTGTTAATTAGTTGGTATTTAGGACAGGTGGCTGCTTCAAGCAAGGTGAAAGTAAAACAGAACGCTCCTATATGAGCGTTCTGTTTTACTTTCACCTTGCTTTAAGCAGCAACCTGCCTTAAACACAAAATATTTTATATAATTTAGTGGCTTACTGTATGTATAAAACTGATTAATTCTTAGCAAAAACGAATATACTGACATTTACAAACAGTGTAGACCCAGATCAAAGACGTGCTAGAGTTACACTCTGATCAGGATCTACACTGTTTGTCAGTCAACATACTGTAGCATATTTTAGCAGTCAATACTGAATAATTCCAATCCAGTGACATTTACACAAAATCGCCGAATCTGATTGGTTGAAATTTGACATTCATTTCTCAATGAAAGTAAAGAGCTGGTTCTCTGTCGTTGCTGCATGATTTACATGAAGTCGGTAACCAGTAGCCGATACACTATGGAACTACTTCTTTTTACTATGAATGTTCTATTTATAGACAAATTCCTTGAAACTATGTTGACGTAGAATTATTGGGAGAAAAATGTTGTTTTGAAGTTTTGTGGAGCGCGTATTTTGAAATTTAAGTGTAAAGAGTGAAATTTATGGTAAAAGGCAAGTGATTGTATATCAAGAACCAGCAGAGCCAGACGGCTCGCATGGTGTAGAGAGAAATGGACGAGGTGAACTTCTGGGAGGTGGGATAAAGTGCTTTTTCGGATGGAAGTAAAGTGGTGATCGGCAGTGATAACCGTGTGTTGATTTGGAGAAACAAAGCGAGGGCTACAGACCAGACTTAGTGTCAAAGTGGCATGGCCACTCTGCCAGTAATAACAAGACACCTCCCCGTCAAATCCAGGACGACAATATACCCCAGTAAACGTACTTGTAGGATGGCTGTTTACCAGGCAAGAAATAACCTTCTAGATCCAATTATTGGCCTGCACAATCATCGGGGTTTGAATGTAATTGAGAATACTTGCCTTTACTTGGCTGTATATCAAACGTAAACTTTCGTATAGAGTGCATTTTATAGAAAATATAAGGGATTTGTTCAAGAGGTTTTGAGGATTCGGACACGTATTCCACTGGTCTATGTTCAGAGCTTATACAGATCGATTCCAATGAGGATTATGCAAGTTATTCGATTAAGAGGAAATATGACAAAGTAGTAAGGTAGGACATGTGTTGAAATAATTCCGTTTATTGCTTTTTAGTTATTGTTAACCTCGATTTGTTGCAACTAGGTCAAATAGTTGAGAACAGTCTATCAAACGTCATCTATGACGTAGGATACAGTACACAAAGTGACATAGTTGTTAGAATGTGTATTGATTGAATTCCTACGCACGGCACTTGAAATAGCCAATGTCAAATTTGTTTTATGTCTACAGGTAACAATTTTTAAAAGGACAGATGGATGGAATTATAAAGATTGAATTACATTTTTGTTGTGTTCATCGATGTATAAATCCAGACCTGATCACACACACCTTTTTACATGAATTCCTTCGATGAACACAACAAAAATGTAATTCAATTTTTAAATGAATTCTATAGTAAAACACTGACGGGTCTTTCCAATATTGAATTCAAAGAGTTAATGAAATTCTAACAACATGGAAGCACGTTTAGTGTAACAAGCTTAATGCATATACAAATATACAAAAAATTCTAAAACGGGTACTAAATGCATAAGCATAGGTCTCTCTTAATGATGATGCGGATCAGGGTCTGCACAGTTTGCTTATGAAATAATATATTTTTAATTTCCGCAATGTTGAAAATTTCCCTACGTAGACATTATATTTTTTCCACAACGGGGTTAGCGTTGAAACTGGACAAATAATGTAATATGTAGCAGTATTGACGTTAAAACTGTTCTTAGATAGCTATTGCAATATGTAGCAGTATTGACGTTAAAATGTTTTAGATAGCTATTGTAATATGTAGCAGTATTGACATTAAAGTAATATGTAGCAGTATCTCTTTCAAAAATGTTTTGCCAACGGAGCATTCCCAAAAAGCTTTCTTTACTGACGAGCAAATGAAATATTACACCAATTGGACTTGCTCAGAAGTTTGCGAATCACTAACCTTTCTTTTGGATAACATATTTGTACGTTATGGGATTGCTATATACCGTCAGGTAATTGGTATTCCCATGGGTACGAATTGTGCACCACTTGTCGCAGATTTGTTTTTGTACTGCTATGAGAGAGATTTCATGTTGCGTTTGAATCCTCAATCACAAGAAGATGTTATAAAAGGCTTCAATGAAACTTGTCGATATTTGGATGATATTTTTAACTTAGATAACCCTTTCTTTGATGCTCTGATTCCTACAATTTATCCTAAAGAACTCAAATTGAATAAAGCTAACCCATCCGACAATTACGCAGCGTTTCTTGATCTCGACCTTAAAATTGATAATGGAATGATTTCTTCTAAAATATATGACAAAAGAGATGATTTTGATTTTAATATTGTTAATTTTCCTCATCTTGACGGGGTTCCCCGTGCTCCATCTTACGGGGTTTATATATCTCAACTTATTCGTTTTGCTAGAGCTTGTTCATCTATTGACGATTTTAACAGTCGAAATCTCATTTTAACTGAAAAACTGCTTAAGCAAGGATATAGATACTATAAACTAAGAAAAACTTTTTCTAAATTTTACTATCGAAATCTCTCGCTTATTGGCAAGTACCAATCTAATCTCAAGGAGCTTCTGCGACACGGTGTTTCACATCCTGAATTTTATGGTGATGTGATTTACAAACTTCGTAAAATTATTGGACATACCCATTTTCTCACTTTGTTCATCAAATATGTTAAAAAATTCATTAAAATGGGATATGATCCTGTAGTACTACAACATACTGCATGTTTGGTTGTAAACCCTTTTACAGTTGCAATCACGCTGGCCTCTTTGCATGTACGCCGACAATAAAGGTTTAGTACTCTATGAAGGCGACCTCTTAAATCCAGAAATGGAAGGAGAATGTCGGATATCTGTACTATTTCGTTTTTGTCGTACCCTTTATTACTTTTCTACAGTTACTCTGTTTGCAGCTCAATCATTGAGTACACTAGCGATAGGTGGATACAGTTTGTTCACTTAAATGTTTTCGTTATACATGCACTTTACCACTGTATTTGCCGTCGTGGTTGTTGTAGATTAGTCGGAGAGGGGATACGTTTATTTACACTGTTTGTCTTTTAGGGTGGGGATGGAATAAGTGTGAGGTTGGGCGCCCATAAACCGGTTTAACCCCCCAGTGACAGTTGTCACCGACCGTTCCAAGGCGGTGCTTCCATCTTCCCCCTATTGTGTGTTTGTTTTGTCTTTGTGCGTCTCTTGTTGTTTTTAATAATTCTCACATAACCATTATTTCTTACATGGACATTCATAGGTAAAGGCTAAGCAGTATTTCTACAATATACAACGTGTCCGAAATTCTTATTCTTCTACATGAGCATTGTGTGCCACTAGAACTTAGCCCATTCTCTCATATTGACGACTTTTGACGACTCTGTAAAAGTCAGTTTGCGAAACCATTGTGGTAAATAGAGCATTTGCTCCTATAGGAGCAAATGCTCTATTTATCAAAATGGTTTCAAAGTACAAAATTCTAAAATTTTCCTTTTCTCTAGTTAATGCTCCTTTTCGGTAGATTTATTCAAAGAGATTGTATTTAAAAATAGCCTATGAGGTAATGGGTTAACCAGTCAGTATGTCGCTATATTGGTGACAATAAACTATAAACAGCATGTGAAAACTTGTTGAAAACATTTATCTCTAGAAACAAATAGATATAACTGTCAATTACCAAGCTTTCCTCGCCAAAGGCAATGCAGAACTATGACTTTGAATATGAAAAACAGTAACATTTCGTTAAAGCTATTACTAAATATTTGAAAATATAGAGATCTTTAAAGACAGACGGTAAATTAATGCCGAACGAAAATAAAATTTGTCCTGAATTAAACTGCCCTTGTTTTAAAGAAGACATTTAAGTTTCATTTCGTCTGTTTCTTCACACAAACGCGTTCCATCGCCTTTACAAAGACAGTAGACATAGCTCATCAGACATAGCCTGTAAGGTCTGTTTGAAGGGGTTTGCAGTTTGCTTATGGACTTATATATAGATCTGATCCTACAGAAGTGTGTCTAAGCCAGAAATACCATTAAGTTCTTTACATTATAAGCACTGAACTAATGACTATTCATGAAGTGATCAATTAAAGCATAAATGGTCATAAAGGTCGCTTTAGAGAGGTTTTTCTGTTCCTTATTCCATTCTACATCTTTTCGAGAAGCCTTCTTACCTCACACCAGTCTTCCTTGGAGGTCAAGTGTGAGGAATGTGTTAGTATACAACCATTGTGTAAATAACCAATCTACAACACGTATTGTCAATATATTTCATTTTGTTACTTCAACATGTTTCGGCATAAAAAACCTTCATCAGGAAGTGAAATAACACTTTTATTAGTATACAACCAATATTCATATTTAATGTACAATAACAATGGGTCACTTAACCGGGATATACCGGCATCTCAAACCGTCACAATAAGACTGCATTTACGGTCGAACCCGGATCATCCCGGTAAACCTTGGATCCTGTTCCGAGATACGCCCAGAGCTTAAACTAGCACAGTAATACTACAAACGAGTGCTTATAAAGGAGTGCGACATTTAGCTTTCATGTTGCAACATTTAGCGGCAGTACACTTTGTTGGCGTTGGTTCCGACATTTAGCGTCAGCTTTGCGACATACTCGTATATAAGAATTACTACGCTAGTAGTTTTGAAGTTCGGCTGTATTTTGGCGAGTTAGAAAAGTTGTTAAATGCGAGCCTTGGCGAGCATTTAACCACTTTTCTGACAAATGGAAAAGTAGTAAAGTCAAGCAGGCAAAGCCACATGCAAGACGCAACCACCACCAAAACACCGATAGACAGCATGACACACACACACACACACACAACCACACACCCAAACGCACACGCACACACACATACGAAATGAACACAGAAAACACCAAAAGACACACAAGAAACAGGGACAAACGTTCCACAACATGAACAAACCACAAGCAAAAAGACGCAAGGCAAACAAAAGGAAGCCAAAATACAGCTTAACTTCAAAACTACTAGCGTAGTAATTCTTTTATCATGCAACACCAATAAAGAACGGAGAAAATGAAGGAAAAGAAAGTTTGCTCAAGCGGTTCTGTCCCCTGAATAAAAATACATGCCAGTACAATATACGTGACGTCATATTGGCGTGCAGTGACGTCGTCGATTTTTACAACATAAACAAACTTGATTTAATCCTTTATATGAACAAAAAGTTGAGACAAAGGTGAGCAAATGTGTTAAATTTGATTTTTATGTTAAAATCATGCTTTTTCTTCCTTCTGTTTTCCTCCTATTGGCTGAATTAAACTTGCATCCCAATGGGGTCAGTACACATGCACTGTACCTCACAAAATACAGCGTCGACGTGGAAAATATTATGCTAGTAGGAAGTGACTGTATTTTGTAACGTTGCATGATAAATCATCAAGTGCGACACTTAGCATCGGTGCGACATTTAACGTTGCTACACTGACAACTGATTCATGCCTTGAGCTGAGGCGGGATAATTGTCAGAAAGTACAGTAAAATCTCGAGTATACGAACACTCAAATACGTATTGTTATCTATCTTTAAGACATGTGGCAGCTGAATGCAGGGTGCAAGTTATGCAGAAAGCTCCTGGAGGAGCTTTCTGCATGACGTTCATCCTTCATTAAGCAACCACATAACTACAAAGACATAAATAGTTCATTACTAAAATTTCGTAGTATCAAGTTTTTACTTTATTACACAATTTACAAAATCATTACTACAGTCTTTGTCATTGGGAAAATGCAGATATTGTATGAAAATGAACACCTTTATTTGGAAATCAGTACAAACTGAAAGAATTCAACGATTCTTAAATTAATGTCATTATTATCAATTCTACTTTTGCACTAAGTATTTTATATGTGTATAATAGTTGCAGTTTATATCAAGCAGTTGTTCTTATTTCACATCAATTTTTCTTGTTTGATTTTTATAGAATTATGAAAATATCAAATAGTTTGATGCATTCAACATCATATGATGCTCATAGCATAGCACACATATACATACAGAAATACACGAAACAAAAACATCTCCAGTAAACTACGTATCTACAATAATTATGGAACTGCTTTTTCATGACAAAGAGGATACCGAACGTCAACCAACAGGTACAACCAGGTGTATAAGTAAATATTTCTCTGCCAAATACTGTCGTCTGCAAGCTTTGCCGTCTGCTATAATTCCCGTTTGTTTAATTCTCCCATTTCGCTCGAATTGTTCGGCGTCTCTTCCCGATCCAAACGCTTTGCATAAGTAATCACATCGTTCTCTTGTGTGGGCGTTCTCTTTAATTGAACGTACAACAGTTCAGTTTTTCTCTCGATGCCAAGGTAACGTAACAACATTTGAATTTTGAATGTCTAATCAGGGTGTGCACTGTTTGCTGAACCTATCAATGTCAATGGCATTGTGTGTGCTGTGCCGCCTCCGCATGCACATTGGATGGGTTCCGAAGCACGATCAGGAGTATTGGAATAAAATGGGTTTAAAAAATAAAATACCACCATTAATCCTTGCAGGGGATGATGTGAAATATTGCAATTTAAATAATAACCCAGATCACAGTCTGAAGAGACAGGATTTTCCTCCAATGTACTGAGGATTTTAATCCTCTCCTGCTTAGCGCTGCCTGGCTGGTATTTGCAAACAGTTTGGATCCAAATGAGTCGCGTGGTGATTCGTGGTGACTCGACGTCTCATCAGGATCTAATATGTTTGACACATGGCCAATAGTCCCACTAAAAGTTTTAACAAATCTGAAGTTGTAACAATGTACCATATCAGTTTTAGCAGAAATCAGTTTTGAAGCAGGGTAAAGGTTAATCAGATTATCATAGAGGTGAAGCTGGAATTATGGTAAAACCCCTCTAAACCGAACGTCTAATTCAGCATAAATATCGGTCTATGAGACAGATGGCAGCTTAAGGCAGGGTGAAAGTCATGCAGAAAGCTCCTCTATGAGCTTTCTGCATGACTTCCACCCCGCATTAAGCAGCCACCTGCCAAAACGTATCTAAATTCTTCTCTACTATTATTCCGGTTTAGAGAGGATTTACTGTACAGGGATTGGCTGACATGTTAATCAGTTTTGTAATCTTACAGGAACGCTGCCTTTTTATATCTAGCTTAACACTTTACTCCATGAATGTAAAAAAATACTAACACCATGAATATTAATCATCTTAAAAAAAGGTAAAAGGTAAAGGTGAGGTTTATAGTCTGGAACTACATACAATGTACATATTCTCCCGACTTCACTGGGTTATAAGTCGGCCATTAACACTCGGCGCTCAAGGCAGCCATGGCACATTGGCTTATTTCCCTCACAGGTACCCATTTATACACCTGGGTAGAGAGGAGCAAACGCGGGATGCATTTTTTGCTCAGAAAATTTCTGATAGTCCGATGGCAGAATTCGCACCGGGGACCCTTCGATCCCAAGTCTAACGTCCTACCACTGGACCACCACTCCAATAAATCAGTATGATCTTAATCAGTATGCTTACATATGGATAAGTGAATTACTGGCCCTTACCTGATCTATATTATGTCATAAGCAAACAAAGCAGATCCTGATCAGGAGCCGTCTGATCTGGATCTACTCTGATTTCAAAATGATTAAAAGGCATAGTAATGGAGTAATACGTTCTATCCATATCAGAAATCACCAGTAAACGTCGTCTGATCAGGATTCGGGATCAGCTCTGCTGGCTTATGAACTAATATATATCTGGTTCTATAGTTTCTGCCATTATGAAACAAACCCGTTGTTCATAATGCCATAATAAGTATTAGCTAGTTATTTTTACATTGTCATTATATCTTACATGAATATTCACCAGGTAATGGTTAGATTCCAATGTGGATTTATTTTTATTATTTTTGTTTCATGTTCTGAAGTTGGTTTCGTTTGTTAGAAGTAAGGAAGTAGACTTCTCGCCATTGCAATACTGTCGTTTGTTGTGCGCCTTTTCACAACATAGTATGCAGAGCAGATCAATATCAGGTAGATCATGCAGTAATCGTCTGATCAGGATCTGTTCCGTTTGCTAATGGAATAATATAGATATGACTATACAAAGTCTGCCATGGCTAAAATACATGTGTTATAAAACATCTAATTAATAATGCATTGTTTCTTAATTTGTACATGAATATGCATCAGGCTTAAGGTTAAATACGGAAAGGCCTGATACCTTACTTGATGACAACATATTGCAAAGGTCGACATGAAATCACACATTGTCTGCACAAGTCGACTCATTTTTGTACAAATTCTATTAAAACGTTGTCTTGTTTTTTGCTTTTATTTTGTTTTCGTTTTTTCTCTCTCTCTTTTAACGCTAGTTGATGTCCTTAAAACGAGATTGAAGCTTGACGACTCTTCACAATGAATTCAACACGACTTGGCTGACATTGATCAATTACAAGGTGAGGATTGCGTTAGAACACACGCTGAATTATAAACTCTTACCTCGTCAGTCCAAAGTCGGATCTAATGCAATTGTGACTACTTCCGAGTCAATAAATCGTTTGAGAAATTATTGAGAAGGTGTCAAACAGCTTGGATCCTGGTGTAACTCGGCGGCTCATTTTAATCATGATTTTTTGCAAATGCAGGATAAGGAATTAAAACTCCTCCCTAAACTATTATGCCATTTAACTTTTTGGGGGGAGTTGCAATTTTACGTTAACGGTGAATATGATAACCTTTACAAACAGTTTGGTTCCAGATAAAAAGCCGAATAATCTGCATCTCATCAGGATGCAGCCTAGTTGTCACCATGACAATAGTTAGTCAAATGCCTGAAGGGCTTAGAAGTGGACTCGCTATTAAATTTGGTATGCAGAAATGGTCATACACAATTTTGTAAAAGTTAATGTAAAAAGTATTCTAATGGGTATAAATTTCGATTTAATTATTAGACTTGACACATACATGGTGAATAAAAATTGGCAATGTTATTGTCCACGTCTAGAACACTATCAAGGTAATATGACAGCGTATAGGTAAACCGTTAGCCTGTTTAGCACAATAGTAGTTATTTTCAATTTGTGTAAACCTCAACAACATAAATCCTGTCTTATCAATATGTGGTATGATAGGGCAAGAGGCCTACGATGGACCTAAATTTCTCAGGAAAGTATTAAAGACGATTCTTATTCAATGTGACATATGATATGATACCCGGGTCAACCAATGAACATACATATATATACCAAATTGTAATCAAATTGGCCAAATGGTTTTGGAAATGGTTTCAGTATATAGTCATATATGGACATATTGATAGATGGTCGCCTCAGGTACATACATAGTTCTAGATAAGATGCGTAAATTTAAACATTTTCAACAATAGCTCATTTGTTTCTCCTACAAACCCTATACTCTGGCCACACTAAAGCGTGGTCACAGTATAAGGTTTGGTGGGGGGGGAACAATTTTATTATTTGAGTACGCACCGTTATCTGTAGCTCTGTACATATACGTATATCAAATTATAATCAAATTGATCTAATTGTTTTGAAGAAGAAAATATTCAAGGTTTTTACTATATAGTCCTATAAGGAAAATTGCCAAGCTAATAGCAGCTATGCGTATTGATCAATCGGGATGTTTCGAACAATCTTGATAGACGGTCACCTCAGGAACAAATAAATCAAATTATAATCGAATTTGTCTAATTGTTTTGAACACGAATATATTCAAAGTTTTACTACGAGTTTACTCGTATATAGCCATAAAAGGAAATAACTGATCGGAACTATCGGAACTATACGTTGGTAGAGGGTCACCTTTGGAACATATACACCAAAGTGTAAATCAAATTGGCCCAGTGGGTATGGAGACGATTTTCTATTGTTTTTAATTTTAAAAATGTAGCTTTAGCTCCTGTGACATACACATGCAATGGACCGGTCATTTTTTAACAAGATTGAAAGAGGATTTCACAAAGATAAAACTTGTGAAATTCGGCAATAACCCAAGTGGCGGTTAAGGAATTTAAAGAAAGTGTGGACGGACAACGGACATCGGGACATCACACAAGCTCGCATTGAGCACTTTGTAATAAGGTGAGCTGATACCTGTATACATGTACGCTACATGCATACAGCTACATTAGATTTACTGAAAAACTACAGTACAGAGTTTCTTGGGAAAACCAGCTGCCCGATACAATGCTAGAAAACGTTTTGCCAACTTTAAAACTGTGTTTTGTTACTATTTATGCTTGAACCCAAGCAAAGAGAGACAACAAAAGAGAAGGCTTGCGTAGTTCGCCAATTCAGAAAAATGATAAAATAATAAAATAAAACCAGATATGAGTTTTAATAATCATTTTTTTTGGTTTTGGATTAAGGTTAATCAGACTAAAGCACACAGAGCGCATTGGCATAAAGCTGATTAATTGTAGCTATTACTGGTCTCTAGAACAAGATACAGTCAAATCTTTCTAAAGCGAACACAAAAATAGGTCTTATCCTGATCTTAAAGTATGGTAGTAGCTTAATGTAGGACGAAAGTTATGAAAAAGCTCCTGTGGGGGCATTCTGCATCACGCCCGTCCCGTATTTAGCAACCAACTGCTTTTAAAGACACACGTTTCTATTCACTAAATGGTCGCTTTAAAGGGATGCTACAGTATATTTAGTGATTATTTGAAAAAAATGAGATGCTTGTGTTTGAGTTTCATGAGAATATTTGCCATTACTGTTTGTCATTAAACGGAAAATTGAAATGTCAGGGCAGAAGTTTGCACAATGTTACGATTTGTTAAGACACAAGTGCATATCTAATGGCAGCGTTAACGTGGATGCCAGGTCACAATTCGAATAACAAACTGCTACATGTGTCCAATTAGACGTTGCTATTGTTTAATATTCCAATAAAACTAAAACGTGTTTCTTATTCCTTGTCATCTTGGATTATAACCAACTGGACTTTAATTACGGGTGTATTTGTTTTTTAAATTAAAATACATAACGTTCCGTTCAGTTTACTATTTCTCCATGCATCACTAGATAAAACATCGAATTTTATACGACGTGCAGCATCCACAAAATGATCCTTTCCTTCCACATATAAACGCCTTTTCACGTATCTGTAAACAGAGAACATCCAAGCTCAGTCAACTCCTAGAGAGGGCGTCTACTCTGTTTGCTAATGGAATTTGATAGATCTCTTTCTTTCGTTTCTAAAATGGCCACAATGTTCAATCTTCCAAATTACGTTGTCCATGAACATTCAGCAGGTATAAAATATAGAATAGGGAAAGGGTTAAAGACATTTCTTTCATATTTAATCACTTTTGTTCAATATCTCAATTACATTTCTGGATGCGAAGCATGAAACATTGTCATTAATGCAATTACCTGATGAAAGCATTGTTGAATGGTACTTTACCGTCTGCAAAAGTGTTCGCATGTTTCGATATTCATTGTTGGATTTTCTGCGTTTCTTAATAAAAAACATAGTCACAATGTCGGACCATTTTAATTCGGATGAGTCGCCGCCGAATTACTTAACGTCTCATCTGGATCCATACCGCTTTAACCTGTTCCCTCATATTGACGACTTTAGACGACTCTGTAAAAGTAACTTTGTAAACCCATTGTGATAAATAGAGCATTTGCTCCTATAGGAGCAAATGCTCTATATATCACAATGGTTTCAAACTACAAATTCTAAAAGTTTCCTTTTCTCTAGTTAATGGTCCTTTTCGGTAGATTTATTCAAAGAGGTTGGATCTAAAAATAGACTATGAGGGAATGGGTTAAAAGTGATCACAAATTCGCCATTGGCAGCGAAATACTAATACAGTTAATTTAGTACTACCGTTTTGTGGAAATACATTTTATCACAAGCCCGTTAAACCAGTAAAGATTGAGCAGATTTGTACAGTAAAGTGTCTCTAATATTACCAGTCAAAACACGTCTAATTCTCATTTTTTTTTTTTAAAAATAAAAAAAATTGGTAGCATAATACAGAGAAACAAATCTGCAAAAAGCTCCTAAATGAAATTTATCTATTACATTTGCCCTGTAATAAGCAACCACCTGCCTTTAATAGACCCTATGTTTATAAATTATGTGATCATTTTAGCAAGACTCTATTGTGTGCAGATATACTCCTTTTCTATGTAAGCTGTTTATAGAAACGTGATTTATATGTTATAACCATTGATATGATATTGTTTAGACCATTTTATGATAAACAAATTATTATGTTCATATGCTTCAAAAACATAATATAACTAGTATCCATGATGTATTAGTACTCATTATAATTTACATGAAGTAAAGAGTTAAGTTTGAAGGCAATGTAAGGGGTGACGAATGTAACAAACAATATTGGCACGATGTGCCAATCAACTTGATAAAACTGAATTAATTGTAAACACTTTTAAGTATTCTGGATGAAGCGAATCCTCAAATCTTAAGTTATTTAATTTATTAGCGAGACTACGGAGTACTTTTAAAAATTGATTTATGCTTAATCATCTGTGTTCCATTATATTTTATTGATCTTACATTGTCAGGTACTTCTCAACAAACAAAGTTCGGTACGCACACTGCTATTTCGAGCTTTCTTAAAGTTTAAAGTTCAAGTTATAAGAATATCGGCACCACCAAATCTAACCATCAATTCAAATCATTATACGACAATGTAGCATCTTCGCAATTCGCAACTTGACTTGCATTCTATCCAGCTTTGATCCAGACGAGCCGCCAAGTAACTCGGCGACTCATAATGATCCAAGATGTTTGACACTCGGTCAATAGTTTCTCAAATGTTGGATCGAATCGGAAGTGCTCTCTAAAGCGATCACTTTATGAATAATCACATGTGTACATGTATTTCAAACCATGTGGTTGCTTTATGCAGGACAAGTGTAATGCCAGCTTTCTCCATGACTTTCATTCCTCATTAAGGTACGACCTTGTATTAAGCCCTAGAATTAAACTTCTTTGTTGATGGTCGCTTTAATCTTCATATAAACGCCTTTTCACGCATCTGTAAACAGAGTAGACCCAAACCAGACGGTTCCTACAGGAGCCGTCTGATCAGGGTCTGATCTGTTTGCTAATGGACTTTGATATATCTGTTTCTTTTGTTTCTAAAATGACTACAACGTTCCACCTTTGATACTTCATTATAACTATTTTGTCTATGAATTTTCAGTAGGTATCGAAGTTTGGGATAAACATAGAACAGGGAAAGGGTTAAACCATGTGATTGTTTCATGCAGGACACATGTAATGCAAGCTTTCTCCATAACTTTCATGCCGTACTTGGGAACTACCTTGTTTCAAGACCTAGAACTAGAGCTCTTTGTTGGTTTTCGCTTTAAAGGTTTTTTTTACTGTAGTCAGACACATTAAGATAAGGATTAAGCAAGGCGATGTTCAACAAATTTGATGTTTGAAGCCTTATGATCGTGAGATGCTTGAATGCTTATGATTGTGAGATATTCATATCATAAAATATAGCAAAGGCTTCTGAATCTCTAAATTAATTCAAGAAACTGAATTGAAAATTATTCGAAAAGGTAACAGAACTTAAGAACTTAACTCGTTAATCGAATAATCTGTTACAACTTATTTACAACAGTTTGGATCCTGTTGAAATGTCGGATATTTCGGTTTCTGATCAGAATACGAACCTTTTAACACAGTGAGCAAGTTTTGAATCTACAGCAAAATTTCTCTATTACAGCCACTAAATTGTGTTAATTAGTTGGTATCTAGGGCAGGTGGCTGCTTAAAGCAAGGTGAAAGTAAAACAGAACGCTCCAATAGGAGCGTTCTGATTAACTTTCACATTGCTTTAACCAGCCACCTGCCTTTCACACAAAATACTTGATGTAATTTAATGGCCGTTATAGAGAGGTTTTACTGTACAGAAAAAACCTCGGTAATCCGAACACTTAGATAAGCATCAGTCTTAACCCTTTCCCGGTTCTATGTTTATTCCAAATTTCAATACCTACTGCATATGCATGGACGAAATAGCTATAATGAATCATGGATGGTGGAACATTGTTACCATGTTAGAAAGTAAAGTAACAGATCTTTCAAATTCCACTAGCAAGCAGAGCAGACCCTGATCAAACGAGTCCTGTAGGAGCCGTCTGATCTTGGTCTACTCTGTTTGCAAATGTGTGAAAACACGTTTCTATCAGGGGAAGGGTTAAGACATGTAACAGCTTAATGTAGAGTGGAAGTAGTGCAGAATATTCCCCTATAGGATATTCTGCACGGCATCCACTTTGCATGAAGTATCTACCTGCTTAAAATGATATAGTCTACTTTATTCTGTATTACATTTTTCGGGTTAGCGAAGTTGTACTGTTTACGGAGGAACATTTTTCTTTGAAAGGTTAACATTTAACTATTGTAAAACCTCTCTATAATGGCCACTAAATTATATCAAGTATTTTATGTTAAGGGCAGGTGGCTGCTTAAAGCAAGGTGAAAGTAAAACAGAACGTTCCTATAGGAGCGTTCTGTTTTACTTTCACATTGCTTTAAGCAGCCACCTTCCCTTAATATCAACTAATTAACACAATTTGTTGGCCGTTATAGGGAGGTTTTACTGTAGACCTAACACTTCGACATGCTGAAGAATCAATAACACTATTGTAGCGACTTAACCCTTTGAATGCGGGAAACTAGTTGACTGACATTTGCAAACAACATAGACCAAGATCAGTGGGCTCTTAGAGCAGCCATCTGATCAGGGTCTGCACTAGTTGCCAATCAAAATCCTCTCACAAATACCCTTTCATATTGAATTAAATCTACATTTAAACAGTGGTGGATTATTACACGTTTATTTCGACACTGGATATTGGGGCGCGTCCGAAACTGTGTGATCATACCTGTATAATTCGGCTCCTATAGAAACCGTCTGGATCTATTCTCTTTGCATAGGCGCCAAAGGTGTCTCTATCAGGTAAAGGGTTAATAATCAAAGACCTGAATGGCCATAATGGCTTTTGGGTTTGATACGGATGTTAAGTGTAAGGGGGGAATTGCTGCACATGCTTATAACAATGCCTGACGTCTTGGAAGTGATAAAAGTATTACTAACAAGACGTGTTTGTGAAACACTATGCCCCTGATTATCGCCAATATAAAATGGACCCGTAATTTGACCTTTGACTTTTATATATGACATTGACCTTAATAAGTCCCCCTAAAATGTTCGCCTCCGTAAGTTGCACATGCTTGCCAAGTTTGAAGTATGTATGTGCAATGGCTATAATATTATTGCCAACATTAATGTTGGGGCCAAGCCGACAAACGGACAGTGCAACCCCCCCCCCCCCAATGCACACTTGATGGGGGCATACAATATGACAGACTGAAACAAAAAGTCAAACCACTAGCGACGTAGTTATGAGTGAAACTCAGTCCTTGACCTCAACAAGTCAAAAATGCAATACTGTAATGCTGGGTGATAGCGTCCATCTTTCAATTCATATCAAAGCAATATTAAATGCTGTTGATAAAGCATGTGTATTTTGAAGCATTACCCTAGTTATTATTTACCAACACTAGAATTTTAACTGCTGTTTAGACAATGTAGTGTGTCTTTTTAGTTACATTTGAGTGTGTTATATATGCAACCGCACACTTACACACAGACAACAAATTAATCCCAATTATTTTATTTATTTAGAAACCACATTACACACAATATATCAAATGAGCAGTAAATTACTAACAATCCACATGTTGTTTTACTGGCAGCGTTTTGTTATCAACAGATAAATCATTTTCAAATGAATTTTATCATTGTTCTGTCCTTACTGAATCTTATTAATATAGCTGAGCGGAGATTAAACCTCTGTAAATAATAAAATATACATGATCAGGGTAGACACTGTTTTACATCTTTTTGAAAATTAATTTCATTTGGAACCATTATAATGTGATTGCCAAGAATGTCCTCATCTCTGGCTTGGTCACATCAAAACAATTATTGTCAAATGGAATACTTGGCTGTGACATCTTCCATATGGTGTATTTGTTGATGAAGTTAACAATGTACCAGCGACTGTATCAACGCCATGACTGCCATTGGAAGCTGCAATCTGGATGAAAAATAAACAATTGAGAAAAAATGACATCAAAACCACTGATCAAATTGTCACTGTTCATACTTCTGACAGCACTTATACAAGATGTCACAGCAGCTAATCTTGAACTGTATCCCTTTACTCCATAAATTGCCTTTCTACACCTTTGCAAACAGAGTAAACCCAGATCAGACTGCTCTTACAGGAGCCATCTGATCATGGTGTGCTGTTTATATAGATATGATTCTAGTTTCTACTATGGCCTATTTATATTCATGATGTCATTATTTCTAACATGAATATTCATGGAGTAAAGGTTCAATGCGTTCATGTCCAAAGCTGATGCAAAAACTGAAGCACAACATCAAAGTTATACAAAGGCAACATATATTCTATAATCCCTACCCCAGCTCTGGAAAAACGAAGAAAATAAGCAAATAAATGATGATAAATATAAAAAATAAATTCATTAATATATAATAGATATTAACCCACTCCAATACACATACATCTTTTGTTCAACTAATTCTTACACATACCATTTATTTTTCCAAGTTCAGCACTCATTTATTCTGAAAAACCATAGTCTGCTGACTAACTGAAGGTGTTATTTTCAATTGCTAAGTACATCCATACATATAATTACGGTAGTTGTTTGGACCCTGATGAAACTCAAATTCAGAACTATAGTCTGAAGTAGAGTTGAAATCTGGGAAAGACATTTCAACAAAGTGTTACCTACTTTCGCTTTTACACAACACCTGTAAACGTCGATCGGCGGTTACACGATAAATAGAAGAGGCTCTGTTTTCACAGTTGTCATTGAGACTGGAATATAATTTGATTGAATATGTGTTGAAAACCTTAGACTACGGATAATAGTTACTTTAATAATCCGATAGAACCCCGTATTTTAACGTTTATACTCCTAGTAACAATTCTTCTGATGAGGCTGGGTGCCATTGTCAAAACACGCTGTTCGTCGCGTGATATCTGGGAATTCCGAATTCCGTTGGTTGATAATTTTAGATTTCTTTTGACATTGTCCTTTATGAAACTTCCTATTTGCTAATTTGAATACGGGCCAAACGGAAATGACCGAATACGACGCAAAAGTTTGATTGGCTGAAAATGTAGGTCTATGTTCTAATCAGTTACGAATGTGTATACGAAAATGCAATCTGAAACGTTGGCTATATTCCTGCTGCTTTAGAATGCCAAGGTGTTGCGAAAATAATGGCAAAACTATCTTTTCGCGTCTTCTATAGAGTTTATTCAAAATCAAGTTTTTAAACCATTTATCTTGTGTAGATTAGTAGTAATTATCTTACATAGCGAACATGAAGAGTAAACAAATACTTGCACATTTTACAACCAAACTAGTGCAGAATTGAAGAAAACAATTTTGTCTTGCGCATGTTCACTAGAAGAAATAATGAACTATTTGCCGTAAAAACAACAATAGCTATATGGCCGAAAGCCATAAAACTATTCCATTAAAAATAAATAAAACTTTAACGATTTGTTTTGTGTTTCCGATGTTCGCATGAAATAAAACCTATCCTAGAAAATAGACTGGTATTATGGGAAACCACCAAGACAAGAAATCTTATCATACCGATCACGACGTTATCGTCATTTGCAAACAGCTTTGGTCTATATAAAACACCGAGTAACTCTGTGTCTCATCAGGATCCAAGGTGTTTGACACTCGGTCAGTAGTTTCTCAAAAGCTTGAACGAATTAGAGTTTGAGCATTTAGGTGCTCGGCCGGATAAGCGTTAATACTTCCCTACAGCCTAGTCTTCGTAGATTTACTGACAGAAAGTTAATTTGTTTCTAGAGCTTTCTTCAGAACAAACAATTGATAGACACAATAAAAGAACGGGTCCACGTTCTGTCTTTTAGCCCCTCATCGTGCTACACTTGACCTGGCTGATATGTACAAACGGCGAGGACCCACTTGAGACACCGAGTAACTCTAAATCTAATAAGTATTCAAGCTGTTTGACACCCGATCAATAGTTTGAATGAAAAGGAAATAAGTAACGTTTAACAGATCGAAATGTATCCTTCACCGGATGAATGCTCGTGTAGGAAATAATGACACCATGGATATTTGTTAGCTGTGTTCTTATAGTGGAACATGAACACAACCCTCTGTTTGCATTTGTAGAAACTGTAGAATAATATCTTTATAAGTCACAGACCCTGAACAGATAGGTCCCTATGGTAACATAGTAACCGTCTGACCTGGTTTGCAAAGATATGAAAAAGCGTTTCTATGAGGTAAAGGATAAACTTTAACCATCTTGACACATAGTCTACAGAACTAATGTTGTGGAATTTTGTCCCGTTTATTTAACCCTTCGCTTGTTATTCACGTCAATATACCTACCTGTAAATAGTGAAGACCCAGATGAGACAGCTCCTGCAGGAGCTGTCTCATCAGGGTCTGCACTATTTACAAGTTGATTGTGCAACCAGTGCACTCCACAGCAGTGGTCGCACAGTGACATACTTGTACACAGTGAAGATATATGTAATCATACAACAGGACACGGGTAAAGAAGGAGAATGTATTTTAAAATTCAGTAAGAGAAGGGTTGATATAATAAACACAAAGAACTCGTTTTGTCTCTCTGTTTAAAATGTCCGATGAGTTGACTTGCACTGAAGGATAGCCTTAAGGACTATGAATATATCAAATATTTATCACAAACGCGTTAAAACCACTGAAAAATGAGAAGCTTTCTATGTAGAATCCTATTGAATTCAGAGCAATAATTTCAATAAATAACGGTCATTAAAATAGGATAAGACACATCAAATGTCTCATAAAGATTTTAATACAGACTTAATCAATAAAAAGCAAATCTGGACACTTCACGAATTTTAAACCTAAAGCAAGTTTATATATTATGCCTTTACTCTATAAATGCATTTGAACGCATTTGCAAACGCAGAGTAGATCCGTCTCCTATAGGAGCCATGAAACCAAAGTCACCTGTGTTTGTTTGTGGAATACAATAGATCTTATCCTACAGGTTGTACTAGGACTAAACAGGTTCTTGCTCATATAAATAGTGCGTGCCATTATAAATATAAGATAATTAATATTCGTATATAAGTAGAACCCCTCTAATGCGACCACTTAATGAATCGACATGGGTGTCTTTATAGGAAGGCGGTTGCTTACTGCAGGACAAAAGTAATGCAGAAAGCTCTCCATGAGCTTGCTGCATTACTGTTGTCCTGCATTAAGCTACCACCTGCATCCAACACCCAGAATTAAACCTCTTTTAGGTGGTCGCATTAGTGTTTTATCTGTACTTTAATTCTTAGAATACTTGAATATTCATGGAGTAAAGGCTTAAAAGTCGATCCAAAGTGCTTGCTATAATGCTTTTACACACATCTGTCATTTACAAAAAAATTCTTGTTATTGTTTTGGACACTTCTATTTCACTTGATGCTTACGTTTATAAGTGTAACCGAGTGTTCTTATTAAGAACCATACCCGCTCAGACCCATGATCGAACCCGGGTCGTCAGGTTCGCATCTATTCGAACTCGGACTCGGGGCACATACAGTCACAGTCCCACGTTGGGCGCCAAATGTAACCGGGTGTTCTTATTAAGAAACATACCCGCTCAGACCCGGTATCGAACCCGGGTCGCCAGGTCCGCAGTCATACACTCTACAACATCGCCATAAAAGCGCGCTTGTACAGCAAGGCCGTACAAGTGATGATAAACCTACACACGGTAACATAAGCATTTGGGAAATTGCTCTATATTTTGCCATATTCAATGATCCAGGCGACATTCAACAACTGTACCGTTTGAACGCTTATGACTGTGAGATTCTCATCGAATAACATACGTGTATCAAATACATCTGAATGATTATAAGAAATTGGATAGAAAATTAACTAACAATGTTGTTTAAAGCAAATGTGTCTATAAATAACGCGAAACAGAACTCTGAAAATTGCAGTTTGTTTAACGAAAATTAGAAGGGTGTGGATATAATAATGTTGTAATAGAGTTAACAAATTTTGGTTGGGAAGTATGCATTTTAAAACGTATTTCATATGCGTACATTTGTCAGAATATATAATCATTTGAAACTGCGAGCATTTTGATGTATCGATGTCGCCGATGTTACTCGCTCGTGTTATAAACCCGTGTAGAGATTTAATTCCGTAACAATCGTAACTACTCAGCGCTGTTTCAAATGGTTCCGACTGGATCCGTATGTGTAAACGCTATCGTCTTCATATTTTATACCTAAACAAGAAATAACCAGTAAAGATGTAAACTGTTATAACTATTTTCCCAAATGTGTTTAACGATAATTATTCTGCAAAATCTTCTTAGTCATATTGTCGTTACTGTTTGCTTATAGACAATGACCTCTTCGTGGTGTCATTTATTGAAACGAGCTTACATCATATTAGATGGTACACCAAGTGTCTCAGAAGCAATTCAACCTTATACCAAATGAATATAAATATAGTAGAACCCCTCTAATGCGACCACTTAATGAATAAACATTGGTGTCGTTATAAGCATGTGGTTGCTTAATGCAGGACAAAGGTAATACAGAAAAGCTCCTATAGCTGCATTACTTTTGTCCTACATTAAGCTACCACCTGCCTCTATCACCCAAAATTATATCTTTTTAACCCTTCTCTTGCTGAATTTTAAAATACATGTCTCCTTCTTTTCCCATGCCCTGTTGTATAATTACATATATCTTCACTGTGAACAAGTATTTCGCTGTGCAATCACTGCTGTGGAGTGCACTGGTTGCACAATCAGCTTGTAAATAGTGCAGACCCTGATGAGACAGCTCCTGCAGGAGCTGTCTCATCTAGGTCTTCACTATTTACAGGTACGTATATTGACGTGAATAACAAGCGAAGGGTTAAGATGGTCGCATTAGCGGGATTTTACTATAATCAGACATATACTACTCCCATAAGCAAACAGAACAGATCCTAATCAGATAGTTCTAACAGGAACTATGTTCTAGATCTACTCTGTTTACAAGGGCGTTAAAAGACGTTTCTGTTGAGTAAAGGTTTCAGAAAAATGCATCATTAAGAAACGCCTGGTTTTCATAATGAAATGATGTTTTAACACTTCCGTCACAATTAAGTTGCCCTCAAGATACGAATGTTATGATAGAAAGTAATTGTTTCTAGAACTTGCTTCAGTACATTGACTTTTCAATTGTGTCTTTTTGTTTGTATTGTTGGGGGATATATACATAATTCATGCATATACCATCCATCAACAAATGTACTAATTGTCAAAATTTTGTTTTTGAATTTAAAGTACAAATTGTTTCAAAATATTTAGGTTTGTACGTGTTGCTGAAGATGTCTGTTCATATTGCCCTTACAAATTGGTTCCGCTTCAGGTCTTAAACTATTCTTGCTTGATTGATTTTAAAAAGCTCGACAGTGGTATCGAGTAACAAAGGAAATATTTCGCCATGAATACTGATACAGGGTCCATGCTTATAAAACTTTTTAGTAGAGTCTGAGTTCGTTCTCAAGCTTTTGATTGGTCAGATTTGAGTTCTCAAGCTTTTGATTAGTCAGATTTGAGCCATAGGCTCAAATCTGACCAATCAAAAACTTGAGAACAAACTCAGACTCGACTAAAGGTTTTATAAGCATGGACCCAGAATTCATTTCGTCACGAATATCCATCGACGTTTTCCATAGTTGACAATAAAGAAAGTAAAAACTATATTATGTTTTAGCAAACAGAGTAGACTCTGATCAGAGACTGACCTGCTTCTTATGAACTATGCTTACTCTGTTTATAAAAGTGCCAAAAGGCGTCTATATGAGGGAAAGATCAACAGTTAAACAAACACGTATATTGGTAAACATTTGTTACGTTTCTCCGTTCTCCGACAAGCTTTATGTAGATGATACTCCGAATCGCATGTATAGGAGCAAATGATCTATTCATCACAATTGTTTCATAAAGTGACTTTTATAGAGTCGTCAAACGTCGTCAATATGAGGGAATGGGTCAAACGTCGTCAATATGAGGGAATGGGTTATCCATTTCAGTGCTGCGAGATACAGGTCACTAATATCCTTTGCAAATAGTGAAGATCCATATGAGAGCCCTCTCATCAGGATCTGTTATCCTTTCTTTAAGCCCTAAATGTTCTCGGTAAACTTGACCAGTTTGAATTCTGGAGAAGTCCATTTGAAAATTTAGCGTTGAAAGTGCTACGCTACCACATGTCTGAAATACCTCGACTTAACCCTTACAACGCTGAATTTTCAAATGGACTATTCCAAAATCCAAACAGGTCAAGCTTATGGTGAATATTTAGGGATTTTTCTAAAGAAAAGTGTAACATGACAAAAGTTATAGGATCTCTGTCATCTGGGTCTACACTGTTTGCAAAGGACATTAGTGACCCATGTCCCGCAAAGTAAGGGTTAAACTTTTTGAGAATAGGCTTGTTTGTAGAAACAAACTGCAACTTTTTGCGGGATGTTTTTTTTTTATAAGTTTGATTAGTTAGAACCAATACCGAGTTATAAAATAGGGTAATTTTCTTAATAAGAGACATAATAGCATGTTTGCGCTTGGTTTAGTGAGATTCGTCGTCATTTCAGCTCGTTATTAAAAAGAAAATTGCAATGCCAGTGCAGAAAATTGGGTTACGCAATGTTACGATTTGCTGGTTGCGACAGAAAAAGAAATTTAACTTGCCATGAAATTTGAACAATTTCCCTGCTCCTGTTTTTTTTAAACATGACCCACATAACTAGATAAAGTGGATTTGCTGCGTGAGACTTTAAAGATGTCCACGTACTCTTTGATTAAACTGTCAGTTTAGCTGACAAAACGTCTCTACAACGACCATCAATACAGTACCTAGTCCTGGGTATTTAACCCTTTACATCACGGATGTTCTTGCAACAAATAACGACATCATCACTGATTGATAATATATCGAGGGCTTGGTGCAAAACTATTGTAACTCCTTCACTTTATGAAGGAGTTAGAATAGTTTTGCACCAAGCCCTCGATATGAGCATAGTAAGTTTGGTCATGACAGAAATTGCACATAGAATCAGACATGTATAAATTCTTAAGCACACAATGCAGATCTTGTTCAGACGGCTCCTATCGAAGCGCTCTGGCCGGTGCCTACTTTGTTTGCAAAGGCATAAAAAGTCTTTAAATATGTTTAATATATTTTTGCTGTTAACTTATCAGGATATAATATAGACTAGAAATACGTTGTGCTCCCCACGCTTTTCATAAAATTGCCATATAGAATACCTTAATTTTGACAAAAGTCAGGGACTTTGGTGTTACAGGCCCTATATGAAAACCCGAACTGTGCACCTTCGCATTTGAGTAGCCATTTGTATGGAGTTTTTAATAACGATATGTCTGTTAATAAATAGGCATGCAGTGTCTGCAACAATATCGTCCGGACTTACGGAACGGCGAAAAAGAGCAACACCCATTTAGATCACTGGCTAAAACAATTATCAAAAGCAACATTTAAACCTTAATCCTTTACAAACTAAGGTCAAAGTTCAAATTCGATTAGGCTGCAATGTTGACTACTTCCGATTCGATCAAGCTTTTAACTCTTTTCCTGTTCTATATTTATTCCAAATTTTAATACCTGCTGGGTATTCGTGGACAAAATGATATAATGAAATATGAAAAGTGGAACACTGTAGTACTTTTAGAAACTAAAGAAACATATCTATCAAATAGTCAAATACCCTTAGCAAACAGAGCAGACCCTGATCAGACGGTTTCTCTAGAAGCCGTCTGATCTGGGTCTACTCTGCTGGCAGATGCTTAAAAATGTTTTATACGAATGTCGAGGTTAGCGGGAAATAAGTGTACAAGGCATTGATTACATAGCATGGCAAAGTCCCTACAATGAACGCATACTTTCAATAATATTATAAAACTTGGTATTTGTTATGCTCAATCATTATTATGAAGATTGTCAATTCGAACTTATATCGAAAAATTCCCCTATGATACAAAATAAACCGATTTCATCAATACTTATATTTTTTTATCTACAACAAAGCATTATCTTTATTTATGTATTCAACATCAAATGCTTTAGTCGTCTGATCATTTGCTTGATTCAAGGATAGTTTTTCATACTCTGTCTTTCTCTCTAACATACAAATTCTCTTTCTCTTACACTCCCCTATTCTCCTCTTTATCCTTTGTCTGTCATTCTCCTACACATTCTTTCTCGGTTTATTTTCCACTTTGTTTTTGTTATATACTTACTAGCTGTATGTCATGTAAAATCGCCATTGTATTTTGATTGTACACAATTTTGTAGGGTTAGGGTCGAAACTAACGTTGTCAGAACTTGTGACCCAGCCCCATTTCCAATATATGTATAGAATGGAAATAAAATATGTTTAAACTAAGCATTATCGGCATTTTCGGTTCAAATTTTCCGCGTTTTGCCGATGATCACCCGATCCCTGCATTGTTTACGTAACAACTTTTCTCGGAGGTGCTCGGAGAGACGCGAATGGCGCGAACAGATACGAAACTAAACCCCGACCCGAATAAAACTGAAGCATCGGGGAATAAAATCGGGATCGTCGATACAAAACGCATGGATGTATTGTCATTTTCATCGTTTATTGGATAGGGTTTCTAGCGATATACTACTTTTCAGCATATAAACAAATGATTTTTGTTTTATTATTTTGTATTATTACAATCTTGTAGCCACGGATGTACGGTATTTGGATCCAAACTGTTTACAAATGCATGTCAATTCGATGTTTGTGGGAAATTAGTAAGAGAAATGTCGAATCAACAATTTCCCTGTTCTAAGCTTATTTCTATTTTCTGAATATTTATGGTAAAACAAGTTATAATTAAATATGGAGTAGGAACATTGTAACCATTTTAGAAATTAAACAAACATATCTATCATGCTTCATTGGCAAACAGAACACACCCTGATCAGACGACTCCTATAGGAGCTGTGTCTGTCCTGTTTGCAAATGCGTGAAATGCGAAACTATGAAGGAAGGGGTTAAACAATAACAGGTCAGTGGTCTTTACTTAGACATGCTAAGGATAAATAACGACGTTGTAGCGCATTGGATGTACAGTAAAACCTCTCTATAACGGCCCCTAAATTACATCAAGTATGTTGTGTTAAAGGCAGGTGGTTGCTTAAAGCAAGGTAAAAGTAAAACAGAACGCTCCTATAGGAGCGTTCTGTTTTACTTTCACCTTGCTTTAAGCATCCACATGTCCTAAATACCAGCTAATTAACTCAATTTAGTGGCCGTTATAGAGAGGTTCTCCTGTATCGTATAGCTAATTACCAGGGAGCTACATGTGGGCATGGGCTAAAATAAATACCGAGGAAAATACTATGAAACTGCACAATAACGAACTAATCAGGCATCGGTCTATTGTTTTTATGTTGGCGCCACTTGCAATATAACTGACACATGCGAAATTAATTTCTTGAACTTGCATCAGCTCAAATGCTATCAGAGACAAACATATTTTGTTTAGATAAACCATCACCTGACGAAATCAAAAGTCGAAGATCTCGAGTACAATAGAACCTCTATAACAACTTAATGAAAAGATATATCCTCGATTCCTAGATATTTCCGTTCTTTCCTATTATTCCGTCCGCATCACAAAAGCGCTTGATATGGCGCGGGCGACCTCTCTACGTCATCGCTCAAAGTGTTTTTCGATTGTAAATAAAATACTTTTAGATACAGAGCCGAAAAAAATAGGGAAAACAGGTAAATTGAATGAAACTTTAAAGAAAAAGATTATTTTCAACAAAAATATAAACATTCTCATCACATGACACCATTTTTCTAACAATATTTCCCAAAAATAATCCGTTTTTCAAAGCTTAGAAAATTGACAGATGCCGCGGAAACGTTCAGGCAGGCCCTTATTACGTGACCAAGCAAATAACACGTCACAAGTATACTGTTCAGCAAAACTTAGGGTTCATGTTATGAACATGACCCATGTCAAATGTTGTACAATGGAGTCTGTTATCAGACGGCATAAATACATTTCTGTACTGAATAAAATGCCCCAGTACACATCTAAATTGTAAATATGTTGGTATTTCTTTAATTTTAAGTGTTATCTGTTTAGCTGATTGCAATCTGTATATTTCAAAGTATTTTTTAAAATCAAATCTCAGTAAACACTTTTTGTAAAATAACATTTGAATTTATAAGGCTGATAATTCTGTCTTATTTTGTTCATGGTGCTTTTGAAAATGATTTCGATTAATACATAGTTCAACATGACTCAAAATGTTTATTAGGTATAGTGAGTGTCTGGGACTTAACCTTTCTTGTGCAGTATATATTTGACCCAATTGTGCTCAAACACCTTTGAGTGGGAGATTATGACGTCATAGGAACGGCAATATAGGAAACATGGAGGCAGCATTTGCAGCATTGTGTGAGTTAAAAGAACCGACATTTGGTTCAATTGTTGGGTTATTTGTTTACTTAAAGTGTTATTTTCCGTTAGAAAATATTTTTTCTCACTATTCCTTCAAGAAAGCTCCTTGTTGCATTTAAAGTAATTGTTTTCATGATAATTATTTTGCTAAGGGGAACGGTAATACAGGAGAAGGGGATACATGTAGGTGTCTTTTAAAAAAAGTGTTTTATCAATAAGGACGAAAGTAATGCAGACAGCTCCAGAAGTGGCTCTCTGTATAACTTTCGTCCTGCAATTAGCCACCACCTATAGCTTTAACTCTGTTCTTCATATAAACGTGTTTTCACGCATTTGCAAACAGAGTAGACCTAGATCAGACGGCTCCTATAGGATCAGGGTATGCTCTGTTTGCTAATGGAATTTGAAATACCCGTGTCTCTAGTTTCTAAAATGGCTACAATGTTCCATCTTCCATATTTGATTATAACAATTTTGTCCATGAATATTCAGAATGTATTGAAATCTGAAATAAATATAGAACATTGAAAGAGTTAACACTCAGAATTATGTTTAATTCAGGTGGTCGCTTTATAGAGAACTTTTGTATCTGTGGTTCGAGTAGTTGGTATATAGATGACATGTATGCAGTAAAACCTCGCTAATGCGACCACCTAAAAGAGGTCTAATTCTGGGTGCTAGATTCAGATGGTAGCTTAATGCAGGACAAAATTAATGCAGAAATCTCCTAGAGGAGCTTTCTGCATTACTTTTGACCTGCATTAAGCAACCACCTGCTTATAAAGACACCCATGTTTATTCATTAAGTGGTCGCATTAGAGGGGTTTTACTGTATATATATATAGTAAAACTCGATACTACGAACACTCTTATACATACCATTATTGATCTTTAACACGGTTGGCATTTTAATGTAGGGTGAAAGTCATGAAGAAAGCATTAAACAGTCACATGCCTACAAAGACATACATTCTTCATTACTAAAAGTGTGTAATATCGAGATTTTACTCGAGTGTATAATTAATTTCTTCAGCTTGCACCAGACCACTGGCTAACACATAACTCCAATAATAAAAAGTCTGTGAAACACTTTACCTGATGAATACTCCCGTAAAATTACATGAATGTTTATAAACTAATGGTAAATGAACGCAAGATTGTTTGGACCATGACACAGGTGCTAGGCGTGTGGCCATTTCACAAATACTGCTTATAAATACCTTCAAATACGTTTAGACATCATAACTTGACATTATAAAAAAAAAAAAAAATGAAAAAAAAAAAAAAAAAATTCGTATAGTATATTACTATATAAAGGTATGTAACTAAATGGTCCAAAGTGGCAGAAAAAATGCACCAACTACATTCCGCGTCTTGTTACGACGTCAATTTCCGCTCGATTTCAATCAAATATGAGTCAATACACGCAGAAATGTCCAGTCTTTCAAATACACACCATTGATTGCCGATCATAAGCCGAAAAATTACTGTTATGAGACGATAAACTCCAGCTTAGATTTAGTCGACCGAGTCACTACCGACACATACATGCACATTTTCACCACTGATGACATCGAAAGTCACACTAGATCTCATAATATGGTCCGTTTTCCACTCTCATTCAATAAAACTAACATAACCATTCAACTTACTGTCGATGTCAACCTCAAAGTTACTACCGGTTCTACGAAACTGAAGAGTTTTCGAAACAACCCGCGGCTGTCAACATTCGGCCAGCCATGATTTTCGTGACCCGGAAATGCTTGAAGCGAAGAAGCGACTGGTGCCCATTTGACTACTATGAAGCAGGTAACAAGTACCCTGTAAACATGATTACTGGTGCCCGGTTTCTGTATAAAAACACCCTGTTAACCCTTTCCCTCCTATAAACACATTTTCACGCATTTGAAAACAGTATAGACCCAAATCAGATAGCTCATAGAAGACCAGGATCTACTCTATTTGTGCCATGATATATAGATATAATTCTATACCATTCCTCGAAGCAAACATGCTCTTGAAAATGATAAAAATTAATCTAATAAATATTCATGGTGTTACTTTTTCTTACTTGATTATTGAACAGGGAAAGGTTAACTGGAAAATAAAATGCAGTCGACGTAAACATTTTTCAGTCATGTGCTGGACACTATATATGAAAAATAAATTAACACATATATTAGAAAGCAAACGATTATAAAATAATCAGTATAATTACCAAGTAACTATAGTCATTGTTCCTAATATATATATGAAATGAAGGCTGTCATTAAATTTGAAATAGAGCTAGTTCTTTTTTTTTTTTCAGTCTTGTTAGAATAGAAAATCTAAATTTTGGGCGAACATAATCAACAGTTTACAGGGCACTTGTTACCTGCTTTATAGTAGTCAAATGGTCTGCCGGGCACCAGTCGCTTCTTCGCTTCAAGCATTTCCGGGTCACGAAAAACCATGGCTGGCCGAATGTTGACAGCAGCGGGTTGTTTCGAAAACTCTTCAGTTTCGTAGAACCGGTAGTAACTTTGAGGTTGACATCGACAGTAAGTTGAATGGTTATGTTAGTTTTATTGAATGAGAGTGGAAAACGGACCATATTATGAGATCTAGTGTGACTTTCGATGTCATCAGTGGTGAAAATGTGCATGTATGTGTCGGTAGTGACTCGGTCGACTAAATCTAAGCTGGAGTTTATCGTCTCAAAACAGTAATTTTTCGGCTTATGATCGGTAATCAATGGTGTGTATTTGAAAGACTGGACATTTCTGCGTGTATTGACTCATGTTTGATTGAAATCGAGCGGAAATTGACGTCGTAACAAGACGCGGAATGTAGTTGGTGCATTTTTTCTGCCACTTTGGACCATTTAGTTACATACCTTTATATAGTAATATACTATACGAAAAAAAAATCATTTTTTTTTTTTTTTATAATGTCAAGTTATGATGTCTAAACGTATTTGAAGGTATTTATAAGCAGTATTTGTGAAATGGCCACACGCCTAGCACCTGTGGACCATGACAGAAACTGTAGAATCATATGAATTCCACGAACAAACTCAGCCGACCCTGATGGGATAGATCCTATTGCAACTTATATGGATCTACATTGTTTGCAAAAGGCGCCTTTATCATGTATAGGGTTAATAGAAACATTTCCATTATAAATGAAAAGAATTAACGATATGTTTCAGTGTTTATTTCCTATTAACCTTTAGTCTGCTAAGCGCGACCTAACTGACATTTGCAAACTGATTGGATCCAGATGAGACGTCGAGTAACTCGGCGTCTCGTCGGGATCCAAGCTGTTTGGCACTCGGTCAATAGTATCTCAAAAGCTCGAACAAATCGAACGTAAGTGACAACGGCAACAGGTCGGAGCTAGAAGCAGATCTCAGTTTCATAGCATGCTAAGGGTTAATTGAAAAATATCCGAGGAAATCGACTGCTTAAAGGAGACACCATCCCATCAAGAAGTCTGTGTAGAATTACTGACAGAAAGTTAATTCTTGTCTACAACTTACTTGAGAAACAATAACTTGACAGGCATACGAGAAGAATATAAAGAACTCGCCGATGTTGTATCTTAGCCCCTCATCGTGCTACACTTGACCTCGCTGACATGTACAAACGGCGAGGACCCACTTGAGACACTGAGTAGCTACTAGCTCGACGTCTTATAAGGATTCAAGTTGGTTGACACTCGATCAATACATGTAGTTTCACAAAAGCTTGAACGAATAGCAAATACCTCAAACCGCATAACAGATCTGAGTTTGCTATTTACCTGATGGATGTTAGAAATAATGACACCATGAATAGCTGATGTCTTACAATGGTATATGAACACGGCCTTCTTGTTTAGTAATGGCTGAATCTATATAATGGTATTACCAACAGAGGACCAGTAGCCGTCTTGTCTAGGTCTACTTTGCAAATACATAAAAAGGTTGTTTGTATGAAGAAGGGGCTAACTTGAACCGTCTTGGAACATGGCATACATAACTAAATATAACAAGCACAGAAGATCTGTATAATTCCTTGTGTCCCTCGTTAAGCTGGCTTGCACGGGAGGATAGCCTCCATGAGAATTGCCTTTATGAACCTGACAAATTTCAATAAATAACGATCATAGAAATAGGACCAGACGAGCAGTGTCTCATAAAGATTATAATATACATATAGGCTTAATCATTAAAAAACGAATCTAGACAATTCACGAATGCTAAATCTAAAGTAAGTTTACATGTTATCCCTTTTATATGTACTCCATAAATGCCTTTAACCCTTTCGGTGCCAACTTTCTAATTGTTGTCTGCAATCCAAGTTTGTTAAATCATTCAGTAAAATAAGGGAATGAGATAAATAAATGCAAATTTCAAAGGAATAAAGCACATGTATAGATATAGAGATTGAGACAAATAGTGAAGTCCCTGATCAGACGCCGCCTTGAAAAGGCGGCGTCTGATCTGGGACTGCACTTTTTGTCGTGGTGCATTTATGCGATTGCGGCGGTGAAAGGGTTAAGGATCTTGCAAAATTTTTAGATCCAGGTCAGACGGTTCCTAAAGGAAGAATTTGATCAGAATCATACTTTGTGTTTCCTCATGGATTAATATACATCTGACCCTACATTATATGCAATTACAGTAGAACCTATCTTAGGCGACCTTATATTAATTGGACACATGGATCTTAAAAACAGATGGTTGCTTAATACAGGACAAAGGTAATGCAGAAAGATCCAATGGGAACTTTCTGCATTACTTTTAGCCTGTATTAAGCTACCACCTTGTCACGAGTCAACTGGTGCATTTTATATGTTTTTGTAATTATTGTTGTATTTAGCCTCAGATTGCCGGGCCTCATTTTGAATAGCAGGTCGATAGCTGCTAACGTTATGTAAGTCAGCTAGATTTACACACTAAAAATGAGTTACTGAGTAAAAGTACACATACGCGTTAGATCTGGTGTAGGATTTTTTGCATAGGTTATTCTGTGGACTTGCATGTTTATTTTACTTAAATGGATGCAGTAATAAATATTTAGATTTTTGTCAGATATATTGGACAGGGTTTTGGCATGACGGGCCTCAGTTTTTCTATTTTTGCACACCTGCCTTACAGACCCGTAAGTATACCTATTTTTCATGGTTCGCTTAAGACATGTTCTAGTGTACCAGACATTTCTTTGCCCATGTGTCATTATAAATACCATTTCTTTGCCCATGTGTCATTATAAATATCATTTCTTTGCCCATGTGTCATTATAAATACCATTTCTTTGCCCATGTGTCATTATAAATACCATTTCTTTGCCCATGTGTCGTTATAAGTACCATTTCTTTGCCCATGTGTCATTATAAATACCATTTCTTTGCCCATGTGTCATTATAAATATCATTTCTTTGCCCATGTGTCATTATAAATACCATTTCTTTGCCCATGTGTCATTATAAATGCTAAACTAATTAATATTCACACACACATTGTATTTTACTTGAATATTCGTGGATTAAAGGTTTAAAAAGTCGATATACATTGCTTGCTATCATATTTTATGCACATCCGTCTTTGACTTTAATTTTCATTCAATCACATACTGCTACTTCAATTTATGCATTTTGAAAATGCTCTTCATTAAGCTATTTCAAAAAGAGTAATACTTTCTGTCCAGGAAATATCCAACATCTTTACCGTTTGTTACGTTACACTTTTCTATTAAAAAAAAACATCCGTGAATATTCACGGTCAGCTTGACATGTTTGAATGTTGGGACAGTCTATCCGAAACTTCAGTGTTGAACGGGTTACGCTACAACCTATCTGAATACCCAGATTAAGACTTACAGACTCACCACCCTTCAGAATTTGTTATCCCCAGAATATGTTTGCTTGTGCAAACAAACTGCAATTTAGTGTGGAATAGGGTTTTATTAGAATCAATACTGATTTCTATAATATGATGCTCTTGTTAACAAGAAACAAAATAACATGTTTGAGTGGTTTTCCTTTGAATTTTTGTCATTACAGCTTGTTATTTAAAATAAAACTGTAATACCGATATAGAAATTTGGTGTTTGAATTGTCCCGATTTGTCTGTTGCGACAAGAAAGCCATTTTAAACATGCTATGCAATTTAAACATTTGTCTTGCTCCACGAACATGGCCCAAACAAGTACATGGCGAACACAAATACGTACATGGCCCACAAAAGTACATGGCCCACACAAGAACATGGCCCAAAGGACTACATGTATGTATCATGAATTTCTTGCGTGAAACTTTGAAGTAAAATAAACACAAGCAAAGTTGTAAAGTTGTACATTTCCTCGCTGATTAAAACTGATTTTTATCATAGTGTTATATGAACACAGGATCTTTGGCCGTTGCAGAGATTGTAGAACCAGATACATCTGTACAATACCATAACCAAACAATGCAGACCCTGTTCAGACAGCATATGAATATTCATGGAGTTAAAGGTTAAGGGGTTAAATAGCAATGCTGTACCACATTGGGTGTACTGTTGGCATGTACATTGGCAAAGACGTGATCATAGGCTAAAACATATACCCGAGAAACAGACGGTGAACCATCTAAAGTCAATGCCCAACGGTATGTTGGCTTTGCCATTGCTTCGAATGTAACTGACACAGATGCATACTTTCATTCTTAAGCTGGTATCATACCACTAGCTAAATAAATGTCTAGGACAAACGAAAGCGTTTAAGCCTTAACCAGTTGTACAGATTAAGATCTGCTCAAATTCGGATCTGTTGCAATTTTGATTACTTCCGATTCGATCAAGATGTTTTCGAGTGTCAAACAGCCTTGATCCTGATGTGACGCAAATCTACTCGGCATCTCATCTGGATCCAACCTGTTTGCAACGCAAGTCAGGTTACAATTAGCGGGAGAAGAATTAAGAGAAACTATTCCATTAAAGTATAACAATTCAGGCATTTCTCGTTGTCATGATATTAGTTCCAGTATGTCAGTGGCATCTCGTAGCCGTGATATTAGTTCCTGTATGTCAGTGGCATCTCGTAGCCGTGGTATTAGTTCCTGTATGTCAGTGGCAGGCGTTAGTTTTACATCAGTTTACAGACAAAAAACAAACATCCAGGGAAAAAACTTGCCCCCAAGAGGGAGGCATATAGTAATCGCACTCCCCCCCCCCTCCCGAGGGGGGCATATAGTAACCGCACTGTTCGTACAGTGTACCAGTCTGTCTGTCTGTCTGTATGTCTGTATGCCTGTTAGACTGTTAGTCCCGCATCGTTTCCGCTTTGTAATTCCTACATACATGGGTGGATTTCAAATGGTACAAATGTTCACCACCTTGACACCATGTGTCTCAATAAGGAACCAGGTTCCTATTTTAAAGGTCAAGGTCACAATCGGGAGTCAAAGTTCAAATATGGGGACATTTTGTCGTGTCCGCTCTGTAACTCCTACATACATGAGTGTATTTCAAAGTAACTTGATACAAAGGCTCACCACCTAGGCTTCTACAACATGTGAATTGCTCCAGGCATACACATGACCCAGGCTTTAGTGTAAGTGATATCCTTTGGGGGCATTTGGCACGTGACTGTGACAGCTCTTGTTTATAATGACATTGTACAGGGGATGCTTTAGCGATAGCAGAAACTGTAAAATCGTAATTATATACCCCATAAACAAACAGAGCAAATATTGACCAGACTACTCTTACAAGAGCCGTCTTGTCTGTGTCTACTCTGTTTGCAAAGGCGTCTCTATGAGATAACCAGTTAAGAAAAATTGTACTAGTGATAACTAAAAGGTCAATGGTCTTTTGCAGTTGTTCCAATACTTGTAACTGTATCTGACAGGTGCGTAATTAATCTCGAGAACTTATGTAAAACCATGGGCTACTGCAAATTGAAGAAATATCCGTAAACTGGTTTTAGGAGAAATTGTCCTATCAAGAACTAATAGGTTAACACTTTCATTATAGCTTAGCAGTCCTAGTAATGGAAATGCTACAGACAGTAAACTTAATTTGTTTGTAGAACTTGCATCAGGAAATTGGCAACAAAAAAGACGATAAGAACAGGGAAAGAATTCTTAAGATGTTATATTCCTTAGCACGCTATCGGCGTGGTTAGAGCAACAGACCTTGCAGCAGTACGGACGTAGAGTGGATATTGGATCAATCCTATCTTAACTTTTATTCCGCTATCCGCGACCTGACTCGCATTTGCAAATAACTTGGATCTAGATAAGACGCTGAGTAACTCGGCGTCTTATCAGGGTCCAATGTGTTTAACACTCGCTCAGTAGTTTCTCAAATCGTGTTCGAATCGGAAGTAGTCAAAACTGCATTAAGTCCAAAATTGAGCTGATTTTTTTTTCACAGTGGTGTATTGGTTAAGACAAACAATCTTGCTGGTTTCGGTCAATAAGTTTTGCTTTTGTTTGTTTTACTGATTGATTTGTTTTCAGTGGTAGTGTTGTGCCGTTATGTAGCTTAATTAATACAAGACGAAATAAGCGCCCATAGGAGCTTTGTCCTGCATTAGGCAAATATCTGCTAGTAAAGACACTGACATTTGCTAATAACTAGTGAAGTAATGTTCATTGATAGGTCTATTCTAAATAGTGTTTTCTTGTTATGTAGCTTAATACAGGTTAAACGTTAGGCCTGTTCCAGGAAAAAAACCAGGGGGGGGGTCGGAACGGCGATGAATTAAAATTTTGTGGGTGGGGATAATAAAGAGTTAAATTTGTGTTGGTTGGGGCGATTTTTTCAATTGTAATTGTGTTGTATTGGGGGTTATTGAATATTCCAATTCAGAGGGGGGGGGGGGTCATTAAGCACGGTAATTCTGTTTAAAATTTCCCAAATAACAAAAACTCGTCGCCGATATTCTTTCCCGTTTTCAAGTAAATCCACGTTAATAACGTTTATCACGTCAACAGCGAGATTTCGGTTCGGCTAATCGAATAACGAGACTCTTGTCCTACAGCCAATCAAAACGCTCGTATTATCGAATGTTCGTTCAACAGTTCCAATATGGCGTCCGTTTATGAAATTCGGTATCTGTACCTGCCAATTAATGCGAATATAAGACAAAAATGAAAAGTACAGACAGAGATTACGATAAGAGTGTGAAAAATAAGTTCAGCCCAAGATGACTAGAGTAAGAAATGACGTTGACATTGAGTAAAGAAACAAGAAAAGGGATAGTTGGCGATTTCGTGAAAGTGAAAGTAAACCGTCCCGGGAGAGAGTTCCTTGTTTAATACTGTAAACAAACAAATTAATTACGGAAAACGCGGCTGTGTAGACTTTGGGAACCATCTGAAAACCGCTAGGCATGTCCAGTTATTGAAACAGCGTGTTCAAGTCACAGGTAAAACCCTGTAATATTGAGTATTCACCAGAAATTTGTGTCTGTCAATATAGCTTTTGTTAAAGGAACTAGTCAACATGTACCGATTCAGAAAAATTATAAACCAGCTTAATGAATTAGAACTGAAGATGGTTTATAATGACATAAAGAGTTTGAGTTTGAAGGTAAATGTGATTAGAAATTGTGACTATAAATGTGTATAAAAAGGTGAACTATGTATAGTAAGTTAACTAATTGTTAAGTGTTATAATACCATGCTGACTTTTAAATCAAATTTCATATCTTTAACGTGTGAGTTTTAATTGCTTGTGTTTTACAAGAAATTAATCTGGCATTAATGTATTGAATAGATCCAGGATAAACTGAATGTAAATTGTATGAACATGTACTGCAACCAGTTTGTTTGAAATACAGCTAATGTATGACATGCAACCGGAGTATAATTGTAAAAAAAACACATGAATGTCCATTCAATGAAAGACCCAGGTGAAAATGCAAGAGAAAACTCCTGAACTCAGGAAAGCTATACCGGTATTTCATGTGTCCAGACGGCGGGGTGGGGGTGGGTGGGTGGGGGGAGGGCTTAACCCCCATACAGGCAGGCTCCCTTTGATCCCATCAAATTTTCCTCTTTATTCACAAACAGCTATTCTCACCCATTTTACTGGTGTTTTTGTAATATTTGCCTCCCTTATATAAGACCTGCTAGGGGGTATCCAACCAGAGGGCTGTGCAAACAGTGTAGACACAGCTGTTGCATATAAATGAGGTATCTGATCAGGATCTTCCCAATTGCTTTCCAGACAAATTGGCAAACTAGAGATGGTGTTGGTAATTTGCAACCAGTGTAGATCAGATCAGATTTTCATTGCACCAGCTGATCTAGGTCAACACTGTAACAATCTCTTGTGATTTGATTTCTGTATATACCGATAAAAGAAATTTAGTAATCATGTAATTCAATGTAATGTGATTGTCTTAATATTCAATTTCTGCCATACAAATAGTCAACGCAGGAAAGTTAAATTTCACAGATTGGACCAACAGTGGCTATCAAAAAGTGGTTATGTTAGATATAAAGTTATTAACAGTGATTACATTACTAACTTTGATGATTCGAAGAAATTAAAAGTGAAAAGATGTTTCCTTAATCAATTTGTAGAGTCATGGCCCATATTTGCAAAATTAATGTCTGCTATGTTCTTACAACTTAGAAAGGGTTAAATTTAATGTTCATATAATTGAACGTCTTGTGTCAAGGTAAAAGATGTTTACATACTAGGAATGGGGAAAAAAGCATTCCACACTAGAAACAAGATGGCAAATAGTTTATTGTTTCAGCATGCTAATGTAATGTGTACAAACTCAACAAAAAGCAGATGATTTCAATATTTAGCACATGGCTTGGAGCTCTCGGCCAATCAGATGCCTCAAATAGTGTCGACTATATCGTTTAGTTCGACGCTTTTTGAAAAAAACATGGACTAACTAACAAACTGTTTATTTAGTCAATGGTTCCTGTCGACCAATCATTATAATGTTTTTTTGACGTCACATTCTAGGCTTCCACGTGATATTTCATCGTAGCCTTGATCAGCTGGTTACACTGAAATACAGTAAAACTTAGGTTAATCGACAATTAAGGGAAATGAATATGCAATTTTAAATACAGGTGACAGTTTAATGCATTTCCAAAGGTATGCAGAAAGCTCCTATTTTGAGCGTTATGTGTTACTTTTAACCTGCATTCAAGCATAAAAAGTTGTCTTTAAAAAGCGGCACAATGCATAGCGTATTATTTTATTGACCATTGTACATAGGTTTTACTGTATACAATCTAATCAATGCATGAAAAGTTGAAAACAATCTTTATTAAAAAATTAAACAAAATAAGATAATAAGAATCTTAATAAAATGATCTAGATCTATATCTAGATCGAATTAATTCAATATTTAAAAGTAACTTTTATTTCAAATGCATCATATTGAAATTGAAATTATCATTGAATATTTAATTGTACACAATTTTAAAAGCTTGCCTTTAAATTTCCAGCTTTGTCGTTTTTCCTTCCTCTTCTTCCAAAATATTAATGGATTCAGGCGCAATCATGGTTTTCAATCTTGTGCAAAGAGAAGTGAGGGAAAATAGCATGCGCCCGATGATGTGAAATTGCGAATTTGATGACGTTTATTTCTTGTTTTTCCTCGAGCCCAAGCTAGTGCTTAATAGGTTAGCCAATGGTTGAGCGCGACTAAACGACATAGTTCGAGGGGGTGTAGCCCCCTCGAACTATATTGTTTAGTCACGCTCAACCATGGTCTAACCTATACATAAAAAATTCATGCAAGTATTTCTATGACCTAAATAATTTTGTCATCAAATTACATATAATAGAATAACAAATATGCTGTCAATATGATTTGCATTCAGAAAACAGCACATTCATAGTAAAACTTGTCAAGCTTTGAGTGGTAAAGAAATCTAGAAAGTACTATTGAATCGGAAATTTCAGTTTTCTTGGTGGTGGGTGGCAAGTTAAATATAAATCTAGTGGTTGTGGGTATCTGACCTATCTTAATTCTCTTGTTTGGGGGGTAAAAAAATAAAATTGTGTTGGTGGTACCCCTATTTTTGGCTGGCGTTCCTACCCCCCCCCCCCGGCCTTTTTTCCTGGAACAGCCCTTATGTAGAAAGCTACAGTAGGATATTCGTCCAGCATAAAACAACTATCTACTTTTAACCTTGTCCTCCATAGGCTATTTTTATATCCAACCACTTTGAATAAATCTACTGAAAATGAGCATTAACTATAGAAAAGTAAATTTTTAGAAAATTGTAGTTTTAAACCATTGTGATAAAAGGAGCATTTGCTCCTATAAGAGCAAATGTTCTATTTATCACAATGGTTTCATAAAGTGACTTTTACAGAGGAGTAGAAAGGCGTATTTATGGAGGAAAGGGTTAAAGGCACACATATATGGAGTAACGTATAATGATGGGTCTATACTAAATGACAAAAAGGAAAATATATGTACGTTACAGTTCTAACGGCGTTTTAAAAAAAATGTTTCTTGAAATTCTTTTTATAAAACACGATCATTGTATGAAACATCCTACTCATGGTTATTGCACCCAATACGAACTTATTTCAAATATACAGTAAAACCCTTGCTAATCGAAACACCCACATAAGTACACTGTATCATTATCGATCTTAAAGGCGATAGTTCCAACTTGCAGCACGTTTTAAAAGTGCATAAAATTTACATAGATAATGTGTTTATAATGTAAGTTCAAAACTTTATAAGCTGAAAAGAAGTGTGTCGCAAGAAAACCTATCGAATAAACGCTGACGAAAACAAAACTTGTGTGTGTTTAATAACAAAGACCCCGATAATATTCGCCGATATATTTAGTATCTAAATACTGAATTTTAGTTTTGTAACAGTGTTCAAAATAGGCCGATAATATTTCATTGAACAATAAAAACAATTAATCCTTTCCCTCATATAAACGTGTTTTCACGCATTTGCAAACAGAGTAGACCCAGATCAGACGGCTCCTAAAGGAGCCGTCTGATCAGGGTCTGCTCTGTTTGCTAGTGGAATTTTAATAGTTCTGTTTATTTGCTTCCTAAAATGGCTACAATGTTCAACCTTCAAGGTTTCATTGTAACTATTTTGTTCATGAATATTCAGTGGGTATTGAAATTTGAAATAAACATAGAACAGGGAAAGGGTTAAAAGTATCGAGGAAGACGGATCATTTTGTATCACAGGGGAATATTCCGCTATAAGGCCAAATTGACAATAATCATTAGAATGGCTGACCATCACGAATTCCATGTTCTATAATGTGCTTGAAAATATGCGTTTATTACAGGCACTATAACTAAGATGAGTCGCTGCTGACTCCAGGGAGAAAGGCATGTATTAAGGGAGAAGGGTATGTATAAAGGGAGAAGGGCATGTATAAAGGGAGAAGGGCGTGTATAAAGGGAGAAGGTCGTGTAAAAATGGAGAAGGTCGTGTATAAATGGAGAAGTGCGTGTATTAAGGGAGAAGGGCGTGTATATAGGGAGAAGGGCATGTATAAAGGGAGAAAGGCATGTATTAATGGAGAAGGGCGTGTATAAAAAGAGAAGGGCGTGTATAAAGGGGGGGGGGGGCATGTATAAAGGGAGAAGGGCGTGTATAAAGGGAGAAAGGCATGTATTAAGGGAGAAGGGCGTGTATAAAGGGAGAAGGGCATGCGTAAAGGCAGTTTTCTGCATGCTTCTCACTCTACATTAACTCCTTCCATCATAAATATGCCTATTTCATGTCTTTGCAGACAAAGTAGACACAGATTACACGACTCCTGTTAGAGTCATCTTATCAGGCTATGCTGTGTTTCTTGTAAAATTATAATAAATCTGACTACAATTTCTCTCAATATCAAAACATCCTGTGTACCTATGCCATTATTAGAACTCAGCTAATAAATACTTTGTACATGAATAGTCAACAGGGAAAGGGTTGAACAGTTAACTACCCAACACTGTTCTCATGCCGTACGTTCAGATTCAGCGAGGTTTTCCTTATGTGGAAAGTATCAACATAGAACATTCTAAATGCACGTCCTGTAAGATGATATTTATCATTTTATTTAATTTTAATTATTTACTGATCCCCAAGTATTTGGCTTCCCATATACCCGATGAATTATCATGAAAGAAATAAATTGAGCGTAAATATTTATATTAACTCTTTCTTTTATAGTTGCATATGAACACAATATATTTTTGCATGGCAGAAACTTTCGAATCATTGTTATTGTCATTGTCAATCTATCTCATTCCACAAGCGAACAGAGTAGCGTTTTATATAGGTCTACTCTGTTTGTAAAAGCGTCAAAAAGCGCATCAATCACGGAAAGTAATTAAGCGTGTTATCTATCCGTATGATCTGGGTCTATTCTAACATCAAAACGTCCCCTTCTATCAAGGAAAGTGCCATAACGTGCTAAGATTCAATATCGCTCGTTTCCAAATGTTTATAAAATGCTTTTAACCTTCAATGTGTGGGAACCGAAAATATAATACGTTTGGAGACAGTGTATACGCAGATCAAAGCTCCTAAGAGAGCTCTTTGATCGGGCACTGCAGTGTTTGTCATAAAAATGTTTAATCAGTGCTAAAAATTATTATTACATTTTTGCTTAATTAATATTCAGAAATGGAGGAACCAGTTTAAATAATTCAGCAGATTAAGGGTTAAGACGGGCGCTATTCAGTTAAAATTCAAATTGATACAGACAGTAACGCCTTGTAAGACAGCAAGGCTGTTATTATTTTAGTCAGTTGGGGAATAGATAATGTATCATTCAAATTAACTGTCTTATCGTGTTTGTGCAATTGTCTTTATCCCTTTAACTAGCTGCGGGGATTTGTTGATAACATTTGTAAACAGTTTGGATCCAAATGAAATGCAGTGTAACTTGGTGACTCAACAGGATCCAAACTAGTTTGACACTCGGAGTGTAAGTCTATTAAAATAGGTCCAGATAAGATGGATAGATTTAAACATTTTCAAATATAGCTCCTTTACTTCTCCACCAAACCCTATACTGTGACCACGCTTTAGAATTGTCTCGAACAGACAATTCTAAAGGGTGGTCACAATATATGGTTTGGTGGAGAAATGACGGTTTTAATATTTAGGTACGCATCTTTATCTGTAGCTCAGTATACAGGGGAAAATATGCAAGGATTTGAGCTGGTGAAGTATTACTCAGTTTGTTAAAGGCTACCTTGTATTGTTTGGAAATGTAATTAATCTTTAGATCGCTAGACAACTATTTGCATACACTGTGTTTCCATTGCTAAATGTTTTGGGGGGTTTCTGTTTAGTTTTGCAAAGCTTGTTTTTTCCTGTATACCTTATCAGAAAACTGTGTCATAGTGGCCTAATAGTTTGGACCCTGGTGTGCTGCTTGACATCTCACCAGCCTCCGAATAATCAAGTGTTTGTCCATAGCGTGTTAGAGATAAGTTATTGATTTAAGAAAGTAGGTCGTTTGCAATAAAATCCTACAAATACGTCAATATCAATAAATACAGCAGAGCTCTTCTAAATGCGACCACTTTATAAACAAGCATTTGGAGTCTTTAAAGGAAGAGTGTTGCTTAATGCAGGACGAAGATAATGTAGAAAGATCCTTTTGAACTAAACCTTTATCTGGAGAGGATTTACATAGGGTATGCCTTATCTTCTTCTTGATTGAATAAAATACTGTTTAACCCATTACCTCATACGCTATTTTTAGATACAACCTCTTTGAATAAATCTACCGAAAAGGAGCATTAACGACAGAAAAGGAAAATTTTAGAATTTTGTAGTTTGTAGTTTTGAAACCATTGTGATAAATAGAGCATTTGCTCCTGTAGGAACAAATGTTCTATTTATCACAATGGTTTCACAAAGAGTCGTCAAAAGCCGTCAATATGAGGGAATGGGTTAAACCAGAAATTTATCTAAACATTATTCTGAATTAAACCATGTCACATGTATATGTAATCTGCACAGTCAAAATACACTATTATTCATTGACCAGCTCTTATCGCCATGCTAAATGCGACCTAATGGCATTTAAAAACAGCTTAGATCCAAGCTATTTGATATTCAGAGTTTGAGCAAACATCATTTTTAGAGTGATAAGTGTTCACACTATACATATGTATATATAAACAATAAAAACTCGATACTACGAACACTCAAATACGTACCATTCTTGATCTTTAACACATGTGGAAGATTAATGCATAGGGCTGCAGAAGACCCTGTCGTGCAACCTGGACAATGGTTAAATCCGGCTAACGGGGCTCTGGTGAATCTTTGTTAGACTACATTCGTAACAAATCACATTCGTAACACGTGTTACGAATGTGATCACATTCGTAACACGTGTTACAAATGTGATCCGGAAATTGAGCACATATGTAATACATTTTGTGACGAATGTGATCGATTCCAATTTTTGATGTGACATACAATCACATGTGTAACACGTCAACTTTCATACAGAAAAGGAAGCTAAAAAGTGCATGTGCATCATCTCATCGCAAAAATGAAACATTGTTCAAATTTTAACAACAAACTAAATATTAACAATAGAAATGACTAAGATTTTCTTTCCTAAAGGTATATCATTAGATTTATAGTTGCTAAAATATGTGGCATAGTGTATTAATTACTCGATTAAACGCAAATAAAAGAACTAAGAAGTAATATGTATTTAATCATAGGCACACATTAACATCATTGTCTAGGTGCATGTACACGTATATGACAAGTTCTATGAAAAATGGAAACCCTTCAATATATTTTAGGCAGGTATCTTTAAACAAGCATGTACATTATATCTTTAAAATGTGCTGTTAGGGTTGTGAAAAGTTGAGACATGACCCTCTAGGAAATACAGTAACTTATACAATGATAATCCTATTACTAATTGAACATTGTCATTCAGGAACTCAATCTTTTACATGTTTGATTCTAGTGTCAACCCCCATGTCGGACACTCACACTTGTAACACATTTTACCTGTTACGATTGTGATCACATTCGTAAAATATCTGTTACAAATGTGATCCGTTACGAATGTGGTCTAACAAAGCTTGAGGGCTAATCCCCACCAGAGGTTACATACTTTTACAGGTACAGCTAAAGCGTCAAACAATAAAGACACAATAGCTGCCATATATCCCACCAGGGATGAAGTGGATTAAGTCAATTAAGGTAGCTTAATGCAGGGCGAAATTCATGCAGAAAGCTCCTTCAAGCAGCCACCTGCCTACAAAGACATTCACTCATCCTTACTAAAATTTCGTTTTAACTGTATTAATCACATTCTAACATACCAGCATAGTTTGTGTACAAGTAATTGGAAACGCGCCTTTGTTAATCATCCGTATTTTTTCTAACATAATATAACATGCTACTTTATTTTCATGTAGTGCTGTGTGTATGTGTCACGTCACGTCACGTCACGCCACGCCACGTCACATGTAGTCATAACCACGCCATACCATGAAACGCAATGCCACGCCACGCTTCTTCGTATCACGTTGTGTTGTTCTATGTTGTGTTGTGTTACTGTGTTGTGGTGTTATGTTATGTTGTACCATGTTGTGATATGTTGTGCCACGTTTTTTGTCATCTAGTGTCATCTAGGGTTATGGATATACGGAGTAGACAATCCATGGTGCTCATGGAGCCTGTCTTACTGAAGATTCCACAAACAAGATTACCGAGATAACTTCGTATGAAAGAAATTATCGTAACTTTTAGCATAAATTTTGATCGTCTTATGTTAGATATCACGGTAATTTCAAACGTACAGTAAAATCTCGATTATTCGAACACTAAAATTCGAATTATTAGCGATCTTTAAGACAGATGGGAGCTTAATGCATGGTGAAAGTCCTACAGAACGCTCCTCTAGGAGCTTTCTGCGTGACTTTCACCATGCATTAAGTTAATGCATGGTGAAAATTTAAGCAGCCACCTGCCTAAAATTGGTTTTAATTATTCTATACTAAAAATTCGAATAATCGAGATTTCACTGTACTATCTTTAGGAAGACAGGCACCTGGTTCTCTATGTGCCCAGCGTAGATCTTTTCGCTGCTGAATATTCAAAAATGACATCATGAATATTTATCAGCTGAGCTTTATAATGGCAAATGTATATCGGACGTATAGGAATCGGTAGAAACTGTTGAACCAGATCCGTTATTTATAATCAAACAGAGCGGACCATGATCAGACAGATCCAATAGGACCTGTCTGATCTGGGTCTACTCTGCCTGCAAGGTAAAGGTATAACCAGTGACATACGTATATAATAACCGTAGAAGCCGCTTGTGCCAATCTGCCGGTTGAGTTATCAGGCGATAATCAGAAAAGACATTAAGTATCTTTTATTTGTCTGTTTGTTTGTTTTTTCTCCTCATTTATTTTCTTCATTCCTGTTAATTACATTTCTGTTGAAATTTTGTCATGTAAACGAGCAAACCCTGGATTCCACATAAAACAAACAAACAAATTGCATGTCAAAGTGACGAGCAAAATGATATAAAATGTAATCATTGGCAGCCAGTGAAATCAACTGGAATTAATCACTCACTTGAAACCATTCGTTTGTAATCTATTCAGTCCTAGTATGACCATTAATAATCTGACTGCCATTTGAATAAAATATATTTTTCAATTTGATAAAATAAGAAAGAAAAATGCAATATCAGGAAAATTCTGTTAACCATTCGCCTACTAAGCGCGGCCTGACTAGTATTGCAAACAGATTGGATCAAGACGAGAAGTCGAGCAACTCGGTGTCTGATCTTGATCCAAACCGTTTGACACCCTACTTGCATTTTGGTAGACGGACTGACTGTAGTTTGATTTTTTTAAAATGTCTTGGGTGAAACATCTCCTCAGGTTATTACGTATTTCGGATGAGTCAAGTATGTGTCAAGTATGTGTTCTCAAATCTAATACGAATCTTCTACTTTAACAAAGAAGACCTTCAGAGCACACCCCATCCCTCCCAATCCCAACCCCAACCCTAACCATTGCCCATCGCCAATCGAAGTAAAACAAATCGTTTAAAGTAAATATTTAGAAGATTTATCCATAATTACAGGTTGAAATGGTTCTAACTCAGGTCACGAGATCATCATGTGTACATTTTAATACCAGTACATGTCTAGAGCCGTACTAACTCTAGAAGTAACATTTCCATAAATTAGTTATTCACTGAGACTGAGCCGACTTTGGTGGACTCAGACATACTTTGACAAGTGAAATTAATTACTTTAGTGATTTTCTTGGGCACCATATGGTCAAATGTCAAACTGGCGACACTTAATATGTTTTATTACATCTTCAACCTTGACCTCGGTTTGATTCCATCTCTTAACTAATTTTCGAGTGCTCTGAGTTCGTTTAGTTAAGCCATTAGTGACCATTGTCCCTTAAATGGACATGGGCAAACAGTGTAGACCCAGATCGCAGGTGAAATAGCTCTCTGCTCAAGGTCTGCACTGTATACTGATATCAGTGGCTTATACCGGCGAGTTTTCTGTTGCTGTGCCGCCTCAACATGTAAAATGCATGGGTTCCATGATGAGACCTAGACCGGGGGTAGGAGGATAACAGGGGAATACAGTGGAACCCTTCTAAACCGGGGATAGAGGATAACAGGGGAATACAGTGGAACCCTTCTAAACCGGGGACAGGGGGATAACAGGGGAATACAGTGAAACCTTATAAACCCGGAATAGGGGATAGCAGGGGAATACAGTGAAACCCTTATAAACCGGGGATAGGGGGATAACAGGGGAATACAGTGGAACCCTTCTAAACCGGGGATAGGGGGATAACAGGGGAATACAGTGGAACCCTTCTAAACCGGGGATAGAGGATAACAGGGGAATACAGTGGAACCCTTCTAAACCGGGGATAGGAGGATAACAGGGGAATACAGTGGAACCCTTCTAAACCGGGGATAGAGGATAACAGGGGAATACAGTGGAACCCTTCTAAACCGGGGACAGGGGGATAACAGGGGAATACAGTGAAACCTTATAAACCCGGAATAGGGGATAGCAGGGGAATACAGTGAAACCCTTATAAACCGGGGATAGGGGGATAACAGGGGAATACAGTGGAACCCTTCTAAACCGGGGATAGGGGGATAACAGGGGAATACAGTGGAACCCTTCTAAACCGGGGACAGGGGGATAACAGGGGAATACAGTGAAACCCTTAAAAACCCGGAATAGGGGATAACAGGGGAATACAGTGGAACCCTTCTAAACCGGGGATAGGGGATAACAGGGGAATACAGTGGAACCCTTCTAGACCGGGGATAGGGGATAACAGGGGAATACAGTGGAACCCTTCTAGACCGGGGATAGGGGATAACAGGGGAGTACAGTGGAGCCCTTCTAGACCGGGGATAGGGGATAACAGGGGAATACAGTGGAACCCTTCTAAACCGGGGATATGGGGATAACAGGGGAATACAGTGGAACCCTTCTAGACCGGAGATAGGGGATTACAGGGGAATACAGTGAAACCCTTCTTAATCGAGGATAGGGGGATAACAGGGGAATACAGTGGAACCCTTCTAAACCGGGGATATGGGGATAACAGGGAATACAGTGGAACCCTTCTAGACCGGGGATATGGGGATAACAGGGAATACAGTGGAACCCTTCTAGACCGGGGATATGGGGATAACAGGGAATACAGTGGAACCCTTATAAACCGGGGACAGGGGGATAACAGGGGAATACAGTGGAACCCTTCTAAACCGGGGATAGGGGGATAACAGGGGAATACAGTGAAACCCTTCTAAACCGGGGACAGGGGGATAACAGGGGAATACAGTGGAACCCTTATAAACCCGGAATAGGGGATAGCAGGGGAATACAGTGGAACCCTTCTAGACCGGGGATAGGAGGATAACAGGGGAATACAGTGGAACCCTTATAAACCGGGGATATGGGGATAACAGGGGAATACAGTGAAACCCTTATAAACCGGGGATAGGGGGATAACAGGGGAATACAGTGGAACCCTTATAAACCGGGGATAGAGGATAACAGGGGAATACAGTGGAACCCTTATAAACCGGGAATAGGGGGGGATAACAGGAGAATACAGTGGAACCCTTCTAAACCGGGGATAGGGGGATAACAGGAGAATACAGTGGAACCCTTCTAAACCGGGGATAGGGGGATAACAGGGGAATACAGGGAAACCCTTATAAACCGGGGATATGGGGATAACAGGGGAATACAGTGGAACCCTTCTAGACCGGAGATAGGGGATAACAGGGGAATACAGTGAAACCCTTCTAAACCGGGGATAGGGGGATAACAGGGGAATACAGTGAAACCCTTCTAAACCGGGGATAGGGGGATAACAGGGGAATACAGCGAAACCCTTCTAGACCGGGGATAGGGGGATAACAGGGGAATACAGTGAAACCTTATAAACCGAGGATAGGGGGATAACAGGGGAATACAGTGAAACCCTTCTAAACCGGAGATAGGGGATAACAGGGGAATACAGTGAAACCCTTCTAAACCGGGGATAGGGGGATAACAGGGGAATACAGTGAAACCCTTCTAAACCGGGGATAGGGGATAGCAGGGGAATACAGTGAAACCCTTCTAAACCGGGGATAGGGGATAGCAGGGGAATACAGTGAAACCCTTCTAAACCGGGGATAGGGGATAGCAGGGGAATACAGTGGAACCCTTCTAGACCGGGGATAGGGGATAACAGGAGAATACAGTGAAACCCTTCTAAACCGGGGACAGGGGGATAACAGGGGAATACAGTGAAACCCTTATAAACCGGGGATAGGGGGATAACAGGGGAATACAGTGAAACCCTTCTAAACCGGGGACAGGGGGATAACAGGGGAATACAGTGGAACCCTTATAAACCCGGAATAGGGGATAGCAGGGGAATACAGTGGAACCCTTCTAGACCGGGGATAGGAGGATAACAGGGGAATACAGTGGAACCCTTATAAACCGGGGATATGGGGATAACAGGGGAATACAGTGAAACCCTTATAAACCGGGGATAGGGGGATAACAGGGGAATACAGTGGAACCCTTATAAACCGGGGATAGAGGATAACAGGGGAATACAGTGGAACCCTTATAAACCGGGAATAGGGGGGGGATAACAGGAGAATACAGTGGAACCCTTCTAAACCGGGGATAGGGGGATAACAGGAGAATACAGTGGAACCCTTCTAAACCGGGGATAGGGGGATAACAGGGGAATACAGGGAAACCCTTATAAACCGGGGATATGGGGATAACAGGGGAATACAGTGGAACCCTTCTAGACCGGAGATAGGGGATAACAGGGGAATACAGTGAAACCCTTCTAAACCGGGGATAGGGGGATAACAGGGGAATACAGTGAAACCCTTCTAAACCGGGGATAGGGGGATAACAGGGGAATACAGCGAAACCCTTCTAGACCGGGGATAGGGGGATAACAGGGGAATACAGTGAAACCTTATAAACCGAGGATAGGGGGATAACAGGGGAATACAGTGAAACCCTTCTAAACCGGAGATAGGGGATAACAGGGGAATACAGTGAAACCCTTCTAAACCGGGGATAGGGGGATAACAGGGGAATACAGTGAAACCCTTCTAAACCGGGGATAGGGGATAGCAGGGGAATACAGTGAAACCCTTCTAAACCGGGGATAGGGGATAGCAGGGGAATACAGTGAAACCCTTCTAAACCGGGGATAGGGGATAGCAGGGGAATACAGTGGAACCCTTCTAGACCGGGGATAGGGGATAACAGGAGAATACAGTGAAACCCTTCTAAACCGGGGACAGGGGGATAACAGGGGAATACAGTGAAACCCTTATAAACCGGACGTTTAATTTAGTATAAATATATGTATTGTATACAGGTGGCAGCTTAATGCGGGGTGAAAGTCATACAGAAAGCTCCTATACGAGCTTTCTGTATGACTTTCGCCCTGCATTAAACAGGCACCTGTCTAGAAGTATCGAAATTCGTCTCAACTAGAATTCCGGTTCAGAGGGGGTTGCCTGTAAATGGGTTTATTTGCAAACTCGTAAGACATTTTGGACACTTCCAACGATTTTGTAAGATGGAATCGGATGAAAGGCATAGTTCCTCCACGATTCTTAAGGGCCCAAACCATTAAAAATCCAGTCCGTATGTTTGTAAATGAAATGAAAGAAGACCATTCTTTTTAACCCGTTACCTCATAGGTTATATTTAGATACAATATTTTTGAATAAATCTACCGAAGGGAGCATTAACTAGAAAAAATGCTCTATTTATCACAATGGTTGCACAAAGTGATTTTTACAGAGTCGCCAAAAAGTCGTCAATATGAGGGAACGGGTTATCCCTTTATCGTATACAGTAAAACCTCGATTATTCGAAATTTTAGTATAGAAGAATTTAGACCCTTTTAGGAAGGTAGCTGCTTAATGCAGTGTTCGAATAATCGAGATTTTACTGTATTTGTAAGAAATAATGACATCACGAGTAATACTTAGCTGAATTTTTATTATAGTAAAAGAACGCAGGAATATTTAGCCATGACAAAAACTGTAGAATCAAGTCGGCTCCTGTATGATCTTGGTCTACTCTGTTTGTGCATGCGTTAAAGACGTTTCTATGAAGTTAACCCTTTCCCTGTTCTATATTTAGTCCAAATTTCAATACTGAATATTCATGAAAATATAATGAAATATGGAGGTGGAACAGTGTAGCCAGTTTAGAAAGTAAAGAAACAGATCTTTCAAAGTCCACTAGCAATCAGAGCAGACCCTGATCAGACGGTTTCTATAGGAGCCGTTTGATCTGGGTCTACTCTGTTTGCAGATGCGTGAACATCGTTTATATGAAGGGAAAGGTTAAGGGTTAAAAATGAAACAAATATCTGCAGAGGACTAAATGTTCTGGTGCCATAGGTGAATTTTATTCTCGTAGATAATTAATTTGTCTTTCTAGTTTATGATGACATAATAAGCTTAGCTTCTTATTAACCCTTTCGCTGCCAATGCCGGATCTGTGATTACCTATGCAAACAGTTTGGATCCAGATGAGACGCCGAACTCGGCGTCTCATCAGGATCCAAACTGTTTGTTACTGTTACTATGTTTTTGAAACAAAAATGAAGAAATTCAAAACAATGAAATTTGTAGCAGACGACAAAGTTAGCAGACGACAGAGTTTGGCAGCGAAAGGGTTAATGTTCAATGCGAATGTCAAGGTGGTCGTTTACTTTATATATACGCATTTTAACCCTATGCCCAATCAATACACCTTTCTACGACTTTGCAAATAGAGTAGCTCCAGATCAGGCAGCTGCTTTAGGAGCCATTTGATCAGGGTCTGCTCTGTTTGCTTATGATATAATATAGATTTAATTCTAAAGTTTGTGCTTTTGTCAAACATTCCTGTGCCCATTTGCTATTATAAAAAACATCCAATAATATTCATGACGTCATTATTTCTTACATGAATATTCACGGAGTAAAGGGTTAACCCATTCCCTCATGGGCTAGTTTTATACCAAACCTTTTCTATTAAATCTACTGAAAAGAAGCATTTACTAGAAAAATGATTGTTTTACATTTGTGTAGTTTTAAAACCATTATGATAAATATAGCATTTGCTCCTTATGAGTTTAATACAATGGTTTCAAAAAGAGACTCACAGGGGAGTCAAAAGGTGTCAATATGAGGGAATGGGTTAACGCCTTTGCGAATTGAATAGAGCCTATATTAGGATTGGCCTCTCAGAGATTATATTTACCCTGTTGAAATGGTGTACAATAAAACCCCTCCAAACCGGAATTCCAGTAGTGATGAATTTAGAGAAAGATGATTGCTTAATGCAGGATGAGAGCAATACAGAAAGCTCCTCTAGTAGCTTTCTGCATGACTTTCACCTTGCATTAAGCAGTCACCTGTCTCCAAGACCGATATTTATAATGAATTTAACATACGGTTTTGAGGGGTTCTGCTGTAATGTAAGCCATCTATTTTATTTCATAAGCAAACCGAGCAGACCCTGCTCAGACATCTCCTACACGAAGTTCAGATCTGGGTCTACACTGTTTGCAAAGACGTTGAAAGACGATTCTATGAACGCAGACGAGATAAATGTTTTCCAATACCCATTATTTTTCCGATATTTTCTCGGGTGAGTTCTTATCTCCATGTAAGAGAGCTAGGACAAGTTCGTCGTCAATAGAAACAAATAGAAAGCATGTGTGGCTAATCAAATAACTCTGAAGCTTTTCTACTCTTCACCCTTTCCCTGTTCTATGTTTATTCCAAATTTCAATATATTTCAGAATATTCATGGACAAGATAGTTGTAATGAAATATAGAACATAGAACGTTGTAGCCATTTTGGAAAGTTAAGAAACAGACCTATCAAAATCCATTAGCAAACAGAACAGACCCTGATCAGACGGCTCCTATAGGAGCCGTCTGATCTGGGTCTACTCTGTTTGCAGATGCCTGAAAAGGTGTCTATATGATGGAAATGGTTAAGCCTTAGTATTCTGTAAAAAAAATTAGAATATGTTAGAAAATGTTAGCATGATCAATGGATGTAACCCTTTGAATCGGAACATGTTTTTTGTAGACAAGGCCTGTAACTCTTGAACAGGAAAATGTCCTTGCTGGAACAATAGTTTTAACCCTTGAATTGGAACATTTCCATGCTGAAACAAAGGGAGTTAACCCTTTGAGTGTAGGAAACGAGTGTACTGGCATTTTCTAACAGACCTGCGTCACAAAAAGATAATATAGCGCCAGTTTCCAGAGGAACGTGCTCATTGTCATTTAAAATCCTCTAGCAGATTTAAACCTTTTATATTGAATGGACTCTATTGTTCAACACTGACATGCCATTCTGCCTTGAATAGTCAGTACTCAAAGACTTAACCATCATCCCACTATCCGCGCCCTGACCACTCGTATTTGCAAACAGCTTCAATCCAGATTAGACGCCGATAAACTCGGCGTCTCATCAGGATTCAAGCTGTTTGATGTTACATTGATAGTTTCTCCAAAGTATGGCCGCATAAGAAGTTGTAAAAACTGCACCAGATTTAAATTTGAGTTGACATTATTTTTTTTTCACAGCTGGATAAGAGTTAGTATGATATACAGTAAAATCTCGATTATACGAACACTATATACAGTAAAATCTCGATTATACGAACACTATATACATGTGCAGTAAAATCTGGATTCAGTAAAATCTCGATTATTCGAATACTATATACAGTAAAATCTGGATTCAGTAAAATCTCGATTATACGAACACTATAATTATACAGTAAAACCTGGATTCAGTAAAATTTGGACTATACGAACATTATATACAGTAAAATCTGGATAATACGAACACTATGTACAGTAATGTTGTATATCGATTATACGAACACTACATACAGTAAATTCTCGACTTTACGAACACTATATAGAGTAAAATCTGGATTATACGAACACTGTATACAGTAAAATCCCGATTATACGAACGCTCAAATACGTATCATTATCGATCTTTAAGACTGATGGTAGCTTAATGCAGGGTGATGGTCATGCAGAATGCTCCTCTAGGAGCGTTCTATATGACGTTCACCCTGTATTAAGCAGTCACCTGGCTACATAGACATAAATTCTTCATTACTAAAATTTCGTAGTATCGAGTTTCTGCAGTAAATACAAAGTCATCCCTGTAAATATTCTTCCCACGTAAAACAATACTGACCCTGGTATTTAGAACCGATGAGATATTAACGTTATTCTACACTTTGTGGTGCATGAATCGATGTTCCTATAGTAACGAAATAATATTTCAAGTATCAGTTTACACATGTTATAAAGTATTTGTTGACTCTTACCACGCTGAAAAAAAATTGTCTGCTAAACCAATAATGTCTGCTAAAACAATGTCTGCTACAACAATAATGTCTGCTAAACCAATAATGTCTGCTAAAACAATAATGTCAGCTAAAACAATAATGTCTGCTACAACAATAATGTCTGCTAAACCAATAATGTCTGCTACAACAATAATGTCTGCTAAGACAGTAATGTCAGCTAAAAGAAAAATGTCTGCTAAAAAATAACGTCTGCTACAATAATAATCTCTTCTAAGACAATAATGTCAGCATAATGTCAACTAAAACAAGAATGTCAGCTAAAACAATAACGTATGCTACAACAATAATGTCTTCTAAGACAATAATGTCAGCATAATGTCAGCTAAAATAATAATGTCAGCTATAGCAATAATATCAGCTCCAATATGTTGCAAATGTTACTTACTTCCGTTCAAGCTTCTGAGACTCGATGGACCGATGTCTCATCTGGATCCACATTGTTTACAAATGCGAATCAGATTGCGAATGGCGGGATTTGTACCATTTGTGCTAAGTGTCCTTAAACAAGGCATTCGCAGACAGTGTAGACCCAGACACGTGGATTCCTAAAGGAGTACAGTAAAACCCCTCTATACCGGAATTCTGTAGTAGGGAAGATTTTAGATACCATTAGACAGGTGGCTGCTTAATGCAGGGCGAAAGTCATGCAGAAAGCTCCTAGAGGACTGTCACCTGTGTTCGAGACCAGTATTTATACTACATTTAACGACCGGTTTAGAGGGTTTTACTGTACTCTGGGTGTTTGCGCTGTTAGCACCATGGATTAGTTTCTGAATGCTACATCGGAAAAAACGTTCCTGAAGAAACATCTCTCAAAGTGAAGTTAGAATCATATCAAAAAACATATTTGGATGAGTATATGTAGAAATATAGGTGACAACAGGTTGAAAGTCCGATACAAAGGACACAACAAATCATGGCTGGCAAAGACGATCCTTACGAAAGATCATCTGTGATATCCTTAGAACCCATTCCCTCATATTGACAACTTTTGACGACTCTGTAAAGTCACTTTGTGAAACCATTGTGATAAATAGAGCATTTGCTCCTATAGGAGCAAATGCTCTATTTATCACAATGGTTTCAAACTACACATTTCCTTTTCTCTAGTTAATGCTCCTTTTCGGTAGATTTATCCAAAGAGGTTTATCTAAAAATAGCCTATGAGGTAATGGCTTAAGTATATATAGGTAAGCTAATTACCACGCGACTGGCACACCAGACCGTGTGTTTTGAAACTGTTATCCATTTCAACCCTGGACACTCATGCACTGTCATTTACAAACACTGTAGACCCAAATCAGATGGCTAACTGGGATCTATGGTTAACCACTGATGGGCTATCCCATTCTGATAATTCGGGGATGAACGTGTTTAATGTTAAATGTAAACTTTACGACAAACGTTATGCTTGAAATGGTCAGAACATTAGTTGGATTCGGTAAAGTTAACAAACAAGATTCTTGTTAAACCTATTGTAACATGAATATTTTAATAGACCTGTCCAAATAGGAATGTTGAATGCAGCTGATTTCCATTGCGGTGGTTTTATCTCCAAGAACTATATTGTCAGTATAACCGTTCTGCTTTCTACGTTAATTTGTGGCTCATACAGTGCACATCCTGATAAGAGGACTCTTAGGAGCTGTCTGATATGGGTCTATAGTATTTGTCCATGCCCCTTTTAAGAGGCACTGGACACAGAATATGTGACATACATAATGCATTGTGAAAGCATGAACGCAGAAGTACAAAACGTGCACTTCCAATGACAATTATTATATTTAGCCTGGTCCACTGCAGACAGAATCTTTTGAATTGTTCCACAAAATTAGCGTTCTTGACAAAATAGGGAAGACTGTTTCAAATAAGTGAACCAAAGTAATTAAAATAATTTCGAAAGAACTCAGTATTAGGCTTTGACAAGGAAAATTGAAATCGTGACGAAGAGCTATAGTTTCTATCACGAACATCAGTACTAAGCGTGAACATAATCGTATAAGTGATCTGGAGAAAGCCTATTGAATGTTTTGAATAGTAAGGCATGGATATGTCATCCATCAAAGTTCACTGAAAAGTATAGAAAATGGAGTTTGGAGGTTTTCCTGGGTCCATGCTTATAAAACTTTTTAGTTGAATCTGAGTTCGTCCTCGAGCTTTTGATTGGTCAGATTTGAGTTCTCAAGCTTTGGATTGGTCAGATTTGAGCCAAAGGCTCAAATCTGACCAATCAAAAACTTGAGAACGAACTCAGACTCAACTAAAAGTTTTATAAGCATGGATACAGAAGTATGAGTCTTGCAACTCTTTTCTGAAATCTAATAAGTCTGTCTTCTTGTGAAGCATTCATCATTCTTATGTTTGGTAGGCATCTGTGGATTGTTTTAGGTGCCATTTTTGGACCACTCATGGACGCTGTATGTTAGAAACCAGTCGGACTACGTAGCCAAGAACATCTCTAAACAGATGTCATTTTAATGTACATAATATCAATGTATTCTATTACGGTGGCACTGAGGTGACATATGCAAGATTTTTTTTTCAAGTTTGTTTTCCCGAGATAAAAAATTTTATTATCTCGAGAAAACGAAACAACGTTCGTTTTCCTGAGATAATTTTTTTTATTATCTCAAGAAAACGAAGTAGTTCGTTTTGACGAGATAAATAAATTTATTATCTCGAGAAAACGAAAAAAGTTCGTTTTCATGAGATAATTTTTTTTATTATCTCAAGAAAACGAAGGAGTTCGTTTTTACGAGATAATTTTTTTTATTATCTCGAGAAAACGAAATGGTTCGTTTTTGCGAGATAATTTTTTTTATTATCTCGAGAAAACGAAACAAAGTTCGTTTTCCCGAGATAATTTTTTAAGTCGTGCGCACGACTTAATAAGCCAATCAGAACCCTCCATCAGAGTCAACAGTTTTCGCAAGTATTTGAGGTCTATGAGAACATGGCCGAGACAAGGGATGAACTTATATGACGTCATAATTGCGTTTATCTTACCTCCTACAAAATTCTTGTCATTCCATTGGTCAATAGAGGTCACGAGAAACCCCTATAGATTCCTTATGAGGGTACTAAAATCTTTTCATGGCTTTACAAGAGTTACTTCCCTTATTTGACAGCCACATGCTTTTCTGTTAACTATAATAATATTTTATGTTTATCCACTACAGTTTTAAAAAATGCATACATATAATTTATGCTTTAATTGAGTTGAAATATAAAAATTAACTAGTTTTACAGTGATAAAAAGGAAAAAACAAAATATATAAACGACATTTAAGGCAATTACAAAATATTTTATTTAATTCTATTAAAGGGAGGTAATTCCCTTGCTTCCCTAGGGCATGCCATACCTATGATGCAAACATGCGTGTAAATACTTGAAATTTTTGTCCCATATAAATATTTGCTGTCCATATTAGGGACACTAAGCCCTGCATAACTAATAATAACGTTACCGTGACGTATCAAACATCACTATGACGCGTAGTAGTAGTAGTATGACGTTGAGTAGTTCTAAATAAGGCTTGTAATTGGTTTACTATACAAAAGCAGTGAATCAGATTGGTTAGATAGGAGACCCCTATACAATTTTCAATAGACGCAAATGTTAGTCGCGTTGATACGCTAACCATTTCCTCCATAAATATTAAAGAGAGTTTCTACCCTTATGAATGCATGTAAATCTATATAACTAGATCTACCTAAAATTAAGTTTTAATAGAAACTATGAAGGAAAGGGTTAAATTGTTTATGGATAGCGTCCATCCGTTTCCCATATGTCGAATACACCTTCCCGGCTTTTAAAAGGTTTATACACAACTGCGATTCTTCATATTAACCCATGCACTCCTACATGGCTATTCGTGAAAGGCTCCATCACTATGAATATACCGATATAATAAATATATATTTAGGAGCAAACTGATAAGATTTTTGAGGAAGTAGATCTAGCCTATATTCTATATTTTAGTATATGTTCTAAGCAAACATAGAAGACCCTGGTTAGACAAATCCTTCAGGAGCTATCTGTTCAGGGCCTACTCTGGCGTAGAAAGTTAAAATCTTGATTTATGAAATTTTCTAAGGAAACATAATAGACCCTGATCTGGTAGCTCCTATAGGAACTGTCTGATGCGGGTCTTCTTTGTTTGCAAAAGTGGTGATAAAATGCGTATATATCAAGGAAAGGGATAACTCTTATCACGCAGCAAAAATAATTCACTTCCACATAAATTCGTAACTTCTTCTGATTCGCTTACTTTGGGAAAATTATATTGCCCGAGTATCAAACAGCTTAGATCCTGATCAGACGCTTGTTACTTGTTGTCTGATCTAGGTCAAACGTGTTTGCAAATCTATCGAGCCTCGCTAAGCGGGAAACGAGAAACCCCATAGATGAACAATTGACTCTGACGGAGGGTTCTGATTGGCTTATTAAGTCGTGCGCACGACTTAAAAAATTATCTCAGGAAAACGAACTTTGTTTCGTTTTCTCGAGATAATAATTTTTTTTATCTCGTTAAAACGAACTATTTCGTTTTCCCTAGATAATATTTTTTTTATCTCGTTAAAACGAACTACTTCGTTTTCTTGAGATAATAAAAAAAATTATCTCATGAAAACGAACTTTGTTTCGTTTTCTCGAGATAATAATTTTTTTTATCTCCTAAAAACGAACTACTTCGTTTTCTTGAGATAATAAAAAAAATTATCTCAGGAAAACGAACTTTGTTTCGTTTTCTCGAGATAATTATTTTTTTTATCTCCTAAAAACGAACTACTTCGTTTTCTTGAGATAATAAAAAAAATTATCTCAGGAAAACGAACTTTGTTTCGTTTTCTCGAGATAATAAAAAAAATTATCTCGTAAAAACGAACTTTTTTTCGTATTCTCGAGATAATAAAAAAATTTATCTCGGGAAAACAAACTTGAAAAAAAATCTTGCATATGTCACCTCAGTGCCACTTCTATGACCAAACAGTATACAAATAAAAAACAAAACAGTCCAAAGCCATTTTCGATCGATTTCTCTTTTCCATCTAATATTTACTTCAACCATTCATCCAGCTGCGTATCTGCTTTGAGTAACTGTCTGTCTCAAAAACGAGCGTATGCTTCGAAAATAAAATGAGCAAAATGAACAGACGCAAAGATCTCCATAACTATGAACACCTAGCCAACGTGCAATTCCGGTCGAGCTTAGCAGGACAATTAACCTATTGGTGTCCAGCGTAACGTAAAAAGGGCATAGGCAAACAGTCTAGACCCAGATCCTAAAGGAGCCCTCTGATCAGGGTCTGCCATGTTTGTTGAACACATCGTCAATTATTTAAAAAATATTCAAGTAAATATTTTGTTTACTTTTGCCTTCTCAGCATGAAACATGGACGGGTTTTCCTTAAATAGTACCGGAAGAAATTGGTTAAAATATCTGGTTTATTCGTGAGCATATAATTATCAGATACAGCAACACCTCGCTAATCCCAACCTCTCTAGTTAATGTTTAGTAAAGAAGAGTGCAGAACGTTGTAGGCTGATGGCTTCTTAATGCACTGTGAAACCCGCACAGAAAGATCCCAGAGGAGCATTAGCCCATCCCATCCTATACTGACGCATTTTGGCGCCTCTGTAAAAGCCATTTTTAAAACCATTGTGATAAATTGAATATTTGCTCCATGGACGCAAATGCTCTATTTATGGCATTGGTTTCAAACCTATATAATTTTATTTTTTCTATGTTCTAGTAAATGCTCCTTTTCAGTACATTTATTCACAGAGGTTTGGTCTAAATGTAATCTAGGGGGAATGGGTTAAGCTGAAATATGTTTAACGACCAATAATGATAGTTATTAGAGTGTTCGGATATGTGAGGTCTTACTGCATCTCGACTGCTTGAATCATTGTATGTATATGAGTGGGTGGTATAAGTTGCGATAAATTATTTGCTTGATTAATAAAGACGTGCGATTATAACAGACAAATCGTCTATAAAATACAGTAAAATATCGATACTTAGAACTTTTAGTAATGAAGACCTGATGCATTTTTAGGCAGGTGGCTTCTTAATGCAGGGTGAAAGTCACCAGGAAAGCTCCTATAGGAGCTTTTTGCATGACTTTCACCCTGCATTATGCTGTCACCTGTCCCAAAGACCGATATTGATACTTGATTTAGTGTTCGAACAATCGGGGGTTACTGTACATCCATTTAAATATTATACTTAGCCATATTCTGGTAGATATGCAGTTTATGCATTTGTGACTCGACTGAACCCTTTTAGTCCTTTACTTCATAGATATTCATGTAAAAAAGTAATGACACCGCGAATACTAATATTTTATAATGGCATATGAGCACAGGAAGTTTAGGCCATGACAGACACTGTGGGTCCAATCTATATTATTTATATCCGACGTAAAATAACAGTTCTTGTATCTTGTATCCATAAGCAAACAAAGCATACACTGAGCTGTAGAATCCTACCGGGGCCGTCTGATTTGGTCTGCTCTGTTTGCTGCCAAGGCTTACATGGGTATAACTATGGAGTAAAGTGTTAACAATATTATCATTGGTCTGAGTAACGTTTCTGTTTCGTATTGGCAGAGATAATGAATAGTGATGGTATTTCAGAAATCACGCGAATGACAAATTGAGCGGGCAATTTATTTATTTAAACATTGAGAGGAAATTTAATGTGATTTAATTCGTCAGACACGCTTGATTTTAATTTCTTTCATCAACATTGCTCGAAATTGGATCAACCCGTATGGTGTTATATAAAATGGTGTATGCTCAAACTAAATATTTTACATTGAAACTCGATATTTCGAACTTTAAGGGACCATACTCATTACTTAGAGATCACGAAAGTTCGAGCAATCCTATTTCTGACTCCTGTAGGAGTTTTCAGCATTACTTGGGACTCTGATTAAGCAAATGCTAGGCAGGTTGCGTCTGGCATAATAGTAGGTATACGTTTATATATGTAAAACTATTACGTGTATCACAATTTTAAAAAATACTATAGTACAACAAAATTACAAATGGGTTTTTGTTGATATTTTGTTGTTGTTTATCAAGAACATCAAATTAGTATTTTGATGAGGATTATTTCATATACTTGCTTTGTTGTCTATTGTGTATAATGTACTACATAATACTAGACAATCAGATGATACTTTAACATACAGCCATGGTGCAATCCAAAATCCAAAAGTGTTTAATAAATTTCGTTGGTTTAACAATGTCCTATTGGAGCTTTCAGTATTACTTTTGACCTGCATTTTGCATCCACCTGCTTTTAAAGACCCCTATATTAAATACATAAATGACCAAGACAGGTTTAACTATAATCCGCATTTTGAGATCATAGTATACCGTACAATAGATCTCCTATATGCAGACGATAGAATGATAATAAATTAACAAAAAATTAATAGATATTGTTATTTTTAATCACCTGGTCTTGTCTACCGACATACACCAACACCTCGCATCACACATTGTTATTGAAATAAGTCGGTACATGTAGAAAGTCTATCCCCAATTATTCCTTTAGAGGGAATAGCAAATTATGTGTGCCACCCTGATTTTATTGCCTTTGCTATTGTTTTGTATTGCTTTAATACATGTTTTTGTATATTATAAAATCTTGTTGACTTAAAAGACAAACACAAAAGGTATGAACAAAATAGAATGGTTGACATCGTTGTATTTCAGACACCAATCATATGATCTTTGTACTCAGTCAATGACTTCTCCACCCATACACTGCCCCAAAACAAAATAAAAAATAAAGGGTCGCCGTTCGCGACGACCCAATGATTAAATGTAAGGGTCTATAAGAGCAGGTGGTTGCTTAACCCATTTCCTCATAGGCTATTTTTAGATACAACCTCTTTGAATAAATCTACCGAAAAGGAGCATTAACAAGAGAAAGGAAAAAATAGAATTTTGTAGTTTGAAACCATTGTGATACGGAGCAAATGCTCTATTTATCACAATGGTTTCACAAAGTGGTGGTGGTGGTGGTGGTGGTGGTGGTGGTGGTGGAGGTGGCGGCGGTGGTAGTAGTTGTAGTGGTAGTGGGGTGGTGGTGGCGGCGGCGGTAGTAGTGGCGGTGGTGACGGTGGTAGTAGTAGAAGAAGACGAAGAAACAAAAAAGAAGAAGAAAACGAAGAAGAAGAAGGGGTTGTAATTTTGCGTTGTGGTCCAGATTTCACAATGCGTTTGTCTTTGGAAGATTTGCCTGTCCACGATTCAGAAAAATCGAATATAATATACATGTATTATATTGTTTACCAGTGCAGCCAAGGACTTTATCGGTCTTCCAGACATCCCATCCGTGACTAGTTCAAGGTGAGACGCAAAGGTACTTGAGACGAAGTCTTATCACTTTATTCTGCCTTCCTTTATGAGATAATCAGAATAGCCCTATTAGCCGATGACAGCCTTTTGATAAATAATGCAATACAGTTAAGCCCCTTTAAACAGGAATTTTAGTAGAGAAGAATGTATACCCTTTAAGGCATGTGTCTGCTTAATGCAGGTTGGAAGTCATGCAGAAATCACCTCTAGGAGTTTTCTGCATGACTTTCACCCTGCATTAAACCTGCCACCTGCCTCCAAGACAATACTAAAGTTAACGTCCGGTTTAGATGGGGGTCTACTGTATTGTCAAACCCTTACACCACTGTGAAAAAAAACAATATCCGCTCACAGCCAATGTGGCAGAAAGTTAATGAAATATCCGTTGTGACTACCTGCTGAGTTGGTTGATTGTGCGGTTGTCGGTGTACTGTTCGTTTTCTTCTTGTATGTGCATTTTTCAAAGAACATGATGGTTTCTTTTTTTTGCACATTAAGATCGAGTGCTTTTGATCAAAACTTACTACTTTATTGCATATTTCATCATTTGTAAGGAATAATGAAATTTGAAGTAAAGAGTATGGAAGAAGGGAAGTTGGAAAAGACGTAAGATTTGGTTTCAGGAGGCCTTCCAACGTGTCCAATAGTTACGATAACGTCGATTCTATAGCATACTAAATACAGTGTATTATCTCGTTCGCTGCTAAGCATTGTCGTCTGCAAACTTTGTCGTTTGTTCCAATTTTCATTGTTGCAGTAGAATCTGTCGTATGCGGCCATCAAAAAATAGGTCTAATCAAGTCAGATGGTAGCTTAATGCAGGTTAAAAGTAATTGAGAAAGCTCCTATAGGAGCTTTCGGTGTTACTTTTGCTGTTACTTTTGCCCTGCATTAAGCAACCACCTGTTTTTTTAAGACTCCTGTGTTTCAAATCAAAATCAGAGAGTCAATCAATTGGATCCTGATGAGAATGTGGCCCTAGAGTCGCCATTGGCAGCGATAAAACATGCAACAGTGAGAATGTGGCCCTAGAGTCGCCATTGGCAGCGATAAAACATGCAACAATGAGAATGTGGCCCTAGAGTCGCCATTGGCAGCGATAAAACATGCAACAATGAGAGAAAAGACCTGTTGAAACACATTAAACAAATAATCGCGTTTCGTCACGGGAAAAATTGTCAATTGTTGTGTAAATACGACTGACATTTTATTTGTTCTCAGGATAATAGAGATAGGTCAGCAACCTTGCTGACATTGTTTTATTAACCATTTTAGTGTGGAAAACGAGTCACTAATGTAGTTTGCAAACAGTGTAGACCCAGATGAGAGTGCGCCTAGAGGAGCTGTCTCGTCAGGATCAGGACTGTTTGTCATGTTGCACTCTGTTTAAAACCCCTGAATATGCACGCGGTAAGGTTGACGTGTTTTTGAATGGTGCCTTTGAAAATTGTTCGTTGATGGGGTTAATGAGCAATGCGCAATTAATGTGGCCAAACCAGACAATTATCTTATCCGTGCTGTGGAAATCCATCCCTAGTTTGGCAGGCTGGTTTAATTCACACATAAATTATAGCAATCGAAATTAACCTTTAACTAATTATAGTCCTGCTTTATATATGTGTGTGTATATTGGCAAACAGAATATACCCAGACCAGACAGTTTCTATATGAGCTGTATTGTCAGGGTCATATATATATACCATATATATATGATATCTACTGATAACAAAGACAATGGGTTTTTTCAATGATCACTATTGGTCTTTACGACAAATGGCAGCTAAATGCATGGTGAAATACGTGAATAAATATCACAGAGAGGAGTTCTACGTGACCTTTATTCTGCATTACGCAGTCACCTTCCTAAATTGATTTCAATCTTTTTGTATTAAAAAATCGATTTAGAGGGTGGGGTTGGGGTGCTGTATATATAGGCATTTATAAATGATAACAACTATAACAGCTTATACAATGTAGTAAGATATTTGGCAAAATATCATATATTGGTAGTTCTTTGATTTTTCTTTTGATATACAATGGGGTATGTAAATATTCGATCCATTAAAACCGTGATCTGTCCAGTCACAATGCGCTGGCAAAGATCCAGTTGAGTGCAGACACGCCTTTGGTGTCGTTGCAGTCAAACGCCTCGGCGTAGGTCTCGAACTCAAGTTGCTCTTTCATCTGGAGCCGTTTCCGCCTGAGAGCAAGCAACCTTGGTGAATTCAGCTTCTTTCGTTTGAGCTGAAAGATAAAACAGAACAGTTGCTTGAAAAACAAATAATTTATCAGCATTTTGTCTTTAATGTGTCGTTTTTGTTTGGTCTTTCCACAATCTTATACATTGGTATTTTATTACTTTTAAGTTCTGTAACAAATTTAGCACATTTCCCTACATTATTTTGCACATAAAACAGTATTACATACAGAGGTATAGATAAAGGTTCTTATTCAAATACTACATTTCTCCACCAAAACCCACAGCAACGGTTAAATGTGCGTACTCAGATACGAAAATGGTTATTTCTCCACCAAATCCTATGCTGTGAACACTGTGTAGAAACGAGTCCAAAGAGTGGTCACATAATATGGTTTAGTATTTAATAAAGGAGTTATTTTTGAAAGTGTTTTGATATGAACATGGCACATGTTGCCTCATACAGATGCTGAAGAATCAGATCTATATTACACCATAGGCAATCAGATCAGACCCTGATCAGACGGCTCCTATAGGAACCGTCTGATCTGAGTCTACTCTGTTTGCAGATGCGTCGAATGCGCTTACATGTACATAAGGGAACCGGTTAATTTACGCGTATTATCCATTCTTCTATACACTTATAGAAAAGACGTTTCAAACACACTTAATTCCTGCACATGATACGCATCCTATGGGAAAGAAATCAAACATTTTAACAAATGTTGTAATCTAAATGTTAATATGGATTATTTCCAAGACACATGTAATTGAAATTGAAACATCGGTGTTCATGCGTCAACATCACTATATCGATGGTTATAAAAAAAAAAAGCTGTGGCCTAGTAACCCTTTACTCCATAGATACGTCTTTAGCGCATCTGCAAACACAGCAGACCTAGATCAGATGATTCCTATAGTACCCATCTGATCCGAGTCTGCTATGTGTGCTTATTGAATGATATAGACTCATTATACAGTATGTGGCATGACAAGAATGTCCGGTGTTTATGAGCCACTATAAACTCATTTAACCCTTCGCTTGCTGAATTTTAAAATACATTTCTCTTTCTTTACCCATGTCCTGTTGTATAATTACATATATCTCCACTGTGTACAAGTATTTCGCTGTGCAATCACTGCTGTGGATTGCACTGTTTGCACAATCAACTTGTAAATAGTGCAGACCCTGATGAGACAGCTCCTGCAGGAGCTGTCTCATCTGGGTATTCACTATTTACAGGTAGGTATATTGACGTGTATAGCAAGCGAATGGTTAATTGATATCTATAAAGTCATACTTTCTTGCATGAATATTCATAGAGTTTATGTTTTATTGTGTTGAGAAAGTCAATTTTAATTGTTGTCACTCTTGAAACACTGGTTTTTATTCTTACCTTTGCTTCAACTTCTCTCTCCACACCTCTCTTTATCTGCCTCTGTTTTTCCAGCCTTCTTTCTTCAATTCTCCTCTCTAGTTCTCTTTCTTCCTCCGCTATTTGCTCGTTCATTTGTCTTCTCTTTTCAAACTCTTCTTGTCGTTGCCTCTCCATTTCTGCTTCGTATTCGTCACCCTGAGGTGAAGATAGAAAAAGAAATAAGCGTGGTCGAAATATTAGATCAGAGCTATTTAAGTATTTATGAAAATCTGAGAAATAATGCGTACATGAATGTTAAAATATTAGATCTAAATATATTATTTTTGTAATGTCACACGAACACATCAAATTCTGGAATGGCATAAACTGTAGAATCAGATCTATATAATTCCATCAACAAACAGGAAATACTCTGATCAGACGGCTCCTATAGGAGTAAAATATTGCAATTCTTTGGAACATGATCATGAATTATAAACTTATTGCTAAATTTGATCATCATAAAAATTGCAATTGAAAATTATCTTTGTATCATTCAGAATTGTCACTTACATGTTTGGCGTACCACTTCAAGAACCTTTTACGATCCTTCTCCTCTTGTTCTTCTTCTTCTTTCAATCTTCTGTTGTTTTCATACATCAGATGTATCCTGCGTAAAATCAGGAACTTCGGGTAATACTTTTTGTACATGAAGTTGACAAATTCCTGTATCAGTGACATTTTCGTCGAGAGATAGAAAAAAGCGTGTAGTTTTGTAAGAATGCAGTGATAATTTGTACGAGCCCGTGGCTTGGTGACAACGTCGTTGACGTCTATATCAACGTCATAACGTCAGATTCGGTATAATTCGGTAAAACCCGAACGTACCCGATTAGAACGTATCTGCTAGTCCAAGATTTCAGTAATATGCCTTATTTGAATGCTGGTTATTTAAAGCGAACTGACCCATTAGTGTTAAAAGGTATACGTGTACATAAAGTACATCCAATATGAACACTTAATACGCTTGAAGGCTTTGAATGACAGATAGTGCAGACCCTGATCAGAGACTTTTCGAATCCTCTGATCTGGGTCTATACTGCTGGCAAATTACATGTACAACAGTGTCAACAGTTTCAACCATGATGGAGGCTGCCAGTGTTCATATGTCATTATGAAAATTAAGCTTATTAATCTGAAGTATGCCATTATTTCTTACATGCATATAATGGAGCAATTTTAAATACAAGTCCATGTGTACTGCCCCTTCCTGCGAAATTCCATACAACAGTGAAGCCTGTTTTAACATTTTACTCAATAATAACGCCTTTCTGTCCTTTGAAAACAGAGTAGACCAAGATTAGACGGCTCCTATAGGATCCGTCTGATCAGGATCTGCTCTGTTTGCTTATGATATAATATAGATGTGGTTCTACAATTTCTGTCATGGTCAAAACGTTTGTGTCCATATATGCTATTATAAAAACATGATCCAGTTAATATCCATGATGTTATTATATCTTTCATGAATATCAATGGGGTAATGTTTTCAGCGACTAATTTCCGACTATACACAGTAGTCTAATCAAGAGGCGGTGTATTGATGCGGGACAAAAATGAAACAGGCAGCTCTCGCTGGAGCATTATCTTCGCCCTACGTTAAGCTTCCTCCTCAAAGCTTTCCCTGGTGAACATTCATGCAAGAAATAATGGCATCAAGAATAGTTTATCTGAATTTTACAATGGAAAATGTACACATGAATTTGTGGTAGAGCATTAGAAAATGCAGAGTTAGATCAACTACAATTTAATAAACAAACAGAGCATACCGCTGATCTGGGTCTACACTGTCTGCAAAATGTACGAAAAGTGTTGATATGAAGGAAAGGATTAAAGACCTACTAACAAACTTCTTTTCAGTGGTGGCTTACGAAATGTTTTTATTGAATTCGTATCTGTAATCACAATTGTCATATACTGGGCAACGAGGAAGCCAGTGGTAAACATCTTCCACAATCTCATTAGATGTAAATTACGCATCCTTAGGACTGTTAGATGCTATTAGAAGTAACTGTAATAAGACATGAACGCGACATGTTGGGGGGGCAACGATATGTCGTGAATTTTATACCAATCTTTGCTTCCATGGACGATTGTAACTGAATCTTGGGAACCAAATCAAGTTAGAGATTCTAGCCTATTTAATAAACCTGTAAATGGCATGTTAATTGGTGTAAACTGCTCCTATGATCGATAAAACATGATAGGCATACTACAGTATTTACAAGGAAACCATTAATGCAAAGCATCAAATGCGCGGGGTACTGAATAGTGAACAGAAATAAATCATGTTTTATATAATATATTGTCAACAAAATGTTTGTGTTACTCTTATGGCCTAAGTAACACAACACAATTCTTCCGTTTCACCACAAAGGATCCTTGCAACAGCAGCCATTTCAGTCAAATGGTCCTAGTTGTATACAATAACCCTTCCAGTCTCACACTGGATACCTTATCTCCCATCTTGTTAAATTAAAGACATCATGAATATTTAGATCTATAAGCTGATGTTTTATAATCGCATAAGCACACATATATCCGATTTATAATCTGAACATTTTCTCAAGTTCACAGCTTATTGCAGGTCTAAAGTTCGGGCAGTTTCAATTCGGTAAATAAGGTATTATTTATCGTTTTCTCGATTATAGCAGAGATACATGTATTCATGTCTTTGTTAATTGAATCAGTCGTCACGACCTTACCCCTGGGTCTCTTTTAAAAAGCAGCAATTTCAGTCGGAACCAACAAACGCTCTTCAGTTCGGTGCCCCTGGTCCTTTAGAAACTGTCATTTTAGTTAATTTTCCATCGAAATATCTTTACTAATGATTTAAACGGTTGCCATAAGCGTACTGTCCCGAATGCAAAGGTTGTCGGTTCCGCAACATCTTTCCTCGGCTGATATCGTTGATGATCCTTCCGTTGCGGTATTAACTATTTTATTAGCCCTGACCTAGGAGAAATAATTTTCTAATATTTTCATTTCCAAAATACAAACAATTCTACACTGAACTAAAAAAATATATATGTCGACCTGTTTCCAACGATTATATATAATGTATTATTCCATACATATCGTTTTTATAATCATAAAGACAAATTAAAATTCACTCGCAATTCTTGATAAATTAGCCCTCCTACCAGTGAAATTCCAATGCCAGCATTCCATATATAACGCGGGGCCTTCAGGCCCCCGCGCAATGAATACACTTAACCCTGAATATTCAGTGGAATGGTCTACCAGTGTTTAACCATAAAGTATGTCAATACAGTATGACAGGCTTAAATTTGCTACATGTTGTTTTTATTTATGAGTATTGTACAGATAGACCAACTTATTTTGGAACAAAACATGACCTACTCTAATGTAAACAAAACGAAGCGACTACAGCGCTTCTTTATTTTTAAAAGCCTTAGGAAGCCTCAATTTTTTCAACATAGTTGTCTTGGTGCAATGGATATGTATCTGGACTTGCATGTGGCGATCTTAAGTTCGATTCTTACCAGTGACTAATATTTTTTTTCATTAAAATACTATCCGTACAAAACAACAATAAATATTAATCATAACATATAATAATTATTAACAAAATATTAACATATACTTAAAGGAATAAAAATTAAAAAGAACATTACAAATGGCAAATCCGTTTTTTTAAAAAAAAAAAGTAAACTGCATAGCTTGAGATTCGAACCCACGACTCCCTGTTTACAAGACTAGGTACATATCCATTAGACCAAAGCCCAGTACATAATATGTGGCAAGTTACTACAGTGTGTTGTCTGGCCCTGTACTTTTGTGCTGTTATGTAAACAACAAAATAACAACAAGTCTCAATATAGCGTGGTTTACCTGTACTCTTACAAGAGCCAACTGATCTTGCTCTACACTGTTTGCAAACGCCAGTGCACTTGTTTCCCGAATTCAAAGGGTTAAACGTGTGATCAGTAATACATGCAGCCAATGGATTTAAAGAGCAACTTCTCGTTATTTAGAGAGAAACGGATATAGGTATGTATTCAAAAAATGAAGTCGTCATTTCTTCGCCAAACCCTATGCTGTGAACACACTCAAGAGAGATCACACCATAGGGTTTGATGGAGTAATAAAGGAGGTTTTTCTTGAATATTTTGAATTGGGCCTTTATAACTACCCCACGTATTCAGATAGACAAACAAAGGGTTTGGAGAAGATATTCTTAAAAATGATTGAATTTTCGTATGTTATCTAGGCCCATGGAAATTCATGGTTTACCTCCCTTCAGAATTTACATAATCTGGACTGGAGAGTGATTGCAGTTAGCTGTACATGTGCCGAATTTAACCCTTTCCTCTCATATAAATGTAAGCGCATTTTCACGCATATGTAGAGTAGACCCAGATCAGATGGCTCCGTTGGGAGCTGTCTGGCAAGGGCCTGTTCCTTTTCCTTAATGGATTATATAGATCTGATTCTAAAGTTCCTGTCAAGGTAAAAAATTCATGTGTTCATGTTCAATTCTGAAATAAATGGATAATTAATATTCATGAAGTCATTAGTTTTGCATGAGTATTAGACAGGTATAGAGTTCATATATGAACCAAAATATGTATGCATTATTTAACTCTTTCGCTGGAAATGCTGTCGTATGCTAACTTTGTCGTCTGCTACCATTTTCTGATTTTTATTTTCTTCACTTCTGTTCCAAATTCAAAGTTACAGTAACAAACAGTTTGGATCCTGATGAGACGCCGAGTTACTCGGCGTCTTATATAGATCCAAACTGTTTGCATAGATAATCACAGATGCGACATTGGCAGCGACATAGTTAAATACATGTACTGGATTTTGTTTCAAAAAGTGGAATGGGTCATTATTATTTAATGACAGAGTCCGTTCATAACGACACAGTATAATTTGCGAGATGGGTCTGAATGACAGACAAGGCAGACACTGTTCAACAGACTCCTCTGTGGGCCTTTAACACTCTATGTGACAGAGACGCCTTTTGTTGCCTTTGCAAAGAAAGTAGAATAAGACATGTAGGGGTTGCCTGATCAGGCCCCGAGACTGTAGAATGTAGTGAGGTTTTAATTACATGTTATTTCTTGAAAAAGGCTACGGCCGAAATATTGAAAACTGAGTTATTTGTGTATAATGTAAAACTGTAATATATATAAGAATTAATAACCGAACAAACAGTGACTAGTTACATTTTTAAACATCATTATTAACAAAGGAACTTTGACCGTTGCAGAAACTGTAGAATCATATCTATATTATTTTACAAGCAAACCGGAGTAGACCTTGATCAGATGGCTCCCACAGGAGCCCTGTGACATGGGTCTACTCTGTTTGCAAAGGTGTGAATATGCTTGTATATAAAGGGATGTGTTAAACGGTAGCTAAAGCGAGGTTCCATCTACGCTGAAAACTGTGGCAATGTCATGGTCGTCCTTCACACAAGGTTATTGACATTATTTGTCAAGGATTATTCGAAAAGACTTAGTGCAGTCAACTCGAGTTCATTTCCGTTTCTGTTAGAATCTTTATTATCTTAGATCTTCTCCGGCTTAGCGCGTCTGGTCGGCATTTGCAAACAGCTTGGGTCCGAATGAGACGCCGAGTAACTCGGCCTTTCATAAGGATCCAAGCTGTTTTGTACTGGATCAGCAGTTTCTCAAAAATTGGATAGAATCTGGAAATCAGTGAACATTCAGAAATGATAAGACTTTTTACAGCATCAGAAGGGTTAGTGGTGATATTTCTGCATACGCGGCATAATAATTCAAACCTGACTTCGCACGTTTGAGATGTTTGAAGATTTAATCCTTACTGTTAATGCTTAAGCATTTACCAGATGTATATTGATGTGAACAATAATGACACCATGAATTTTAATTAGATAAAGTTTTATGAAATGAAAATAGGATTGTTTGGTTTTGAAAGAATCTGTAGAATCAGATCTATATTATATCATAAACAAACAGAGCAGACTTATAACCCATTCCTCCATATGCTATTTTTAGACCCAACCTCTTTGAATAAATCTACCGAAAAGGAGCATTAACTTGAGAAAAGGAAATTTTAGAATTTTGTAGTTTGAAACATTTGTGATAAATAGAGCATTTGCTCTTATAGGAGCAACTGCTCCATTTATCATAATGGTTTCAACAGGTGATTTTTACAGAGGCGTAGAAAGGCGTATTTATGAAGGAAAGGGTTAATAGATGGTCTCTACAAGAGCCTCTGATCTGGGTCTACTCTGTTTGCAAAAGCGCTAAATTCCATATCGTTAACAGATATACTACCGACAATGATCTACTTAGACTATACACAAAATTGGTTACGGTTCAATAACTCGATGTCACATCAGGATCCAAAATCCATGCCATTCGACCAATAAACATGTAGCTAAGAAAAGTCAAAATAGATAAGCAAATCGGAATGTTAAAATCTGTTAAGATTTTGAACGGACGAAATGTTTCATAAAAAGGTTAAGTTTCATTCTGAAAGCTTAGTATCATCCAAAACAAACATTGGATAACCTGGTCAAAGAGCACTGTAGACACGTAAAATGAAAACAAATATGAGAAATGAAAAAAATATTTCAAAATCCGTTAAGAAAGGGAACACCATGCTTTCTGCGTGGCAATCACCGTGCATTCAGTTGCCACCTGTCTTAAACACCGATAATGACAAGAAATTTAGTGTTCGAATTATTTATCGCGATCTCACTGTACATTAATTAGTATTCATAGTAGGTGGAATCAGTCATTAATAGGGTTTAGTCAAGTCAATGGCTCGTATTTCACTGCTTAGAAATATAATAAGAAGCTTATGCGTTAATTGTATATTGTAATTAATCGTGAACAAGGACAAGCTGACAAACTAATTAATGTGTAACCTTGATACCCTTTACCTAATAGAGATGAGTTATGGCGCCTTTGAGTGAAACAAAGTAGATCCAGGATCAGTCAGCTCAAGTAGGGGCTGTCTGGTCAGGGTCTGCCCTGTTTGTTTATGAAATAATATAGATGTGATTCTGAAGTCTCGGCTACAGTGAAACATTTAACTGTTTATTGGAATCTTAACCCTTTCGGTGCCAGCATTGTCGTCTGCTGGGCATAGTTTCGTTTAGTTTTAGTGTAAGTGTGTTCACTTCTTTCATTTTCTTTATAAAACAGTAAACAGAGTGTCAAACAGTTTGAATCCTGATGAGATGCCGAGTTACTCGGTGTCTCATCTGGATCCAAACTGTTTGCATGTGATATCATAAACCCGTCATTGTGGCACGGAAGGGGTTAAATCAATAGTCATGGTGGAAAGGGTAAACATCTGGAATACTCATTGTATCAATGACCATTAATTATTTTAGTGACACGATCTGCTTATAAGATGACAATATTCAACATTTTGAATGCGGGAAACGGAGGCAGCTTAACCCCTTCCGTACCACAACGACGGGTCTATGATATCACATGCAAACAGTTTGGATCCAGATGAGACGCCGAGTAACTCGGCGTCTCATCAGGATCCAAACTGTTTGTTACTGTTACTATGTTTTTTAAACAAAAATGAAGAAAATTAAAAATAAAAATGAAAATTTATAGCAGACGACAAAGTTAGCAGACGACAGAGTTTGGCAGCGAAAGGGTTAATGTAGGATGAAAGTCACAAAGAAAGAAACTACAGAAGCTGTCTGTATGACGTTCAACTTGCATTAAGCAGCCACCTATCTGAAACGTTCTCTGTTCTTCTTTACTAAGCCTTTTGGATTAGCGATTTTTTTCTGTACTTATCAACAGTGAATTGTTGCCCCGCCAGGGTACAAGAGGTATAAGAAAAGACAGTGTCCTACTATTGAAATGGTTGTTTTTACGAAAAGTGCCATAACTGGTATTCGACGGTTGAGCGGATAACTGCTTAACCCTTTTTTACGCCTTTGAAAACAGACCAGACGGCTCCTACAAAGTAGACCTAGATCAGACGGCTCCTGTATGAGTCATTTGATCAGGATCTGCTCTGTTTACTTATAAAATTAAAATAAATCTGACCTTACAGGTTAATATTTGCACATTAACTATGTGCGTGCTGAGACGTTGTCACCTATAATACCTTTGATTTTCTTCATGTTTCATATCTTATGATCAAAGTTTCATATATTTTGGATCCTGATCAGATACAAAGGTACTTATTCATCTGGATACAAACTGTTTGCATAATTAAACACACATTTCTCACTAGTATGCAGACTTAAATAACAGATGCCTGCCAACATTTGTCTGCATTTAACTCTTTTGCTGCCAAATCTTGTCGTCTGCTAGTTTTCTAAAAAAAAATTATTTTTCTTCGTTTTTGTATAAAAAAAATAGTCACAGTAACAAACAGTTTGGATCCTGATGAGACCCCGAGTTACTCGGCGTCTCATCTGGATCCAAACTGTTTGCAATGGTAATCACAGATGCGACATTGGCAGCGAAAGTGTTAAAAATATGTCTAAAATAGTAATGTTGTATGTATCCTGATAACATGCAGGTGGTAGCTTAATGCAGGGTGAAAGTCATTCAGAAAGCTCCTGGAGGAGCTTAAATGTATCTAAATTCTTCTCTACTAGAATTCCGATTTAGAGGAGTTTAACTGCACCAGTATTATTTCAGGCAGGATGTTTTGCAACACGTTTCGATCCTGAGGCGCACAGCTCGATGGTTTGATCAGTTATAATAATATTTATTTCGATTTTTCTGTAATCAGATATATAGGAAATTGCACTGGTTCTATGCTTATAAAATTATGCAGCTGTTGTACAAGCACAAATGATATATCAACAAGGAACAATGTGTACCAGTTGAAAATAATGTTCTGATCTGATATGTTTAAATGGTCGGATGACACTCTGTCGTCCTTTTTGAATGTACAACATTTAAGGAGTGAAACTTTATAAGAGTTCCTAGTCTTTTGCTTCAATCCCATGTCAGTGTACTCTACATTTTAACTCTTTACTCCATAAATATGTCTTTGCAAACAGAGTCTACTCTATTTGCTTAACCCCTTCTGTGCCACAATGACGGGTTTATGACATCACATGCAAACAGTTTGGATCCAGATGAGACGCCGAGTAACTCGGCGTCTCATCAGGATCCAAACTGTTTGACACTCTGTTTACTGTTTTATAAAGAAAATGGAAGAAATGCACATACTTACACTAAAAATAAACGAAACTGTGCCCAGCAGACGACATTGCTGGCACCGAAAGGGTTAAGAAATCATATAACTATGGTTCTACAGTTTCTGCCATTAGTACTTTATGAGTTCTGAGTTCGTTCTCAGATGGTCAGATTTGAGTTCTCAAGCTTTTGGTTGGTCAGATTTGAGCCTTTGGCTCAAATCTGACCAATCAAAAACTTGAGAACGAACTCAGACTCAACTAAATGTTTTATAAGCATGGACCCTGAATTGTTGGTGCTGGTTGAAACTGTAGACTGTTATATAGAATGCTATATTATTCCAAAAGCAAACAGAGCAGACCCTGATCAGATGTTTTATATAGCAGTTGTCTGAACTGGGTATTCTGTGTTGGCAAAGGCGAAAAAGTGTTTGAATGAAGGGACGGGTTAAATTGGAATAAGTCAATAGTGTAGACCTAGACAAGAATGAAGACATTGGTCATGGATGGCAGAGTTTGCTTTACATTAACTGTTAATCTCCCAAAAGGCACATTGTATATTGTTCCTGCAGAAACACCTCTCCAATTGAAAATGAGATGCATTCAAAATATATATTTTTGACGAACTCACAAAAACAGGGTTAACCCTTTCCCTCATATAAAAGCCCTTTTCATGTGTTTGCAAACAGAGTATATCATATAGGAGCTGTCTGATCAGGGTCTTCTTTGTTTGTTTACTGTATAATATAGATCTGATTCTACAGTTTCTGCCTTAGCTAAAATGTTCTGTGTTCATATGCCTCTATAAAAATAATCTAATTAATATTCATGGTGTTATTATTATTATACGAATATGCAACAGGAAAGGTGTTAAATGGGCTAAGCATGCAAATAGCGGAATTGAATTTTACACAGAAAACGAATACCTTTCAACCATCTACAAATGAGGCAAGCAGAAGTTTTGACAGATGTTGCTTTAGAATGTTTTGGTTGAAACGAGAGTCCCCGGCTTTTTTTGATTTGTAGGATACATTCGAATTTGTGTCTTCTATCACCAGAAGCCCTCACAAGAAATTAGATCAATGTTGACATTCCCCAACCGTCAAGCCGGATCTGTTTTATATCAAACTCATTCCGTAAAACTATCTCATATGTAAATGTGACGCTCCTATTTCATTCAAAGGCGATTTTGGTATAAAAAGGGCGTGTAAGATACATAAAAACAGACAATGCCGAAGGCTTTAACCCTTTATTGCACGAATATTTATGAAAGAAATAATGACATCCTAAATATTTATGAGATTGTTTTTTGTTTTGTTTTTCATAATATCACATGAACACATGAATATTTGGCCATGGTAGAAAATGTAGAATCAGATCTATGTGATCCCATTAGCAAACAGATCAGAACCTGATCAGACGGCTCCTATAGCAGACGTCTGATATGGATCTACCCTATTTGCAAAGGTGTTAAAAGGCGTAGTAAATATTGAACGTGAAAGTGGCTACAATAAAGGCACATTTTCAATAACATCATAAAAGGGTAGCATTTGTCATGTTCAATCATTATTATGAACAGTGTCAATGTGAAATTATATCGACAAATGTCCCTGTGATACAAAATAAAATGCTTTCATTTTTTCAGTGTCTATTTCATTAGTTTTCTTGCGATATACTTCTTTTCAGTATATAAACAAATGACTTGTGTAATTGTTAAGCATTTTAAATCACGTCGCATATAGAGAGTATCACTTTAATCCTTTCCTCCATAAATATACGCCTTTTGTACGCCACTGTAATAACCACTTCTTGAAACCATTGTGATAAATAGAGCAAATATAGGAGCAAATGCTCTATTATCACAATGGTTTCAAACTACAAAATTCTAAAATTTTCCTTTTCTCTATAGTTAATGCTCCTTTTCGGTAGATTTATTCAAAGTGGTTGGATCTAAAATAGCCTATGGGGGGAAAGGCTTAAAGATGCTGTGTTTGGTGTTTAGTGACACACGCATCAATTCAAAGTACCTTCCGTCTTATCAGGCTCCAACCAGCTTAACACTTGGTCACCATACAATCGATTTGGAGAAAAATTCAAACTCTACCTTAGGAATCGAAGTAGATGATAGTTTTGCAGCCAAAATATCTTAGCTCTTTCGCTGCAAACAGTGAATCTGTCAATTTGGATCCAGTATCCTCGGACTGGTGTTATAGTTGTGATTTTGAAACAAAAAGGGAAACAACTCAAACAGACGACAACTTAAGCAGACGACAGTATCTTATGTACAACTTATACTGTAGCTTTATTACTACTGTTATCTCATTAAACTCTGTGAATGTGCGATATCCACTAGAAATTATGTGTTCGTGTCTCATTAGAACCCACACTGGCACACTAAAAATGGGGGAAAATTTTGAATAAATACAATCTGTTGAATGTTTACTCTTTAGGTGCCATGTACGAACCTGTGATCGTATTTTGCCAATAATTTGGATTAAGATGAGACTTTCTCTTCAGGGTCCAGGTACTTTGATAATGTACTGATGTGTAGTTTTTAATTAACGTGGCAAATATTGCAGACGGCAATTCGTGACAGCAAGAGTTATTTAAAACATATATTGTAATTACAGCAGCCTTTTTTACCACGAACCTTCGATATATAAACAATACAGCAGAACCTACATATAGCGACCTAATACTGAAGAAACACAGTGTCTGTACGAACAGGTAGTTGCTTAACCCATTCCCTCATAGGCTATTTTTAGATCCAACCACTTCGAATAAATCTACCGAAAAGAAGCATTAAGTAGAGAAAATGAAAATTTTAGAATTTTGTAGTTTGAAACCGTTGTGATAAATAGAGCATTTGCTCCTATAGGAGCAAATGCTCTATTTATCACAAAGGTTTCAAATAGTGACTTTTACAGAGGTGTAAAACGGCGTATTTATGGAGGAAAGGGTTAATGCTGGAGAAAAGAAATGCAGAAAGTTCCTAGAGGAGCTGTCTGCATAACGCTCGTCCTGCGTAAAGGCAAAATGTGCTGACAAGCTGTACTTTGTTTAATGAAGAATAGCAAGGTGTAGAAATAACTTACAATTGATCTCTAAACATTTTGAAAGTCTGAGTTTAAGGTCTCGATGTCACCGATTTTATTCGTTGCGTTTTACACAATATTCGCGTACCTTTAGATTTGTATTAGGTGGGTCAGAGGAAATTATTCTCCTTATGAGAGTGCTACAAAAATGCAACATGACCTATGCTGGCGGACCCTTGAAGACCCTTGAAGACAGACGAGCAGACTCCAGACTCGTGATGTTTTACAAAATTGTCCACGGCCTGGTTGCCCTCCCAGCACCCTCATATCTCCAGCATCCTATCAGACTGACACGCCACATGCATCCTCTCTCATTTCGACAAATACACACAGCAAACTATTACAAATTTTTCCGGCAACCATCATACTTTGGAATAGCTTGCCATCCCACATTGCCCTTCTACCTGATCTGGATCAGTTTTAGCAGGCAGTCAGTGGTGTAAGACAGGTTGGCTAAGAGCAGAAAGCAGTGTTTTTATCTTGTTTTAAACTGTCAATAATTCTTCTTGCTAATCAATAACAAGACTTTTTAAACTGTAAATCATCCTGTTCTATATTACTTTTACTTTTTCTTTTATTAATCTGCTCTGACGCGCAGCTGCATATAATACTCAATATGAGGGTGCTGCAGTATAAATAGATAGATAGATAGATAGGTATTTCAATGGCATTCGGAACACCTCAGCTATTTCTACGAAATACAGTATATTCCGAACCCTGGCGGAATAAGACGAGTAACTACGATTGTCTCAGTGGTAACTACTCGCCAGAGTTCTGATTGGTTACCAATGTGCTCAAATTGGTTACCCAGTGTGTTCTGATCGGTTCCCCCAATGATCTGATTGATTCCGTGTGTGTTTGCCATATCGCAACATTTCGTTCTTGAACAAGGAATTATGAATGACAAGTAAACCATTGCCATTGATTAGCAAATGCGTTTTACCCATGTACATTGATCATGGAGTATTATTTCAATGGTTATGAGATAGTTTAACCCTTTCCCCGTTCTGTGCTTATTTCAAATGTCAATACCTACTGAATATTCATGGCCAAATAGTTATAATGCAATGTGGAAGGTGGCACATTTTAGTCATTATATATAGTAAAGAAACAGATCTATCAAATTCCATTAGTAAATAGAGCAGACCCTGATCAAACGGCTCCTATAGGAGCCGTCTGATCTGGGTCTACTCCGTTTGCAAATGCTTTAAAACACGTTTATATGAAGGAAGGGTTAAAAACACGGTCGTTATAGACTCATGTTACCTTTAACCCGTTACTCCATAGATACGCCCTTCAAAAGAGCACACCTTTCCCGGACTTTCGCAGTAAGCTGCTTGTAGTTCAGTGTTATATTGACCTTGACCTTCGTGTCCTGAAGGCGACAGTTGTAGTTTCTCTTGCTAAGCCTATTATTTCACCAAGTAAGACAACTGAATTATATAGGATTTTATACCTAATTATTGTTTACCTAATGCTTAACTCCATAGATATGTCTGTTAACACCTTTGCGAGCAGAGTAGACCCAGATCAGACGACTTCTGTAGGGGCTATAGATCTGTTTCTACTGTTTATATCACGGCAATATATCCTCTGTTCACATGCCATTATAAAAAGTCATCTAATTAACCCATTACCTCATATGCTATTTTTAGACACATTCTCTTTGAATAAATCTACCGAAAAGGAGCATTAACTAGAGAAAAGGACAAATCTAGAATTTTGTAGTTTGAAACCATTGTGATAAATAGAGCATTTGCTCCTATAGGAGCAAATGCTCTATTTATCACAATGTTTTCACAAAGTGATGGTTACTAGTCATCAAAAGTTGTCAATATGAGGGAATGGGTTAATGTCTATGACGTCATTACTTCTCGCATTAATGTTCATGGAGTAAACGGTTAAAAAGTAAGAACCAACGATCTGCTATTCTTTATGAAAAAGCAATTTATGCTTGGTCGATCGTGTGGTGTTAGTGAAAAGTAACACGAACTCCGATTTAACTAAATCACAATGCATCCAAATGCAAAAAAAGAAAATCGAAAATCGATTGAAAATGATTTATTTTACCCAAGCCTGTAAAAAGTGATAAGATGGGTTTAATCCTTACAACGCTGAATTTTTAAATGGACTATTCCAAACTTCAAACAGGTCAAAGAAAAATATAACATGACAATCACTGCAGACCCTGATGAAAGGACACCTCTACGAGCCCTCTCATATGGGTCTACACAGATTGCAAAGGACATTAGTGACTCGTTTCACGCAGTGTAAAGGTTAATTTTCTCTGTTAAGACAGTATTGATATGGTAGACAATCCCGTATTTACCCTTATCCCACTGAAAAATATAATGTCTGCTAATAGTACCTGGTGCAGTTTGACCATTTCTGATTCGATCAAGCCTTTGAGAAGTGTCAAACAGTTTGAATCTACACGATATGCCGAGTTACTCGGCGTCTCATCTGGGTTTAAGCTATTTGCAGATGCCAGTCAGGTGGCAGGTAGTGGGATAAGGGTTAATTCTACGCTAAGCTCGTCTGGGTACAAGCCGGATCATTTGAGAAATGTATGGCTGCAAGATTGTTTATAAGAATGCATGTGTATGTTGTATCAAATGCCATTAGAGAACGTGTGTACCCTCCTCTTTTTCTGTTCCTATGTATAACTGGAAGATTGATTAAGTATACATGCGTATGTTATATCAAATGGTATCAGAGAACGCGGATCCTTCTCTTCTTTCTGTTCCATTGTATGGCTGAAATATTAATTTTAAGTATGCATGCGTATGCTGTATCTAATGACATTAGAGCAGGTGTGGATCCGTCTCTTTTTTCTGTTTCGATATATAGCTGTTAGATCTTACAGCATAAGAAAACGCATGTAGCTTACCCTCTGTTCCATTGAATGCCAGTTTCTGCAGGAGGTTATAATATGATTCAAGTTCACTTGTAAGTGTTTCTGTATTGGTATTACGTGGATTTGCTGCACATTAGATAGAAGTAGGAACGAATTTTCCTCTTAATTTAAAACAAACATTTGTGTACGTGAGAGAATTAATAATTAGGTGAATGAATGAAGCGAAGAATTGGAGGGTGAAAGAGAACGCATGTGTAAAGTGTTATCAAACACGAATCGCGACAGTTTTGTCTTAAATATACTTGTCAGGATATAGACAACTACAGTAAAACTTCTCTATAACGGCCACTAAATATGTTAATTAGTTGGTATTTAGGGCAGGTGGCTGCTTAAAGCATGGTGTTTTTAAAGTATCTTGCTTTAAACAACAACATGCCTTTAACACAAGATACCTGATGTAATGTATTGGCCGTTATAGAGAGGTTTTACTGTATTAGGCATTTTAATACGCGTCGCAAGTAGAAACTATTACTTTAACCAATTCATTAATGACTGGGTAAATTAATGAGTAAAGACATGAATGAAATGAATGAATGAATGAGTTAACGATAGGTTAGATGAATCAGTTAAATAATGAGTTAAAAATCAATGAGTAAATGTTTGAATTAATAGATGAGTAAATGATTATGTTTAAGCATACCGATGTAAAGACAAAGATATTCTATAGCTATAGACCAATTAGAGCACTCCCGGTACAGACAAAGATATTCTATAGCTATAGACCAATTAGAGCACTCCCGGTACAGACAAAGATATTCTATAGCTATAGACCAATTAGAGCACTCCCGGTATTGTAGAGACCCCTGTAATGCGACCACCAAAAAGATGTTCAATACTGAGTCGTAGAGGCGTGTGGCAGCTTGATTCAGGACGAAAGTTATGCAGAAAGCTCCTACATGAGCTTTCTGCATTACTTTCGTACTGCGTTAAGCAACCTCCTGCTTCAAAGTACGACAATTCCTATTCATTAAGTGGTCGCTTTAGAGAGAGTTTACTGTGATTCTACGTAAGTCACCATGAAAACCTTACAAATGCCGCCATATTGAGGTGCTACTTTGAATATGACATCGAAGAAGCAGGAATATTGAAAGTAGGCCCTCAATATAGCGGCAATATTCTCCATAAAAACGACTTTGCAAACATAGTACTTAGACCTAGATCAGGAACCGTCTGATCAGGGTCTGCTCTGTTTTGTTTTTAAAATAACATAGATATGATTCTACAGTTTCTGACATGGCAAAATATTCCTGTTGTCAAGCGCCATTATAGAAATTAATCTTATTAATACAAATGTATCCATGATGTCATTATTTCTTATATTGATATGTAAGGGTTGAAATATAATGTTGAGAAACTAGTGAGGCATTTGAAACGTAAAATGGTCAAAATGTTAGACATTACTTCAGTTTTGTTGACATTGTTTTCTTTTTGTCTGGCTGGATGAAACATTATTGTGATTATTTGCACAATAAATAATATGAACTTCACCGGGACAAATCACACAAGCAAAATGGCTGTATTATAGAACCAGTTTATAAATACGAGTTACTTTTCCGAGCTTGCCGAAAACCGCCGAGTAGTTACGGTTCGGTCTTTACCGAGTTTTACAGAGTTCAGCGTCATTGCGTCTATATTGACATCGACGACGTGGTCGCCCAGATACGAATCATTCAAATCATAGCTGCATTCCTACAGAACTAGATCTACACGCTTTTTTATCTCTCTGCAATAAAATGTCTCTGATTCAGGAGTTTGTCAACTTCATGTACAAAAAATATTACCCGAAGTTCCTGATTTTACGCAGGATACATCTGATGTATGAAAACAACAGACAATTGAAAGAAGAAGAAGAACAAGAGTAGAAAGATCGTAAAACGTTCTTGAAGTGGTACACCAAACATGTAAGTGATATTCCATTGACCAATCGCTTTATTCAATATTGTGAATAACGAAACAGAAAATACGGGTTTTAACCCTTTACTCCAAGAATATTTATGTAAGAAATAATGTCATAGCTAATTTTTTATGACTTTCGAACACAGGAATGTGTGAACCATGATAGACACTGTAGAATCATATATGTACATGTATATATTATTTCATAAGCAAGCATACCCTGATATGACGGCACCTTTAGAATCCGACTTATCTTGGTCAAATCTCTTTGTAAATTGTGAAATGGCATATATAAATGAAACAAAGACTTTTGCATTAAATGAAAGTCTGCGCATAAGATCTTTCATCTTAGTAATATCAGAAGAAACACCAAATATGTCAGGTCTACTGCTTAATGAAAGTTTTACGCAATTTCTATTCGTAGTTAACCATTCCCCTGTTAAATATTCATGTAAGAAATAATGACATCATGAATATTACTTATCCTAAATGTTATAATATACACAGAATCTTTTGGCACTGGCAGAAGCTGTGGAATCAGGTCTATATTATACCATAAGCAAACAGTGCAGACCCTGGTCAGAAGGCCCCTGTAGGTCCGTCTAATCTAGGTCTACACTGGTTGCATATATGTGTGAAAATGCGTTTATATAAAGGAAAGGATTACACTCTTTATTATATAAATGATGCACCGTGACTATCTTCAGGGTGAGGAATTTTTGTGTACAAGAAGGCCAACTTTGAAGGCTTAAAAGAAGGACTACATCAGCTCCACACCGACATATCTTGTATGCAGCATGCTTCAATTGCCACACTCTGGTCGAAGTTCAGAAACACCCTAACTTGCCTCATGGAAAGGTTCATCCCAGAAAAGACAATCAGGGAGGGATCCAGAACCAAGCCATGGATAAACCGGAAAGTTAAGGCAGCTCTCAGAAGGAAATCTCGACTATTCAACAGGATGTGGAAAAGCAAGAAGGACTCTGACATTTCGGCATACAGGAAATGGAAAGCAACGACACAAAAGCTTGAGAGACAGGCCTACCACATGCATGTAAACAACCTCATCGAGCTGGAAGATTCAGACACTGACAAGCAGTCCAAGCAAAAGAAGTTTTGGAGCTTTATAAAGTCTCCAAGGAAGGACAACTCCGGCATATCTCACCTAAATGACAAGGGTCGCCTTTTTGATTCCCCTAAGGACAAAGCGAACATCCTCAATAGACAATATATGTCTGTCTTCACTCGAGAATCAGAGGGCGACATCCCGGATCCAGCAGGGACAACATTCCCCGGTGTGAATGAAATAGAGATTCAAGATGCAGGCATCCACAAACTTCTCTGCAACATAAACACCAAGAAAGCTGCTGGTCCCGACAATATATCAGCTCCCTTACTCAAGGAATGTGCAGCAGAGTTGGCACCGATACTGACCATCAACTTCCAGCGCTCTCTGATGGCTGGCGAATTACCGGCGGACTGGAAGCATGCCAACGTTACTGCCATATACAAGAAGGGCTCCCGGCAAGATCCAGCAAACTACCGGCCTGTATCTTTGACAAGTCTGTGCTGCAAGTTGCTAGAGCACGTCATCGTCAGTCAGACGCTAAGGCACCTAGACCGTCACAACTTTCTGCACGATTGTCAACACGGGTTCAGGGCGAGGAGGAGTTGTGAAACTCAGCTCCTTACACTTGTTCACGAGTTGGCATCATCCCTTGACAGAGGAATTCAAACCGACATGATCATACTAGATTTCAGCAAGGCATTCGATCGCGTACCACATCAACGTTTACTAAAAAAGATCCACCACTACGGTATCAGAGGACTTACTCACAAATGGATTGCATCCTTCCTCCATAGCAGAACACAACAAGTATTGGTACAAGGACAGAAATCTGAAGTAGCGCCTGTAGTGAGTGGTGTCCCACAAGGATCTGTCTTAGGACTACTGCTATTCTTGCTGTTCATCAACGACCTTCCAGACAGACTTCACTCACAGACTCGCCTCTTCGCAGATGACTGCATCCTCTACCGCCAGATCAGGTCCGAACTAGACCAGAAGATCCTGCAAGAAGACCTCGACTCCCTTGCCTTATGGGAGAGGAAATGGGGCATGGACTTCCACCCAAAGAAATGCAGCGTCCTCCGAGTGAGTAGATCAAAATCAGTCCTTAAAACCGACTACATCCTAAAAGGCACTACTCTTTTAACAGAACCGAATGCTAAATATCAAGGAGTCGATATACAGGCTGACCTCGGTTGGAAGACCTATGTGGACAGAGTCACGAAGAAAGCCAACAACATGCTAGGCTTTATTCGACGAAACCTACATAGCACCAGTCAAGAAACCAAAAACCAGCGCCTTCATAACCTTGGTTCGCTCCAACCTTGGCTACTGTTGCTCCATCTGGAACCCTCACCACAGAACACTAACATCTAAGGTTGAGATGGTCCAACGAAGGGCTGCCCGTTTTGTGACTAACCGGTATCACAATACCAGCAGCGTTACAGATATGCTTGCCAGTCTGAAATGGGAAACCCTTGAAACTCGTCGCCAGAAGCTGCAGTTTGCTATGTTCTTCAAGATTGTAAATAATCTCGTCGACATTGACTCTGAGCCATACCTGAGACCAGCAAAGACGCTGCCCCGTTCTTCCCATAGCACAAGGTTCTTGCCATACCACACAGCTACAAACTGCTACAAATACAATTTATTTCCGCGGAGCATCTCACTATGGAACTCCCTCCCAGCCTCTGTGGCTGAGGCCCACTTTTGGCATCTTTTAAGAGTGGGATTTCTAGCCTAACCTTCTAAGGGGACCTTCTCGTCCCGGTTACAAAGTAGTCCAAATGAGGGACTTGAGCTGTGTCAGCGGGGTTTCGCACCCTGGTACCGCCACGGTAGCTGAATTGGTCATGTTCTGATGGGTGAAAAGTAACCTCGGAAACTTTTATCTTCTTCTACCTTTTATCTATCTTGCACCGTTTGTCTTGTTTGGATCTCTTCTTACTTTATCTATCATTTCTCTTTTGTCTTATCTATCTCTAGACGCACCGTTGTACAATTGTCAAGTTTTGACAGGACAACGTACTTATGTAGATGTAGATAGATGTAGAATACGAAACAGAAGTGGAGAGACAGAGACAGGAAGAGCTTGAAAATAGAAGGCAAATGTACGAGCAAATAGCAGAGGAAGAAATAGAACTAGAGAGGAGAAATGAAGAAAGGAGGCTGGCAAAACAGAGGGAGATGGAGAGAGGAGTGGCGAGAGAAGTTGAAGCGAAGGTAACAGAATCTTCAGGGGTCGCTAAAAACTAGTAGCTTGAGTTCCGTGGTATTATGAGTTGATTGAACATAATTTATCCTTTGAACACAGAAAACAAGTTAACTGTCATTTACAAACCGTGTAAACCCAGATCAAAGGGTTCCTAGAGAAGCACTCTGACCAGGGTCTGCACTGTTTGTCATTCGAAAATCGTTTCTGCAAAATGTACCCGTCCATACGGAGACAGTTTCACAATTAAACACTGACACATTTATTCATAAAGACATCTTAGTATTCAAATGATAAAATAGTTAATAGTTTAAAGATACATGTATATATCAATTATGTGCATTCATCTGCACGTAAAATTGGAGAAATCATTCAGTTCAAGTCTTTAACATCAGTACATAAAGGTTTAGTACTTTCAATAAATCTGCCTTCATACAAAATACACAACTAAATAAATAGGCTGAATGGTGTGGAAACTGGTACATGTACATGTTCGACAAAACAATAAAGAACAAGTAGAAGAAGAAACCATACCAATCTATAGTACCTATTCATTGAAGAACAATGTAATGGATGCATGATGAACATAAATAATGGCATCATATTATAGCAGGACTATGGTGGTAAGGCGATCAAGATGCATTTAACTCTTTACCTAATAGAGATACCTTATGCAAACAGGATAGATCCAGATCTGTTTTTTATGGATTAATATGGATGTTCTACAGTTTCAGCCATGGCCACACATTCTGTGTTCATATGTCGTAATGAAAATGCAGCTGGTTCATATGCTTGATGTCATTATTTTTTACATGAATATGCGTAATGTAAAAGGGTTAAGGTTAACCAGATGAATAACGTTTGAAAACACGATAATTGTAACAATCATTCTTTGACTATAAATCCCAATATATCTTTCAGCTCAAACGAAAGAAGCTAAATTCACCAAGGTTGCTAGCCCTCAGGCTGAAACGGCTTCAGATGAAAGAACAACTTGAGTTCGAGACCTACGCCGAGGCGTTTGACCCAAGCGACACAAAGGGGGTGCCCGCTCTCAGCTGGATCTTCGCCAGTGCCCTGTGATTGAATAAAACATGTGGTCATTTGACCGTAACTTGAATAGACAAAATAGAATATCAATATATGATATTTATTTCAATATCAAACCATATACTGTTGTAGTAGAGTTTTGTTTTCAAACCAATCTCGTTCATATAGTTTGCTTATATGTAAATGACCGGTCTGCCACCGTCTAAACAGAGTCTGCTCCGTTTTTCTATGGAATTATAATATATATCTGATTCAACAGTTTATAACCCTTTCCCTGTTCTGCATTTAGACCACATTTCAATATCTACTGAATATTCATTAACAAAATAGTTATAAAGAAATATGGGAGGTGAGCCATTGTATACATTTTAGAAAGCAAATAAACAGATCTATTAAATTCTATTAGCAAACAGAGCAGACCCTGATCAGACGGCTCCTCTGGGAGCCGTCTGATCTGGGTCTACTCTGTTTGCAAATGCGTAAAAACACGTTTATATGAGGGAAATGGTTACCAGGGCCCAATATTTTGTTGTTTATATGCCATTATAAATGTTGACGTAGTCAATATTCATATGTACACTATTTTACATGAATACTCGTTGAGTAAATGGTTAATTCCATCACTTCAGTGGGGACTTTGACAATATTTTACATGAATACTCGTTGAGTAAATGGTTAATTCCATCACTTCAGTGGGGACTTTGACAATATTTTACATGAATACTCGTTGAGTAAATGGTTAATTCCATCACTTCAGTGGGGACTTTGACAATATTTTACATGAATACTCGTTGAGTAAATGGTTAATTCCATCACTTCAGTGGGGACTTTGACAATATTTTACATGAATACTCGTTGAGTAAATGGTTAATTCCATCACTTCAGTGGGGACTTTGACAATATATTACATGAATACTCGTTGAGTAAATGGTTAATTCCATCACTTCAGTGGGGGCTTTGACAATATTTTACATGAATACTCGTTGAGTAAATGGTTAATTCCATCACATCAGTGGGGACTTTGACAATATTTTACATGAATACCCGTTGAGTAAATGGTTAATTCCATCACTTCAGTGGGGACTTTGATAATTTCCCCCATATAGACGCATTTTCACACGTTTGCAAACATAGTGGCCCAGATCAGACGACTCCTACAGTTTCTGCAAAGTCAAAATTTCATATGATCTTATACCATAAAGAAAGTACAGCCAATAAATATTCATGAAGTCATTATTTCTTGCAAGTCCTATTCACCAGGGAAATGGTCAATGGTGTCCAAATGCCATCTAATGTAGCTGTTGATATCGAATCCGTTGAAATGTTTTTCACGTGGATAAAGACAGGCAATGACGTCACTTGTCATCTCCAATCGCCTCATCAAACATTTGCGCATCCTTAGAAAGTTATGAGATATATTAGATGCCACTAGAATGTTTACCATGCGTATACTATCCTTCAAACCATTTCCTCATATTGACGCCCTTTGAAGCCTCTGTAAAGGTCACTTTTTGAAACCATTGCGATAAATAAAGAATTTGCTCTATTGGAGCTCTATTGGAGCAAATTCTCTATTATCACAATGGTTTCAAAACTACACAATTCTAAAACAAACCCTTTTCTCAAGTAAATGCTCCTTTTCGGTAGATTTATTCAAAGAGGTTGGGTCTAAAAATAGCATATGATGTTTTTGGTTAATCTGCTGATAACAAAGCCTGCTCAAACACTAATCTGCTGTAAAATTTACTAAATACATGTATTCATCGATTCATTTAACCAATTCCCTAATTCTAACACCTCTGTAAAAGTCATTTTTAGAAACCATTGTGATAAATAGAGCAAACGCTCATCTATTTATCACAATGCTTTATACATGGCATATACGAGATAAACACACGACCTTTTGGGGCACTATGACACTATGGTGTCAGCTATATTATGATTTCATAAGCAAACAGAGCCAGACCAGCTCCTACAGGAACCGTCTGATCTGTGTCTTCTCAGTTTGTGAATGCGTTTATATGAAGGAAATGGTTAATCTTCTGAGAAACTAGTCACCTGGCCGAGTTTGGATCCTAATGAGATGCCATTCTAAACTGGATACAAGTTGTTTGTAAATGTCAGTCAAATCGCGCTTAGCAGGAGATTTGTATGTGCATCTTCGATACATGGTAAATAAGCTCCGCCCCTGGGCGGTCATGTTAACAAAGCAAAGAGGCTTAACTCATTCCCTCATATTGACGACTTTTGACGACTCTGTTAAAGTCACTTTGTGAAACCATTGTGATAAACAGAGCATTTGCTCCTATAGGAGCAAATGCTCTATTTGTCACAATGGTTTCAAACTACACAATTCTAAAAGTTTCCTTTTCTCTAGTTAATGCTCCATTTCGATTGATTTATTCAAAGAGGTTGTATCTAAAAAAAATAGCCTTTAAGGTACTGGGTTAAACAATTTTTGGTAGAAGTAGAGGGTTACCAAAGCAACATTCCTGCAAGATAAAATTGAAATCGACCCTGTGGTTTCAGAGAACTTTTCAAATAAGCTCATAATGAAAAATAAAGATAAAAAGAGACATAAAGGGATTCAACAATCTTGGTGTGGAACTGGGGTCACTATAACCAAGTAGCACTACTTCCAGCACCTTTTTTCAAATATGCTTATTGTGGGAAATAGAGATAAAAAGAGATATAAAGGGATTAAACAATTTTGTTTCTTGGCTATAGTGACCCCAATTCCACACCAGTACATCCACCACTGCCAGATGATAATGTTTCAATGAATCTCACTGTCTTGAATACTTTTGGTAGGGTTACATAAGGAACATTCTTGCAAAACTATACTGACAGCTGTCCAGTGGTTTCAGGAGATTAAATTTCGCTAATGCCATATAAAGACTAATTAGCTCCGCATTCTAGCGGCCATGTTTTTAACGAATCACAATGATTTGGTAGTCACTAAAGGATCATTTCTGTTAAATTATATTGAAATCCACATAACCACTTCAGACAAGATTTTCCACTCGGTTAGTTCGACATAGAACTTATTTTTTAAAGATGTATGCTGTGCAAATTCCCGCAAATTTTGCGTTTCGAACTGACACTAGAATTGAAATCTATGTACCTTAACACTTATAAAACAGCCTTCGCCATCGGCCGGTATTTGTCGTAAGATTCAAATTTTTACATACCGGAAATAATCATTCGATGTACCTATATGGGTTAGCTCCCTTTGACCGTTATATGTAAAACCCCTCTAAACCGGACGTTAAAATTAGTATAAACATCGATCTTGGAGACAGGTGGCAGCTTAATGCATGTGCAAATCGTGCAGAAAGCTCCTCTGCATGACTTTCACCCTGCATTAAGCAGCCACCTGCCTTAAAATATCTAAACTGTTCTCAACTAGAATTCCGGTTTAGAGAGGTTTTATTATTTGATTGACACCATTGAACGGTATATATAGCTTATTTGCATGTAAATTATATGTGGTAAGATGGGCATATTGCCTTATTTTCCAGAATAAAATCTATTATATAGGCTAACAACCAGTGTCAGCCATTGTACATGTGGTAAAAACCTAATTAATATTCAAAGCGTTGTTCCGAAATAGAATCGGAGTCATTCAGAACTTGGCCGAAGATGTCCGCTGATTTCCGCACAAATCCCCGTTTCTAAAAAGGAGGCTCCTTTTAAAGAATTTAGCAGTATTCGGATAGCGATAATAATTTAGCTGAACAAATATATCCTGTCGGAAAACGGGTTGTAAGCTTTATTTTCATTGTACAGCTTCTGGTGTTGATTTATTAATATGAAAAATGCACATAATACATCTTTAAACAAAAATGAAAGAGGATACCACAAAGGATCATTCTCAAGTATCTGATTGGTCAGATTCTGAGCAAGCTCTTGAGAATGATCTCAGACTCAAGCAAAACGTTTTATAACCTCGGGGCCTGGACATATTTCTTATGCAGGATCCCTTCACCATGAAAATTGGATTGGTTTTAAATTGGACGAGATTACCTAACAGAATAAGTGAGTTGCAAATAGAAAATAGAGTAGACCTGTAATGTTTGTATTGTTACATGTGTTGAGTATCAGACCCTTAAAGGGATGGTATTTATAACAGACCCTAATGGGATAAGTTTACTACGTTTATTTACTCTCGCATACTACTAGCAACTAACATGTACACGCATACCGCATTCTACAGACATACATGATAGGGCTGGAACCCTTCACTGTATCATGATACGCTGGACCCTGTTATGGGCGGAGCCTATTTACTCACTGACCACTACATCCCTCCATTTTTTTCTGAATGATAAGTAAGTATAAACAGGTGTATAGCAGTTCTAATGAAACAACGTTCAGTGTGAAAATGATAAAATATTCTGAGATAAAAACTATGAGAATCCTTTGAAATCCATAAAAGAAAATATGTTACTGTAATTAGCAGTCACTTGATAGTCTGTTCTATGTTCCTTCCCAGGCAAATGGATGTTAACCTGCGGTCAGCCATAAGGTTTCAAAGTCCGAGAAGAGAAGACTCGCTTTATCTAGAGATTGTAATCTAAGCATACCACATTTGCAAATTTGTAACTCACAGAGTCAATAAATCCGTGTCTTTGAGTCTTTGCCGCAAAACTAATGAAAATATTTCACAGCATTTTACACGGGATTGCCGTGATATAGATATCCGGGTGTGGTTATAAAGTTCCAAGAAAAATAGAGAAAATATGAGAAATCCCACAAATGTGCGAACAATCGTTTGACCATGGCTTGTGAATCAATATTTCAGATCAAAGGAAGCCAAGACTGAGATTCTATATAACAGATTGAGAACTAGATTTAACCTTGTGAAGGTAATTTCCGAGATGTGATTTTGCTCTAGAGGTCAAACGCTGTAGGCACAGTTGGTTCACATAATACATGTAAATTAAAACAAGGCATTATTATAGCCTTTTAGTATAACACATTTTCAACATATAACTAGCTCCACTGACTATACAGGTAATCCAATCACACGAAATGTATGAATATTATTCACTGAATATAGATTAAAACGCACACTTGTAACAGCTTTTATTATGACCTGTGTGCAATTTTAATCCAAATATCGTTTAGGACGATGTCGTTGTCTGTGCGACCGTCGTAATGCAGGCGGAGTTGGCTCAACGGCTGGGTTTCGGACTGCCTGCTGACATTGTTCGTACGACGGTACAAATTTAAAGTGAGATGCGTCACGTGTTATCGTGCGATCCTTGTGTTTAGCAGTTATCATTGACCCTTTCCGATATAGCACTTTCCCGGGCATTGGATGAAAGGGAGTATCCAGTTTATTGTGTTGTTTTTGTTTCACGAGCACACTGTCTCCAGGTTTCAGAATGCACTGCTTAGTTTTTCGACGATTGTCTGCATATTGTTTGTTCTTTGCTTTTGCTCTACTATCTCTCATTCTGATGTACGTATCCTTTTTGTTTACTCTGAACTGTGGTAGTTTAGTTTTGATTTTTCGGTTAAACAAAATTTCTGCAGGAGACATGCCGGTGCTTGGATGTGGAGTATTTCTGTAATTTAGAAGAAACTTTGAAAGTTCTGTTTTGTAGTTGTATCGTTGCGCGTTGGCAGTTTTGATAGCTTTTGATAATGGTTTCATGAAAGCTTCTACTGTTCCATTAGCCATAAGGTGCAAGGGCGTGATTTTTCGATGCCTGAATCCGAATCTAAGTGCAAAATCTGCAAACATGTGGCTGTTGAATGGAGCCCCATTATCGCTCTTGATGATGTCGGGAATTCCGAAAATCGAAAGTACAGATTCTAGCCTCTGGATAACATTGTCCGCGGTGATGTTTGTCAATCTTTCAATCACTGGGAATCGGCTGTAGTCATCGATTACGACCATGAAATAGTCTCCAGACGGAAAAGGACCACAAAAATCCACTGACAACTCAGCCCATGGTTTCTGTGGTAACGGAGTAGATTTGATCGGATCTGGAGTTGAAGTTGGAGATACTGAGATACATGGAATACAGCTTTTGCAGATTTCATCTACGAGTCTGTCTATGTAGGGAAACCAGCAACTTTCGCGCAGTAAAGATTTACACCTTACTCTTCCCTGATGACCTTCATGTGCTAGGTCAACGACCTGGCGCTGCAGCGATTCTGGAATGCACAGGCGCGTGCCGCGTAATAGCACCTGACTGCCCTCCATGTAAACTACTGTTAATTCACCTGAGACTTGGTAATAACAGCGATAACTGTCGCATTTGTTCCGAAGCTGTTTGCACCATGCATTTTCTTGCACAGCGGATATGACGGATTGCATAATGTTGTCTTTTTGTGCAGCTTTGATTACGTCCAAAATTGTAAGGGAATTTGGCACTGACGCATGAGCGATAAATTTGACATATTCTTCGGCGATGGTTCCGATCTGGCATTTGTTAACTGGGTGCCTTGAGCAATAATCTGAGATCATGATATTTCCAGGACGGTATTTGACCATGTAATTGTAGGTCGTTAAGTTGAGCCTCCATCGTTCAAGACGTGCTGACTGAATTTGTTTCGTGTTATTGAAAATTGACTCCAATGGCTTGTGGTCAGATATGATGATAAACGGCTTACCGAACAGGTATATGTGGAAATGCTGACATCCCCACACACAGGCTAAAGCTTCGCGCTCTGTTTGGCTGTAGCTTTGCTCAACTGGTGAAAGCGATCGGCTACCGTATGACACGATTTTGTTTTCTTGAACTAATATTGCCGAAATTCCAACAGGACTTGCATCAACCCATAATTCTGATTGTTTTTTCGGGTCAAAGTACGCCATGACCGTGTCACTGATCAGGGCGTTTTTCAGCTGACTGAATGCCTTTTCTTGTTCGTCCGTCCATTCAAATAGAGTATTGTGGTGTGTGAGACGCCTCAGTGGTTCTGAGATTGTTGAGTAGTTGTCAATGAAGCGAGACACATAATTTGTCATACCCAGAAAACTCCTGACTTCGGCTTGATTTTTCGGGTTCTCCATGTTTTTAATGCATTTGACCTTTTCTGGATCGGGGGAAATTCCTGACTCTGAAAACACGTACCCATAGAATTTAATTTTAGTCTTTCCAAATTCACACTTCCTTTGATTCAGAGTTAGATGTTTTTCACGCAATATTGTGAGAAGAGCTTGTAGGTTTGTATCGTGTTCTTTGCGAGTTGTCCCATGCACAATAATATCGTCACTGATATTGAGTGTTTTGCTCAGTCCTTGAAGCGCCTGGCGGATTTCATTTTGAAATATTTCCGGTGCGACACTTACACCGAAATTGAGCCTTTTATAACGGCGGAGTCCGACGTGCGTTGCAAAGACTGTCATGTTTCGCGATTCCTCCGAAAGTTCAAGCTGATGAAAACCGTTGTTCAGATCGACTTTTGAGAATACTGTAGAGCCGTTTAACTCTAGTATGATGTCATCTATTGTTGGGGTGACGTGTCGTTCTCGTTTTAAGGCTTGGTTTGCTTTTCTCATGTCAACGCAAAGTCTGATTTCATTCGGAGCTTTTGGTTATGGTGCAACGACTAGGTTCGAAACCCATGGCGTAGGACCCTCGACTTTCTCTATAACATCAAGCTCCTCCAAGCGGTCGAGTTCGAGCTCTAATTTTTCGCGAATGTGAAATGGAATGCGCCTTGGTGGTTGTGTTGTCGGAACTACGGATTCATCAATATGAAATTTTATTTGCCTGCCCTTGAGTTTCCCTAGACCAGTGAAACCCGTTTTGTACTGGTCGCACAAAGTCGCGTAGTTGTCTTCACTTGTTACCGACTTGATGACTGGTACGATCCCGAGCTCTACGGCTGTCTGGTAACTGATGATATTTTCCGGCGATCCCTGGATGATGTGGAAATCTGTTGTCGTGATTTTGGTTTCTGACTCAACTTCGCACAAATATTTGCCTTTTATGGCCAATGGTTTGTTTTGGCCGAAAGCATATGCCTTTGTATCTGTTCGCCGTAATTGTGGTGTTTGCTTCATTTTTCTGACCACTGCTTCGTCTATCACATTTAAGCTACTTCCGGTGTCAACAAGAAAGCTAGCACAGATCCCGTTTACTTTCAAGTCAACCTTTGGCACTTTACTGTTTAAGACTTTCTTTACGGCTTTAATTCCAAATGTCACATTTGTCTCTTGATTGTTTCCATTTTCACTGTCTCTGTCATCTTCTACTATTTCCCGTAAATGTTTTCTTGGATTTGTCCCTAATCTTTTGCGACATACAGCTATGAAGTGATTTCGTTTGTGACAATAACTGCAACTAGCACCAATTGCGGGACAGCGTTTTTCGTGAGGATATTCACCTCCACAGTTTCTACATTTTTGCTTTGGTTAAGTAGAATGGACAGTTTTGCTGAAGTGTCCATATTTCTGTGTAGGCTGATTTGGTTTGTGTCCGATTTTGTTTACTGGTGTTTCTTTGTCAAAGCTTTTGTCCATTGCTTTCGCTTGTTTTGATGCTATCTCCATAGTCCGTGCCATTGTTAACAAATCAGTCAGTGACTTATCTTCTTCCAAACACTTCATTCTTAATTTCTTAGAAATGCAGCCTTGAATGATTTGACTTTTGATTTCTCCTTCTTTGTCGGCAAATTCGCAGTTTTCCGATTTCTGTCGTAATCTAGTGGCAAATTGATCAATTGATTCATGTTGGTTTTGACTAATGTTTCGAAATTCATATCTCTCGAATTCTTTGTTCTTCTTTGGCTGAAAATGTTCTGTGAGGCTCTGTTTTACATCATCGTAGTTGGAATCGTCGCCTCCAAGATTTAATGTTTCATAAATGTCGTATACATCGTCACCTGCGTAATGAAGCAACAATGCTTTCCGTCTTTTCTTTGACTCGATATTCATTCCAATGAAGAGATTTTCTAGCTTTGACACATATTTTGTCCATCTAATGCCAAGTGAGTTTTCACCTGCATATACGTCAAACTTTGGAAATGGCGTTAATCCACTCATGTTTGTAGACAGACACTAGCACTCAATAATCCAAATTAGTTTATCCTCGTCGCCAATGTAATGTTTGTATTGTTACATGTGTTGAGTATCAGACCCTTAAAGGGATGGTATTTATAACAGACCCTAATGGGATAAGTTTACTACGTTTATTTACTCTCGCATACTACTAGCAACTAACATATACACGCATACCGCATTCTACAGACATACATGATAGGGCTGGAACCCTTCACTGTATCATGATACGCTGGACCCTGTTATGGGCGGAGCCTATTTACTCACTGACCACTACAAGACCCATTTTGCCTATACCAAAACAACCCTTGCATATATGCCATTATAACAATTCAGCTATAAATATTCACGTCATTATTTCTTATATGAATATTCAACAGGGAAAGTTCATAATTTATCTTCCCGAATGCATTAATTTATTGGCACATATTCTACTCAAAATTTGATAGGGATCACTTAATAGATGGTATATATTTCATAGGGTATTAATTTTGTTCTTGATTTTTAATTGTTATTTTGCCACTTTTGACATTTTAATGTTGGGTTTTTTTAATTTTATTTTTAAGTATTGATTTATCACTGAAGCGTGACACTGGCTGGATCTAGATAGGGGTGATTTTTTAAGGTTTTAGTGCATTCATGTCAGAAGTGAAATGATTTTAAAAGCTAGCCAAAAGTGAAAGGATCTTTTCAATATCGTGTGTGGTGCCCATTGGCGTTGATTACTGCCTGGCATCATGCTACTGATAAGCCTGCGGACGCTGCCTTGTGGGATTCGAACCCACTCCTCAAGGAGGGCTTGTCGTAGCTCCTGGATGGTTGTAGGCTTAAGAGGGCGTGCAGATATTGCAACCTGAAGCATGTCCCAGACATGTTCTATGGGACTGAGGTCTGGAGACCTCGCAGGCCAGTCCATCCTGGCGCTTGTTTCAGCTTGGAGGTACTCATTGGTCACTCTGGCTCTGTGAGGTCTGGCATTGTCGTCCATAAAATGAAATCTGGGCCTACTCCACCAGCATATGGACGAACGTATACATCCAATGTAGTAAAATAAATGGTACACACTGCTTCTATAAGAACTGCTTAATCTGGGTACATCAAAGACCTCTCTGACGTATCTCTGAGCTGTCAGAGTGCCGTTTTCAATGATATGCAGATCGGTCTTCCCCTGCATGCTGACCCCTGCCCAAACAAACTATTACTGAGCCCCCACCATAACGATCATGGTTTGCGATGCATACCGGTGCAAAATGCTCATTTGTTGTTCTCCACACATGGGCACGCCTGTCTGTAAAGTCAACACAGAATCTGGACTCGTCTGTGAAAAGTACCGGTGTCCAGTCGTTCAAAGTCCATGTTACGTGACCTTGGGTCAATTTGCCTGGGTGTGATTGTGCATCAATGGAATACGAATTGCAGATCGTCTAGCCCTCATGCCAACATCATGCAGTCTGTTTCGAATGGTTCGAGTTGAAACCCGAACCCCTGTTGCATTCTGGAAGTCAATCTGGAGGGTCGTGGCGTTCATGAAGCGATGACGTCGGGCTCGTCGGGCTTGTACCACAATCAAACGGTCTTCTGCCTGCATAGTAGCCCTCTGACGACCTCCACCGTGTGTTCAATGCTGTTTAAATGAACCAGACTACGTGCATGTAAATGCAGATAGAATACAAGTTACTAAAATATTTTCACACGCCATTGGACATGTAGAATACAGCAAAGAAAAGAGCCAGAGAATTAGAGTCATCTGTGTCAAGCAGAAAATGCAATGGTTTGTCATCACAGCCTATCCTATAAAATAAACAAGAGGACATCCGAATGCGAGATGAAATGGACCAATTAGAGAATAGCTTTTTAATCAGCCAATCAGAAGAGACTTGGGTCTATAAAGGATAGCTCATTCGAAAAGTCGCTCACTAGTGTTCTGACACTCGACCGGACAACATGAATAAAGCATTGAGATGTAAACTCACGTTGGATAATGAACGGTGTGTAGAGGTGATGGAATGGAAAGGGGACCTAAAGGTGGACCTAAGACAATGGGAAAATGGTACACCCACAGAGAAAGGGATTGGTTTAAGTCTGATGCGTTGTAAGAATTTCGTAGACTCAATGGATTATATAGATCAGGCTCTACGAGACGAACATCCTTACAGTACTCATCTTGGTGGAAATGTGTACTGTACGGTGAAAGAGGCTAGTAGATGTGTGGTTATTAGACAGTTTTGGAAACCTGAAGAAAATGTGATACCAACGACAAAAGGCATGTGCTTGAGACGAAGTGAATATAATCGGCTAAAAGAACTGGTACCCATGATTGGTCAGACACTACCCGAATTGGACCGGGTGGTTCCCTGTTATTTACAGAGTGACCACATGAACCAAATGGGGGCTTTACAGGGTCTTGAATGTAATCCTAATGATTACATTAACTGGTAACTGAATAATAATCTAGAAACAGAAGACCAATCAGAATCGAGACTGTTGTATAAAACACATAGAGGTCAAGCAAACGCATCAGTCTTTACTCAGACCACCATCATGGATAGAACAAACAATCGCAGTGAACTGACCCAGTACAACTATTACGAACATAGGAAGACGTTCGACACATGGCCTAAACAGATGGTTCCTGATAGATACACCCTTGGGAAGACTGGGAAAGGACAGATGACCCTTGGAAAGAACATTACAAATGGAGCTCTAACTGTGACTATTTGAAAAAGATCGGTCATGACTATGGTGTGCATGATCAGCCGAACGGAGACCAAGATAAGACGAGAGGGTTTACATTTGGACAAACGAATAAACCCAAAGAAGTGAATTCTACAGTTTGGCTGTCTAACCCTAGAACGGACTCAAACTTATTTGTGTATAGATATAAGTAGTAAAGAACTGTTGAATCTGTATGTTTGTAAATAAAGAGAAGAACTGGGGGTTTGGTGTTTTTTTGTATGTTTGTTAAAAATAAAAACCCAGTAAACGAAATGAAATGAACCTAGATTTTATTTTTTGCTTTTAGTATTACCACACAGAGTAGAGAGAAAGAGAGGATGAAAAACAAAAGATAAAATCTAGGTCCATTTCATTTCGTTTGTTGTTGTATGTTTGTAAACAGAGAGAAGAACTGTTTATTTTTGTATGTTTGTAAAAAAACACAATAAACGAAATGAAATGGACCTAGATTTTATCTTTTGTTTTATTACCACACAGAGTAGAGAGAAAGAGAGAAAAAAAGAAAGTATATAAAATGAAATAAAAGAATAAAGTGGTACAGAGAAAGAAAAGAAATAGATTAAGAAAAAAAGAAGAAACCGACAAAAAAGAGAAACAGAAAGATATATATATAACGACGGAGAGAGAGAGAAACAAAGAAAGAGAAAGAAGGCACAGAGAGAGAAACACAGAGAGAAACAGAGAGAGGGAGAAAGAGAAAGCTACAGAGAGAGAAACAGTGAAGCAAAGAGACAGAGACAGAGAGAAAAAAAGAATAAGAGACAAAAAGAATAAGAGACAAATAGAAAGAGAGAATGTGAGAGAAAGACACACATGTACACAGAGAGAGAAAACGAGAAAAAATTGAAAATAAAGAAAAAATAGAAAATAGAAAAGATAGAGAAAAGGAAAGAGGTAGAGAAACAGAGAGAGACAGAAACAGACAAAAAGAATAAGAGACAAATAGACAGAGAGAGAATGTGGGAGAAAGACACAGGTACAGAGAGAGAGAAAGAGAAAAAATTGAAAAAGAAAGAAAATATAGAAAATAGGAAAGATAGAGAAAAGAAGGAAAGAGAGAGAGAAATTGAGAGAGAGAAACAGAGAGAGGCAGAAACAGAGACAAAAACAATAAGAGACAAATAGAGAATGTGAGAGAAAGACACACACACACAGGTACACACAGAGAGAAAGAGAGAAACAATTGAAAAAGAAAGAAAAAATAGAAAAAAAGGAAAGATAGAGAAAATAAAGAAAGAACAAAAGAAAGAATAATAGAAAGGGGGATAAACAGAAGTAAATATGGGACAAAAGATCATTAACAAAACGCATTATTTATTTTCATTGTTATTTATTGGTTATAATCTTAAATTGCAAACCATTTGAGTCCTGAATAAGTGTATAATAACTGTACATTTATTTTGAACCAAAAATAGTTTGTTATTGCCATTAAATGTGACTACGAGATACAGCACCACTCTGAAATCAAGTTTGAAGTCTTTTACAAAAGTTGGGCCCCAGTTCAGAGGCACATAATTGATACTCAAAAGTATCTACCAAAGAAAAATTATAAGCCTGAATTAATGCCATGAGTCTTGCTGTGTCTCATAGCCAAGTTTCGTCATGGTGTTCGTTAATATGGGGTGTAAAAAATGGCCTAATTCGTGAATTAAAATTCCCAAAAAATGAATGTCACTTAAATGTTCTTTTAAAAGTAGGTGTATCTCCATTGACTGATTCATCGTGGTTGTTGATCCTCTGGGGCCTGTATACCCGTATATGCTTGGATCGGCTGTTTTAACCCTTTCCCTCATAAAAAAATATAAACGTGTTTTCACGCATTTGCAAACGGAGTAGACCCAGATCAGACGGCTCCTAGAGGAGCCGTCTGATCAGGGTCTACTCTGTTTGCTAATAGAATTTGATAGATCTGTTTCTTTGCTATCTAAAATGTCTACAATGTTCTACCTTTCATATTTCTTTATAACTATTTTGTTAAAGAATATTGAGTAGGTATTGAAATTTGGCCTAAATACAGAACAGGGAAACGGTTAAAGTCCTCCTGTGCATATATATGTTTAGTTGGGGCATAACACTCTTCGACCGGTTAACACTGTCTTCAAAAAAGATATCACCTGAAAAGATAAACGGAAAAGTTTCTTTTATTATTATTCTAGTCAATTACTTTGTATATGCATATATTAACCCTTTCAAAAGACGCGTGTACTGACATTTGCAAACAGAGTAGACTCATTTACTGTTGCAACGTCTGTCTGTGTCTACATTTATGGAGGCAATGAATGAACATCTGAGACAATGTCATTTTACGTTGTGAATATTCATTAAAATGTAATTCTCGTGAAACTCGTGAATACTATTTTAGCTGAGTCGTTATCAGATAGGCATACAGAGCAGACCTTGATCAAACGTTGCACGAGTAAATGGGTCTACATTGTTTGCTTGTAAAATAATGTAGAACTGACTGAGTAAGCGTAAAACTGTTCTAACGAAACTACATATGATAATGACATACTACCTGGTATTTGCAAACAGTGTAGACTCATTTACTGTTCTAAACTCTTTTTTCTGTAAGTGAAATGATTAAATAATGGGTTAAACTTACCTCGTAAACAATGTGGCTGGCCTGAGACACTGTAATGGATTGTCTTCTCTCGGGACGATCAATAGGTGATGTCAGTTGCTTATCTGAATAAACAGTAATTGTCGTACACTCCTTCATGATGAGGCAATCCATTTGTAAAACACCCAAATCCCTTTCTTAATAATAAAGAAACCGTCTCCTTAAAAGTACAGAAAATAACGTTTAGCATTTTTGCAATTTGAGATAAACAATCCTATAAGAATGACTAATATGGTCAATTCATCCATTATATTGTTACAGCCTTGTTATTTATATTATTCTATATGTATATGGTAGAGCGACGAGGAGGCTGAACTAAACAACTAGCTCAATTGTCTGGTATATATCCTTTCCCTTTATTCCAATCTGTAGTTTACCATACACTGTACCATAAACTGGGCTGAAACGATACATTCCCAGAATTACCATCAATGCATATACAACAGATACTATAAAGAACATAGTTATAAACAGGTAAATATATGCATATTCATGAAATGCGGTTATATTACTATCTAACAAATACTAAGACAGACTTGTTGGTCATAACTTATAGTATGACCTGAACAATATGGAAATGTCTTAGCTATTTACCCACTTGTAATACTCAATGATGCATCAGATATGTTACAAAACAATACATTTTACACATATATTCAACATTCCTTACCAGGTTGTGGACCTGCCCAGAATTACAAACTCCCCCTCTGTCTATCTCCCTCTCCCTGGTGCCATGCTAGAGTTAGTAGTAGCTGTAAAAGAGAAACCATTCACCTAATACAACATGCAAGGGGTTAAAGTAATTAGATAATTCAGTCCGGTTTCGTCCAAAATATAAAGTTGTGTCAAACGCGTACTGTAGGTCGAACCGACACGAGACCGAAATGACACGGCGATAACAAACGAATGAAACATAATTCACAAGCAATGTCAGCAGAAATAGACATCAACTTACAATGAAAAAGCCAAACTCCCAGCCACACCTTCCTTCTTTATACCACCACAATTATCAAACTGAAGAAGACTCCCGTCCGTTCCCAAACGACGAACAAGCAATGACCACGGCGACAAGAAACCCCGCGAAAACCAAAACCTTCCGAATCAATCCAAACGATATCCAATCAGCAATCAGATAATTACATCACCTGACAGAATTGACAAATCCGTGTAACCTGTCACAAACAACAACTCCATTCCAAATATAGACCAGAATACCTGGTTTCACAAGCTATGGTTAAAACATCTAAAAATATACATGAAATCAGAATGACAAAAACTTCCGTCTGCTACAATATATATATATGCCCGCCGTTGGGGCATAATAAAAAAGAATACACCATGTTGAACGCGAAATTATCTTAAATTTGATACCAGCTAATTGCAAATATGATAGGCTTTCAATAAAATAATCAATGAAAAAATACAGAAAACGAAGTGCACACTTTCTTTTGGAACTGAGTATATACATTAGGGGTTACAGAGCGGGCAAAACAAATATTCCCCATTTTTTAACTTTGACACCCCCCGAATGTCACTTAGAGCTTTGAGGTAGGAACCTGGTTCTTTTTTGCAACACATTGTCTCAAGGTGGTGAACATTTGTACCAAGTTAGGCCTACTTTGAAATCCACTCATGTACGTAGGTAATAGAACGGACAAAACAAAATTTCCCCATTTTTGAACTTTGACTCCTGATTGTGACCTTGAACTTTAAGATAGGAACCTGGTTCTTTTTCAGGACACATTGTCATAATGTGGTGAACATTATACCAGGTTATTTTGAAATCCACTCATGTATGTAGGAGTTACAGAGCAGACATGTTGAAATATCCCCATTTTTGGACTTTGATCCCTGATTGTAACCTTGACCATTGAGATAGGAACCTGGTTGGGTTTTTTGCAACACATTGTCTTACGTTGGTGAACATTTGTACCAAACTATTTTGAAATGCACTAATACATATAGGAGTTAGAGCAGACTGACCGACTGACTGACAGACAGAGTGACCGACTGGCATAAAAAATGTATGCAGTATTAGGAGGCAATATCCGTTGACAATGTTATATTATTGTCGACTTTAAGATATTATGATGCATATTTTAATTACATATCTTCATTTAACCTCTCTGTAGACAATGAGCAACTACATGTGACTCACATAACACCATCCCATGTACAGTACAATCAAAATAATTCACATTTTATGTTGATACAATTGATCTGGGTATACCCCACCCCATTACCGAATCCTTCACCAGATTGCTCAGCCAAAATAGGCAATATCCTGAAATAACCCCCCCCCCCCCCCCCCAGCTAATCCGCAACATCTCGAAATGAGTGTATACACCCTTTCCTCCATAAATATTTGTGTAAGAAATAATGAAGTCTTGAATATTATTTAGATTTATGTGTTATAATAGCACGTGGACACAGGAATGTTTGGTCATAGCAGAAATTGTAGAGTCATACCTATATTATATCATAAGCAAACAGAGCAGACCCTGATCAGATGGCTCCCATCTGATCTGGTTCTATTCTGCAGAGGCGCAGAAAGGCATATTTATGGAGTTAAATACTTATAATGGCAGCGTCAAAGTTATTCAGATCCTTTCAGGGGTGACAGGGCTATTCCAGGATATTGATAATGTTGATTAGATTATCAAGTCTGTGACAATGTGGAAAATAGCTCTCAATTTGACAAAATGTACAATTTTTCGATCAAAAACAGAAATGGTATTTTGCAAAAATGAATACAATATATGTTTGGGTTTTTTGTATTTTTTTTACAGATAGATTCTATTATATATTTTTATAATTTTTAATTCAAAAATATTTTTCACCAATTTTCAGCAAATTATTACGGGTAATAATCTCAAGTGTGTGTGTGTGTGTGTGTGTGTGTGTGTGTGTGTGTGTGTGTGTGTGTGTGTGTGTGTGTGTGTGTGTGTGTGTGTGTGTGTGTGTGTGTGTGTGTGTGTGTGTGTGTGTGTGTGTGTGTGTGTGTGTGTGTGTGTGTGTGTGTGTGTGTGTGTGTGTGTGTGTGTGTGTGTGTGTGTGTGTGTGTGTGTGTGTGTGTGTGTGTGTGTGTGTGTGTCCTCTTTGAGAAGGGAGGCAACTGTGGCTCAACTATATAAATCTGCTTACATGATTACCTCCCTTTACAAGGAGCTGTGGTTTTCTTTTGCCTCAGTTAACTTTTATTTTGCTTTATTTAAATGTTGATTGTTTATTTGTTTCTGCTTTATGTCTTGCATGATACTGTATATTGTTCATAGTTTAGATATTTACAATTCGAGGGCTTGGTGCAAAACTATTGTAACTCCTTCACTTTGTGAAGGAGTTACAATAGTTTTGTACCAAGCCCTCGACATGTGTTTGTCGGAAAATAGCTCATGAGATACGAGAAACTATTTATAGTTCGGTGTTAGCAAGAACAGAAACATGCATACATATGTATGTATATGTCTCTAGCTAGAAGCTATTTACCGACTGAACAAATGTTTTTTATATCCGACCTAAAATAAAAATGTATCTTGCGTCTTGTAAATGGCCATGCGGTTGAACTGTTTGCCATTTTCTAAATCTACGCGTTTATTGAAAAATATAAATGGTAAAATGCGACAAAATAATCATAATATTGTTAGAACAATCCTACCGAATACAATATTCAAGGATGGTTATGATTGAATGGAGATTGAAGTACACGAGGGAGATATGATCAGTAACAGTATGCGACACAAATAGTTACTAAATATGAAAAAGTCATTCCAATTTGCCCACAGCGTCACTTGATATGAAGTACGTTGTGTTTGAAATGTTCTCGGAGCCTCATAAACTATTTAAAAGGAATATAAATTCAGTAAAAAAACAGACCAGGAACTTACTTCTCTATACAATATGGCGTCGAGCTGGGAAAGAAGTACGTTGTGGTTCGCACGCCAAAGGCGTGCAGAAGTCCCGGATGTTCATAGACTGGAAATTACCATAGGTGTTCGGCTCATGAAATATGTCTAAAATAAAGTAAAATGTCCCTAAATTGACGTTTTGCAACATTTGGAGCCGAAAAATAAAGTTTGGGGGATTTTGAGACCAAACTGAAATTTCGTATATTCTATATAAGATAGAATATTCTATATAAGATAGAATATACGAAAGTTCAGCTTTGTCTCAAAACGCCCCAAACTTTATTTTTCGGCTCCAAATGTTACAAAATGTCAATTTAGGGGCATTTTAACTTATTTTAGACATATTTCATGAGCCAAACTCCTGTGGAAATTACTATTCGGTGGCACCTGGTGTAAAGGATGAATGGAAATCGAAAGTTAGACATTTATTTGGCCTATTTGACACCACCACATGAAGCTTGGTTCAACACAGATACTTAGATAGATAGATAAATAGATTTAGCATATAAATTTGCATACAATTCACAAGATATTAATACATAACAAGAGATGTCACAGTCACGTGACAAATGCCCCCAAAAATTGTACCCTGTGACCTTGACGTTTGACCCATGGACCAGGGAGTTGACACATCGTCTTTGTGTGGTGAACATTTGTGCCAGGTTCCTTTGAAATCCATTCACAGATAAACAAGTAATTGTACCCTGTGACCTTGAAATTTGATGGACCAGGGAGCTGAACGCGACACATCGTCTTTGTCTGGTGAACATCTGTGCCAAATTATATTGAAATCCATTGATAGATAAAGAGGTTACAGACCGGACACCAAATTTGTGACAAAGTAATTGTACCCTGTGACCTTGACCTTTGACCCATGGACCAAGGAGTTGAAAGCGACACATCATCTTTGTCTGGTGAACATTTGTGCCAAATCATATTGAAATCCATTTATATAAAAAGAAGTTACAGACTGGACACGAAATTTGTGACAAAGTAATTGTACCCTGTGACATTGACCTTTGACCCATGGACCTGGGAGTTGAACGTGACACATCGTCTGCCTGGTGAACATTTGTGTGAAGTTATATTGAAATCCATTGATAGATGAAGAAGTTACAGACCGGACACGAAATTTGTGACAAAGTAATTGTACCCTGTGACATTGACCTTTGACCCATGGACCAGGGAGTTGAACGCGACACATCGACTCTGAGTGTTGAACATTTGTGGCAAGTTATATTGAAATCCATTGATAGATGAAGAAAATACCGACCGGACACGAAATTTGTAACAAAGTAATTGTACCCTGTGACCTTGACCTTTGACCCATGGACCTGGGAGTTGAACGCGACACATCGTCTCTGTCTGGTGACCATTTGCGTCAAGTTATATTGAAATCCATCGATAGATGAAGAAGTTACAGACCGGACACGAAATTTGTAACAAAGTAATTGTACCCTGTGACCTTGACCTTTGACCCATGGACCAGGGAGTTAAACGCGACACATCGTCTCTGTCTGGTGAACATTTGTGTGAAGTTATATTGAAATCCATTGATAGATGAAGAAGTTACAGACCGGACACGAAATTTGTGACAAAGTAATTGTACCCTGTGACCTTGACCTTTGACCCATGGACCAGGGAGTTGAACGCGACACATCGTCTCTGTCTGGTGAACATTTGTGTGAAGTTATATTGAAATCCATTGATTGATGAAGAAGTTACAGACCGGACACGAATTTGGGACGGACGGAAGGACGGACGGACAGACGGAAGGACGGACACGGACAGACGGAAGGACGGACAATGCGACTACTATATGCCCACCGTTGGGGGCATAAACATGACATATTTAACTAGAACTGTAAGCCAAAGGCTAACGAAAACCCCCACCTGTCTGCTTGTCAGAACACCTGTCATCAATCTGAACATATGTACATACAGAAACGGGAAGAGATTTAAAAACAATACATGCCCAAAACCCAATTTATGTAATAAAAACGAAGAATAATTCAGAGAAATAAGACCCTTTCATGAGGTTTTTGTCAAATCCAAAGTTCTAAAGCTAGGTATCTTTTCAGAAAAACATTAAGTTCAAGGACCATAACTCTGACAAAAATTATTCAACCAGACCGATATTTGAACTTAAGCTGTACCTCATCTAAATTTATTTTTATGTCAAATATGAAGTTAATATATGCAACCACTTCCAAAGAAAGACCGGAAAATTGAAAAATTGACAAGTTCAAGGGCCATAACTCTGGCAAAAATTATTCAACCAGACTGAGATTGGAAATTAAGCTGTAAATCATCTAGAGTAAGCTTTATGCCAAATATAAAGTTAATATCTGCAACCACTACCAAAAAAAGTCTGGAAAACCCCAAAGTTCAAGGGCAATAACTCTGGAAATAGTTATTCACCGGGACTGAGATTGTAACATAAGCTGTAACTTATCTAGAGTTAGCTTTGTACTAAATATAGAGTTGATATCTCGAGTCACTTCCATAAAAAGTCCAGAAAACCGGAAAACATTGGTAGAGGACTAAAAGGGGGAGATAACTCCTGAAGTAGTGGTCCGATCATAATGGAAATATGCGGTGCACAGGTTTATATGGTCATATGGCTATACATGAACTTTCAACAAAATTGAAGCAAAACTGTAGAATAAGAAGAAGAAGGCCGGACAAAATTGTGTCCACGAACGGACAGACAGACAGACTGACAACCTGATTACAGTATACCCCCCCCACACACACACACACACACACACACACACCCCACACCCACAAACTTCGTTGTGGAGGGTATAAAAATATGGTACGATCAAAAATTATAATGATTTCCACATAAATATTTAAATATTACATAGAAGCACTTTTTAATCAGTTATATTGAAATATTACAGTAGTGTAGTTCGACCCAATAAGATAGTATAATATGTTAAAACGATGATGATAACAAAATAGATCTAAGTTGACTTTGATCATGACTTGGAAGCGTATGCCGATGATGGGAAAGCCCAGAAAAGTCCGAAGACTTATTTCCACAGTGGTCCCGATATTAGAAGAAATACTTAAAATATCTTAAAGAAAAATGAAAGTAAATATGGTTCAATTGAAAATAAATTTATTTGAAATACATGTAAAGGATGTTCGATTTCAAAATCATAAAAACCCTATTTTATAGCATTTGGTCAATATTAATATTAATATACATGTAGTTTAAGATCAGGTATGAACATCTAATTTATTTAATACTGTTCCAAGTAAAACGTTTTAATTTCGTTTTTGAACTGTTTTGTGTTTTCTTTTACAAACTGCACTTTCTCTGGCAATGAATTCCAAATGTTCTTGCTGTTAAAGTAGAACGTTGAGATTAACATACATTGTATTATTTATTTTACCTTTACCCTTATGAAAATTAGACTCACTTTTCCTTGTGTTGTATGAATGTGCATCTGCAGTTTTAGTAAAATACATTTTCATATAGGATGGACAGTGATAATTATAAATGTTATGAACATGATTCATTTCCAGTTGTTTGACTCGATCATCTACGTTTAAAATGCCAAGTTTTTTAAAAATGTTCATTTGTAACAGAGAATCGCGGATGTTCATTTAAGATAAATCTGATAACTTTATTTTGAGTGATCTGTAACTACTTTTTCTGTGTTTTAGTGATACTGTTATGCTGAACAGGCGTAGTCGAAATGGCATTGTGTAAGACAATCACAAAGAATCTTTCTTATTTTAGTATTGAGAACATCATTATACCTATAAAAGAACTTCAGTTTTGAGTTTACCTTTTTTTATGATATCCGATACACAAGATCTTCCTGAAAGAGAATTATCTAACACATGGCCTAAGTATTTAACAGAACTTTTAGATTTAATTACATGATGGTTACATTCTACCGAAAAGTCCTTGATCGTGTTAACTTTTCTTTTCCCGCCAAATAAAATACATTCAGTTTTTCCTAGATGTAGGGATAATCTATTGTCAATGAGCCACTTGCTACAATTTTCTAATTCAGTTCTAAGCTTTTTACGAATAACATCTGGATTGCGGTGAGAAAAAAATGATGGTGTTATCATCCGCATATAAGAGTAATTTACAGTCTTTTCCGATATTTATACCCATATCATTTACATAACATAAAAATAAAATAGGTCCTAAAATGCTACCTTGTGGGACACCGCATGTAATTTTCCCGACACTAGAAAAACAAATCATTTACGTGAAATTTCTGAGTTATGTCAGTTAGATATGACGAAACCCAGTTTAAAGATGACATATATAGCACTTAATGTTTTTACAAAGTATAGAATGACCGACGGTGTCAAAAGCTTTTTGTAGATCTAACATGACCATTCCCGTGTAGAGTCATTTGGCAGTTTGGGTTTTTATAAAATCTATCAGGTGTATAAGACAAGATTCAGTAGAGAAGTTGATTCGAAAACCTGATTGGTATTCATATAAAATTTCGTTTTTAGTTGAAAAAATCTCAAATTGGTTATTTCCAGTTCTTTCTAAAATATTCGATACAACACAAAGAATAGAATGCATTTATACATGTACAGTAGAACCTGCAGAACTGGCCATCAAAAAGGGGTCTATCTTTGGATTTGTAAGGCAGGTGGTAGCTTAACGTGTTTTCACGCATTTTCAAACAGCGTAGACCCAGATCAGACGGCTCCTATAGGAGCCGTCTGATCAGGGTCTGCTCTGTTTGCTAATGGAATTTACAAGATCTGTTTCTTTACTTTCTAAAATGGCTACAGGTTCCCACCTTCCATACCTCAGTTTCATGTCTCTAAATGTTATAGCAAATTATGGTAACAATTTACTTGGTAGAGACACCTGTTCATGCCTCCGCAAATAATGCAGATGCCAAATCAGGTGACCCTCTTTGAAAAAGTCTACCCAAAAGGAACATTTACTACTGAAAAGGAAATATTTAGAATTGTGTAGTATTGAAACCATTCTGATAAATAGAGCATTTGCTCCTATGGAGCAAATGCTCTATTTATCAGAATGGTTTCAAAAAGTGACTTTTACAAATGCGTCAAAATGCGTCAATATGCGGGAATGGGTTAAACTTGCTAGACGGGTTTGGATGACACAGTGCAGACCCTGATCAAAGGGCTCATTTGGGGGTCATCTTAGCTGGGTCTACACTGTTTGCAAATGTCAGTGCATGCGTGTATTACATTTAAAGGGATACCCTGTGGTTATTCATGTTGTTTGCGTTTGGTTAACATCCGTTTCTGCCATTTATGGGCTAAGTAGACGCCCCTGAGAGAAGGGAGCGAATAGAGAAACCCGTGATGCCCTTATCGTCTTATCATCGATAGAGTTAGATGCCCAGTGCAAAGCACTGATACATATGACTTCAGTTTATAATTTCGTCTGGACTTGATCCGGCCCGGGTAGGGGAATGGGAAGGAATGTAGTGGTATTTGCAGACAGTGTAGGTCCAGATCAGAAGACTTCTAGAGGTCACTGATCAGGGTCATTCAAAACCCTGAAGCAAATTTACGCTATGCTCTTATGAATCATTCCACTGAATATTCAGCCTTCAATGGGTTCAATTACTACAGAAAAAGAATTTTTTAGATTTGTGTAGTTTAGAAAGCATTGTGATAAATAGAGCATTCGCTGCTATGGAGCAAATGCTCTATTAATTATCACAATGGTTTCAAAAATTGACTTTTACACAGGCGTCAAAAGGTATCAGTAAGAGGGAATAAGGTAACTCATGATAAGCATTATTATCAGTATAGATCTGGATGAAAACAAAAACAGAAACCATCGGGGGAATTCATACACTTCTTAACCGTTTAACACCTATATCAATTTATATTGAGTAACCTCGTCCAAATTAAATTCGTCCATTTTGCACGGTGTGTGTGTGTGTGTGTGTGTGTGTGTGTGTGTGGAGGGGGGGGGGGGGTCTGCAAAAGAAACACATCCTGATGACAACCTTTTGCACTGGTTGGTATAGCAAACCGCGTGGGCCTTCTTCTTCTTCTTCTTCTTCTTTGTGATTACTTAACTCCCTCATGACATTGAGGATTATGTGCAGTACTAAAAGTTTTAAAAGCGACATATTCCAGAACTTGTACTAGATACAACTTTATACATGATAAGAACAACACCAAACTTGATAAAAGGTAAGTTAAACATGATAAGTGGTAAAACTTTATACGTGATTAAGAGTATGTTTATCTAAAAACTGAAGGTGGAGACGATAATGGGCACAGTAATAATAGCTTTAAAAGAGTCATCTGTGGGTGCTTGTTGTGCAGTCACTGGCAGCATATTCTGACAGATTGTTCTTGGATAAGGGTATTTTGGATGTTCCTATTTGCTTATAGCCATAAGTATGTCCATGTCTAGTTCTAGAATCGGTTTGAACGAGGGGATAATTTTCAGGGTAGATGGCGACAATTTGGTGTATTATTTTATAAAACATTATCAGACGGGTTCTTGTTCTTCGCACTTCTAAGGTTGGCCAATTTATGGTACATGTATTTAACATTTCCGAAACTGAGCTGGTACTGTGGTATCTATTTGTTACAAATCGTGCTGCCCTTCTTTGTACTCTTTCTATCTGGCTAATTTGAGTTTTCGAATGTGGGTCCCAGACTGATGAGGCATATTCAAGCTTTGGTCTCACAATAGCCTTATAAACATGTTCCTTCACTTTAGTTGAGCTGATCTTTAAGTTTCTGCGGAGAAATCCAAGGGACTGGTTTGCTCTGTTTGTGATTGAATTAATATGTTTATCCAACTGAAGATTGTTTTGAAGAGTCATTCCTAAATATTTAGATGAATCGACTTTTTCTAATTTGTGGTTGTGCAATTTGTAACAGTATTTGATAGGATTTTTCTTTTGTGTAATGCTTAAGACGTTGCACTTATCAGGGTGGAGGTGCATCAGCCAATCCGTCTCCCATGCACCTGCTGCCGCTAGATCAGACTGGAGGAGTTCTGCATCATTTGAGTTTTCTATTTCTTTGTATATAATGCTGTCATCAGCGAAAAGTCTTAAAGTGCTGTGTTTCATATAATCTGCCAGGTCATTTATATAAATGAGGAAGAGGATTGGGCCTAGAACAGTACCCTGGGGTCACCGGAGGTGACAGCCACCTTATCTGACATTTCACCCTCCAGGACTACTGTCTGTGTTTTGTTATCTAGAAAGTCTGAGATCCAATTTAGAGCATTGTTATTTATACCATAGTATTGTAGCTTATAGAGTAGATGTTTGTGTGAGACTTTGTCAAAGGCTTTGGCAAAGTCCATTATAATAACGTCAGTTTGGATATTTTTATCTTGTCATCGGCTAATGTTATGAAAGAAAGAGATATGCTGTGTCTCGCATGAACGTGGTGATCTAACCCATGCTGAAGAATGTGTTTTTCTAAGTGAGTCATTATGGAACTATAGAGACTACATCTTCAAGAAGTTTACAGCAGATGCATGTTAGAGAGACCGGTCTGTAATTGATAGCATCATGTTTATCTCCCTTTTTAAAAACAGGACAGGCATTTGCATGTTTCCAATCAGCAGGTATTTTGCCAGAAGCCAGGGATTTATTAAACAACATGATAAGGGGGTCTTGAAAGAACCCACTGATCAGGGTCTTCACTGTTTGGCTATGTCTCAAGTATTGGATCTCGAGACTTTATGGGTCAGTGCCTTTGAAGTTTATATACCCACATAAGGGTATGTTGTTTACTTATGAAATAATAAAGGTCTGATTATTAAAGTTCTGCCATGGTCAAAAGGTTCATTGTAACACTTTAGAAATTAGTTAATATTTCTTAAATTAATACTCAACAGGTAAAGTATTAACTACTGGATACAAATGATTTAAGATAACTGTCAAAGGTGCAATGAATAAACCAACTGGTCTTCAGACTCTAAGAGTCTATGATGCTATGGACTTCTTTAACTTCACTCCATATAATTCATGCGTATGTGAAGGCGCTTGTTAAAATTTGAAGAAAATAAAAGAAAATGTGTCCATGGGACACGGATGCCCCCGCCAGGTTTTTTTCTAAATCGCATTAAAATTGAATGACTTAAGGTTTGCATGTTTGCCTCGTGCAGATTTATTTCTATCAATTAATATGACCTGTTCAAAAATTATGTCGCCTCTGCGAAGTGCAGGAGGCACAAACTAACAATAGTACAAATTACTAATAATATAACCATAAACAGGAAGAAGATTGTTAAACAATCACCCAAATTCAATGTTGGCAAACAGGAAGTAGACGAACGACAGACCGGAAAAGGGGAGACACGGTACATGCTTCGGACCAAATATCAAATCATAGCCAAGAAATATTTGACGAAAATTTTGTCATTAAAAATCATTAAAATTCAAAACATCTTTGTAGAGGACCATTAGATGATGCTACATACCAAACATCAAAGGTCTAGGCCTTACAGTTTCAGAGAAGATGATTTTTAAAGATTTTCCTATTAAAAACGGATAAGCCCTTGGGCGGGGCCATTTTTGGTCCCGGGTCATAATTTGAACAATCTTTGTAGAAGACCATTAGGTCAAGCTACATACCAAACACCAAAGGTCTAGGCCTTACAGTTTTAGTGAAGAAGATTTTTAAAGATTTTCCTATGAAAAACTGATAAGCCCTTGGGCGGGGCCATTTTTGGTCCAGGTGTCATAATGTGAACATTTCGTTCCCCCTAGCCACTGATGCTTCTGACAAAATTTGGTTAAAATCGGGTCAGCGGTTTCAGAGATGTCGTTTGAAAATGTGGCCGGACGCCGGACGGATCACGGTCACAATAGCTCATCCTGAGCCTTCGGCTCAGGTGAGCTAAAATCAGGGGTGAGAATGGCTGTTTGGACCTGGGTGGATGGCAACGATGTGATGATCTTGTAAAACATGATTAAGCGAGAACGTTGCCTGTGTGTTTCTAAGAGTGGCCAGCCAAAATTATCCAACATGTCTGTTACTGAGCTAGTATTGTGTTACTCCCAAATCTTGCTGCCCTTTGAACTTTTTCAATTTGGTTAACTTTTTGTTGTAAGGGTCCCAGACAGTGAATGGGTATTCAAGTTTAGGTCTGACAAGGGCCTTGTAAGCGTGATCTTTAACTTAAGAAGATATTAAGTTTCTTTTAAGACAAGAGGGCCAAGATGGCCCTTAATCGCTCACCTGATTACCATAGATTTAAGATTATAGCTAGGTAGTCCCAGGATGGGGCCAATATTGGCCAACGGGACAATATTTGAACAATGTTGATAGTGGATCATGAGCAGCGGTTCTGGAGAACAAGATTTTCAAAGATTTAGAATATTTATTTTATCAAGATAAGCATTCTGACCGATGAAGATTGGGCTAAAAATTTGCCCTCAAGAGTGATTTTTCTAAGAGATGAGATAGTGACCTACTTTTTTTTTATCCAAACCCCACCCATGATTAAACTCAACCTTGATATCACCAAGACAAACATTCTGGGCAAGTGTGAGGAAGATTGGGCTAAAAATGTGGCCACTGGAGTGTAAACAATATTTTTCTAAGATATGACCCAGTGACCTACTTTTTGACCCCTCGCAACCCACTTTCAAACTCGTCAAAGATTTTCTCAGGAGAATCATTCTGACCACGTTTCATGAAGATTTGGCTAAAAATGTGACCTCTAGAGTGTTCACAAGGTTTTTCTATTGTTTGACCTAGTGACCTAGTTTCTGACCCCATGTGACCCACTTTCAAAATCGTCCCAGACTTTATCAAAACAATCATTCTGACCAAGTTTCATGAAGATTGCGCAACAAATGTGACATCTAGATTGTTCAACATTTTTCTACGGTCTGACCTAGTTTTTGACCCCACATGACCCACTTTCAAACTTGTCCGAGAGTTTATCAAAACAATCATTCTGATAAAATTTCATGAAGATTCGGCAACAAATGTGACCTCTAGGGTATTCACAAAGTTTTTCTACTATTTGAACTAGTGACCTGGTTTTTGACTGCACATGACCCACTTTCAAACTCATCTGAGATTTTATTAGGAGAATCACTCATGAAGTTTCATGAATGTGAGCTCTAGTGTGTTCACAAGGTTTTCCTACTATTTGACATAGTGACCTAGTTTTTTTACCCGATGTGACCCCCTTTCAAACTCGTCCGAGAATTTTTCAAGACAATCATTCTGACCAAATTTCATTAAGATTGGACTAAAATTATGACCAGAAGTGTTCACAAGCAAATTGTTGACGACGGACATACGCACGACAGACATTCAAGTCTCCCAAAAGCTCACCCTGAGCTAAACCCGAGACTGGTTAGCTTTGCTGGTTATAGAGTTGATATGTGTCCCATTAAAGACCATTTTGTAGTCCGATACCTAAATATTTTGCATTTAATTTGGACATTGTTGATCCAAATCAAAGTTCTCCAAGGATATGCGTGCTCTCTCCTATCTTTTATGAATCACTTTTCATAAACCATCTCTTTAATTGAAAAAGAGATTTGTATGATTTGGTTTAATTTAAGTCTACCTCTATGACCACTCACAAGAAATATCATTCTAAGTTTTTAATGCAAGGGGCAGGGGTGGTTAGCTTAATGCAGAAAGCTCCAAAATCCAATGCACGTATACACGAGGGTGCACACGTACACATATTATTATACACACACTTTTATTACCAAATGGATGTAGGTTAAGGAGAGCGTTACTTGTCAGAGTGGGTAAACAAAAGACAAACATTGACCACTGTTTACAAAAGATCTTCATTTATTCACATAATTATACACTATGCCATATTAAGTGTCTGACATAAAAAAGTCCATCCATGACATCACAACATAAACATCTAGTTACTGACAAATGAATGGCTGGTTCATCAGAAAAAATCCTCATTTTATTCACTGCAAAATCGAATGCTTTTGTATGGTTTCTTGATAATTATATATAAGACGCACAAATTAGGATCTGGTGTAATTCTGACTACTCTCGATTCAAGCAAGCTTTTGCAAAACTATTGACTGAGTGTCAAACAGCCTGGATCCTAATGAGAAGTCGAGTCACTTGGGTTCTCATATGGATCGCGGCTATTTGCAAATGCAGGTCAAGTGACGGATAGCAGAATACATGTACCGGCTAAATCCAAATATTTCAGCACAGAAGAAAAAAACATTAACCCATTACCTCAAAGGCTATTTTTTAGATACAATCTCTGTGAATAAATCTACCGAAAAGGAGCATTAATTAGAGAAAAGGAAAAGTTTAGAATTTTGTAATTTGAAACCATTGTGATAAATGGTTTCACAAAGTGACTTTTACAGAATCGTCAAAAGGCGTCAATATGAGGGAATGGATTAACTGCTTACATGCTGAATTTTTGGAATGGAATGGTCTATCAATGTTTAATGGTAGAGTCGATTCAGTATGAAAGGAGTAAAGTTGTTAGTATTTTGAATGACAAACTGGCAGACCCAGACCATACGCTTCATCCAGGAGCCCTCTGATCTGGGTCTACACTATTTGTGACTGCAAGCTCGTTTCATGCAATCAAATGATTAAATTCCAAATTATGCTCACAGGTTAATTGATATCAATAAGTGTTTGAATCAATACATTGTGCAATGAAACTCCAAGGGAAATAACTATACAGAAACTGTTGAGAAACGAATACTAAGTTATCCTCATGCAATAGCATTCAAATTCAAATCGAGCAAAAGCATAGTATTTTTATTATAACAAGATGTGTTTGTGAAACACAATGTCCCTATATGACCCTTGACCTTGACCTTAATAAGTCACCCCTAAAAATGTTGGCCTTGACAAGTTTGCACATGCATGCAATGGCGACAAAATTATCGCAAACGTTGACAGACAAACCAACCAACAGCAAAAATAATATGCCCCCGGGGAGGGGATGGATAAAAATTGTTAACCATGATCTCAGAAATTTAAAAGTAGATCTAGATCTGAAAATAAAAATAAACACCAAGAATCTTATCTACTCACTCATTTGTCTATGGAAGAAAAACTAGTATTTCATTAATCTTGTTTTAAATAGTTTATAACCCTTTCCCTGATAGGTTCTTTTTGGTTCCAACCTCTTTGAATAAATTTACAGAAAAGAACATTTACTAGAGAAATTTTAGAATTATGGAATTTTGTAACCAATGTGATAAATACAGCATCTGCTCCCATGGGAAAATGCTCTATTTATCGCAATGAATTCAAAAAGTGCCTTTTGCAGTCGTCAATATGAGGGAATGGTTTCAAAGTTGATTTGCTTGCAATTCTTTGCCTCTATAAGCAGATCCATGATCAACTTTGAGAACAGTTTGAACCCAGATGAGATGCTGAGTAACCCTTTTCTCATATAAATGCTTTTTCAGACCCTTTGCAAACTGCACAGATCCAGATTAGACAGCTCCAGTAGGAGCAGCCCAATCAGGGTATGCTGTTTGCTTATGGAATAATATAGATCAGATTCTGTTTCTGCCAAAGAAAAATCGAGGGCTTGGTGCAAAACTATTCTGTGAAGGAGTTAGAATAGTTTTGCACCAAGCCCTCGAAATGAAGATTAAAAAAAAAGGTTAAACAGTGGAATATGTGAGTGCAAATATCAATGATTAATGAATGGGCAACACAAACTCTACAATCATTTAAAATGCCTTTACACACTGTACACAAGTGACGCATTATAAGCAATTAATGACTATATACAGCTAAAATGAACACATTCACGGTAAAATTACAACAATCAAAAGTTTGTATAATACAACCTCTCTTAATCCTTTGCCAGATGAATATTCTTGTAAACAATAACTATGGAGTATGGATATTAATCAGCTAATTTTTTATAATGGCATTATAAACAAGCGGACTATTTTAACTTATTGGACCAGTTTCATTTGGGTCTGCTATTTCCTTATACATTACAGATCTGTTTCTTACAGTTTGCCATGGTAATAAAGTTTCCCTTTATTTCATATTTTGATACAAGAATCAAATTCGAGAATATTTATCAGGTAAAGGGCCAAGTAGATGCAGGAGGCATCCGACTAAGGTATGCTGTGTTTGCTAACTGAATAAGGTAGATCTGATTATACAGACTCTGCCATAACGGAAAGCCAAAAAAGCCCTGTGTCCATATGCCATTACAAAAATTAATGTACAATGTAATTAAAATATATGATGTCTTGATTTCTTACAAGAAAATTCATGGAGTAAAGGGTTAAAACAGTTTTTCTGTATAATTATTCAAACATGAGATTAGTTTTTATGAAAAAGTCCTTATGTCTATATTCAACTCATTGCTTTCTAAGTATGTTTGTGTAATATTTGTCTGCAGCAATTCTGATGGTTTTTCCTTCATTTCTCTTTTTATAAAAAATGCAGCAAGAGTGTAAAACAATTTGAATCCTGATAAGATAACAAGATGAGTTTATCAGCGTCCCATATGGGTCAAAACCATTTGCGTAGTTATCACAATTAACCATGAGCATGCAAAGTTGGTGCTGGCTTATAGCTCTTAGATTCACCAAGTAAGACTTTCATGCAATTTTAATATGGACTCTTTTTTAACCTTTCACCTCATGAAGCTTTATACAAGAATTCAGTCCCTGATCAGATTGCTCCTACAGCAGCTGTCCGATCTGGATCTACTCTGTCTATACAATTTTGAAAAGTGTCTCTACCAGGTAAAGGATTAATTTACTTTAGTCACTGGGCTTGGTTACCCAATAAAACATCTGAGAATAATCAACACATCACTGCAGATAAGGGGCCCAGATAAGATGAACAAATTTAAACATTTTTCCATGATCATTTGCCATTATAAAAGTTACATTATTTAATTACTTATAATGTGAATATTCATGAAGAAAAACTGAATTGAGACCCGTCATGATTATGGTATAAGACATGCAAGATGTTGGAGAGTTGCATCGTACATCACAACATACCATTGCAAAAGCCATTATACAAAACTATTATTCACAATTCAATACTTAAAACAAAATTGGTTGTAACAATTCATTCTTTATCCATAAATACAATTTTATACAACATAGACATTCATTATCATATACAGTAACACCTGCCTCAAGACACAATCAACCCTTTACGTCATACACATGTCTTTGCAAACAGAGTAGACTCAGATCATATGCTCCAACAGGAGACGTCTGATCAGGTCTGCTCTGTTTGCTTATGGAATAATAGACCAGATTCTATGATTTCTGCCCGGGCCTATAATTCCTGTGTTCATATACCATTATAAAACTTCATCAATTAGTATTCATGATGCCAATACATGTATTTTTTTACATGAATATTCAAGATAGTGGCTCCTATAGGAGTTTTCTTCATGAATTTTGCCCTGCATTAAGCAACCACCTTAATTTCTAAAACTCCTATGCTGAATGAATGGCTGCCTAGGACAGGTTATGCTGTAATTTTCTAGTGTTGAGAATATATTACTATGATAAATCGTTTAGAACCTGATGTATGATATTCCGTAAGCAAAACCAGAGAAGACCCTGATCAGAGAGATCCTAAAGGAGCTGTCCGATCTGGGTCTACTCTTGCAGAGGCGTATCTCATAAAGGGTTAAAGAGATTCTGAATACCAAAATTCTTTGTACATTTGCAGGAACTTTGTGATAGCCATTGCAAACAGTTTGCATCTAAATGAGACAAGTATTTCAGTGTCTATGAAGAAGCCTTACTGTTACATCATGGATTATGATAATTGCGTAGGTAAGAATTTTATCTACAGAAGGCTATAACTTGCTGCCATAGGCAAATCTGTGATAAACTCTGACAGTCAACAAGTTGGATTCAGATGAGAGACCAAGTTACTCCGCTTCTCATCAGGCTCTAAACTGTTTAACACTGAGATTTTTTTTAACCCTTTCCTTCATGTCAATGCCTTTTCAAACAGGAGCTGTTTTATCATCATCAGTGTGTGCTCTGTTTGCTTATGAAATTATAATAAATGTACAGTTTCTACAAATACCAAAAACTCTCACATATGCATGTCATTATAAAAAATACAGCTAATAAATATTCATGTCATTATTTCTTATATGAATATGCAACAGGATAAGGGTTAAAAGAAACTGTTGAAACCTCAATTTTCAAACCTGAAGCGGAAGACAAACTTAGCAGACAAAATTCAACTGCTTAACCCATTACTCCATAAACACCAAGTTTTTGTAAACAGATTAAACCAAGATCAGTCTGATCAGGGTATGCTCATCAAATAATAGGTATGAGTCTACAGTTTCTGTCATGATAAAAAAATCCCTTTGTTCATAATATCATTATAAAAAATCATCTAATTAATATTCATGATGTCATTTCTTACATGAATATTCATGGAGTAAAGGGTTACGAGCATCAACACTGAAGTATTCATGAAAATGTATGTATACATATTTACATCAAGACCCATTCTACAGCTAATATACTTTGTTTAAAACATAAAAACATTTAATAATGATAGTACTATATACAGAATGATAAAAATGGCCACACTCACATCCTTCTGACCAAAACCATCTCCAGCATGCACAGCTTATTACGTTCATGCCCTAAACCTGTTACTCCATATATATAGAGTTTCACACATTTGCAGAGGTAACCTAATCAGACAGCTCCTGTAGGAGCAGTCTGAGTCCAAGCTTATAAAGCTTTTTAGTCGAGTCAGAGTTCATTCTCAAGCATTTGATTGGTCAGATTTGAGTTCTCAAACTTTTGATTGGTCAGATTTGAGCCAAAGGCTCAAATCTGACCAATCAAAAACTTGAGATCGAACTCAGACTCAACTTAAAGTTTTATAAGCATGGACCCTGATCAGGGTGTACTCTGTTTGCTAATAAAATAATATCAATCTGATTTTAGAGTTTCTGGATTGGCCAAAAATTCCTGTACTCAAAATCATCTAATTAATCTCCATGACGACATTATATTAATATATCCTACATTAATATTCCCTAGGTAAAAGGTTTATACATATTTATACCATTCTCGAAATTATAAATTTTAAACACTTAAATTTTGAAACAGTATGCCCTAAGCATGCACTTTAACCTATAATTTTGACCTTTCATTGTGAATTTAACCTTGACATGCCATGATGGTATCACCTAAAAGCTGCAACTTCATAAGAAGAGTATACATGCCAAGTAAGGTTATGTTAATAATAGTTTTAAAAGTTCAGAAAGACCAAAACTACAGACATGCCAAACTACAATATTCCTAGATCATAGGGACATAATTATAACAAAATAGATTCATATCATATGCTAACTAATCCTTTAAATCTTTTCCATCACTTTTGTTCCAGATGAGATGCCAAGTAACTTAGCAACTGATCAGGATCCAAACTGATTGATGCTCTGATGTTATTTTGTTTTTTTAAACCCTTTCCCTGTTGAATATTCATGTAGAAAATAGTAGAGTCATGAATATTTATTAGTTGAAATTTTATAATGTAAAATATTAAAGGGAAGTTTTTGCTTTGACAAAAACTGCAGAATTAGATCTATATCATGTCATAAACAAACAAACAGAGCAGACCCTGATCAGACAGCTCCAACAGGAGCTGTCTGATCTGGTTCTACTCTGTAAAGACGTGAAAAAATGTTTATATGAAGAAAAGGGGTAACAGAAATAGGAACTCCAGATATTTTGCAGCTGATATTACTCAAGTTTGACAGGGTTAACTATTTCTCCAATGAACATTTATGCATGAATTGAAGACTTTCTGAACTTATTTTTTACCGTAAAACTTTTGAGGGAATTTTTGGCTTAGACAATAAGCAAACAGAGCAGCCCTGATCAGACATTTCCTACAGCAGCTGTCTGATCAGGGTCTACTGTTTCCGTAAGAGAAAGATTTAAAATTGTTACATAAATCTTAGAATAAAGTAGTTTAACTTTGATGTATCAATCTCTTCCACATGAGGAGAGGCAGCACACTGGAGCTGGTTTTGACCAGTATCCTTTCACCGTTTCCTATGTAAATGCATTTCAACCTCTCTTACAGACATTTCTTGAGACAACACATAACACAGCACCATAGGTAAGAGGCATGTTGTTCTAATCTCTCCTCAAAATCCGAATTTGTATGCACTCATTAAATAACTCCCTTAAAATGCAACTGTAATGAGAACAAACAAGGACGGGTTTGTGTGGAACAGTGCAAAGAAAATGTTTATCAAGACCAAGAAATAAAAAGGTCTATATTCAAATACTAAAATAAGTTTTTCTCCACCAATCCCTATGTTGTGACCAGTCTTTAGAATCCTCTCTATGTGACCACTCTTTAGAATCCTCTCTATGAGGCGTTTCTAAAGAGTGGTCACGGCACAGGGTTTGGTGGAGAAATGAGAATATTTTAATTTACGTATCTTATCTGGACCTGTTTATCATAGATGTTCAAACTACACCTCTTATCTAGAGCACTGGCATGACCCAGCTTTATCTGATCTGTAGGCATTGTTTTCTCCACCAAATCTGAAATTGTAATATCTTGAGCAAACAGAACAACTGATTCTGAGAATTGTTCGTGGGAATTCTAGTAACTGTTAAAAAGATAAAGATTGGTTGATAAGTAGGATATTTACAATAAAATCTCTCTTAAACCTTTACTCCATGAATATTCATGTAAGATGTAAGGACATCATGAATATTAATTTGCTTAAAATCTATAAAACTAATTAAACTATAAAAGCTTATGAACAAGGAATGTTTTGGTAATGGTAAAAACTGTAGAATCAGATCTACAGAATTCCATAAGAAAACAGCAGATCTTGATCAAACGGCTCCTAATCAACGTTGTTTGCACTCTGTTCGTTATCTATGGAGTTAATCAACCACTCAAAGGTCTTGTTTGTATGTTTCTAAGACAGTGGTTGCATTAAGCAGTCACCTGCTTTTAGGACTCCTATTTTTATTCAGTCAGTGCTTGTTTACAACAGGTTTTACTGTATATAGGGCCAGTCCTCTTAACCCTTTATTCAACAAATAACCTTTTGCAAATATAGAAGATCCAGATCAGCTGTCTGATCAGGGTCTGCTCCGTTTGTTTATGGAACTGTATATATCTGCTATTACAGTTTCTGCCATTGCCAAAAAATCCTGTGTTCATTTGTATCATATTCACGATAATATTTCTTACATGAACATGCATGCAGTAAAAGGTTAAAACAAGTTTTATTGTATACAGAGCCATGCACCTCTTTAAAAGAGTTCTACAGACACTGTGAATACAGTAGCTGTACCCTGTACTGGTACAATGCTGTCCACCCAGTAGCTGCCTCAATGGCACAAAGTCCGAGATCAGTCACAACTTAACTCCCACACCATGCAGCACTTTTCATGAGATAATCTGGAAGGAGAGAGCAAGCTATTAGACAACATACATGTTATTACATTTTGTAACACACTGTCATCCTGTAAAATATGGTCTCACAAACTGTTATTTCATTTGTATTTGAAAACAGCTGGGGTCCTGATGAAAAGCAAAACGCAATAGATCGAGATCAGACGGTTTCTATATAGGTTTTCTGGGTCTACTGCTTGCAATGGCTTATCTATCTGGGAGAGACTTTATGCATATCAAAAGTAATGCAGAAAGCTTCCATTTCTTTTGGACTGCATTTAGCTGAGGTAGTACCACCTGTATCAAAATCCAGAATTAACTTTCTTGTAGGTGTTCTTTGTAGAGATATTCTACTAGTAAAGAAACCAGAGATGAAATCAAAATTAAACTTTTTTAAACTTCTTTTCATTCCTTGAGAATACCAAAGAGCATAGACATGTAATATTGTTTCTCTGTTTGCGAAACTATTGTAATGAAATATAACTCTGAGTCCAACGATGTTAAATTTTAACCCCTTTCCCTGTTGAATATTTATGTTAAATATAAGGACAGATCTTCCGTTTGAATATGAAAGAAAGGGTTAAACAAGAGATGTTTGTAAAACATGTATACCCCCCAGACCCCCTGACCTTTGATCTAGTGACCTCAACTATAGAGGTCATCTAGCGGTCATGACTAATCACCACAGCAACTTTGAAGATCCTAAGCCAAACCACTGATCATTTATTGATCTGAAAACATTTCACATATTAAGGTCATGGTGACCTTGACCTTTGACCTAGTGATCTCAACAACTATAGGGGTCATCTAGTGGTCACGACCAACTACCACAGCAAGTTTGAAGATCCCGACCCAAACCATTGAGCAGTTATTAATTGGAAACCATTTCATCAGTTAAGGTCATGATGACCTTGACCTTTGATCTAGTGACCTCAAAATCAATAGGGATCATCTAGTTGTCATGACCAACCACCACAGCAAGTTTGAAGATTCTAAGCCAAACCCTTGAGCAGTTATTGATCGCAAAACATTTCACCAGTTAAGGTCATGGTGACCTTGACCTTTGACCTAGTGACCTCAAAATCAATAGGGGGTATCTATTGGTCATGACCAACCACCACAGCAAGTTTGAAGATCCTAAGCCAAACCCTTGAGCAGTTATTGATCGCAAACCATTTCACCAGTTAAGGTCATGGTGACCTTGACCTTTGACCTAGTGACCTAAAAAACAATAGGGGTCATCCAGTTGTCATGACCAACCACCTAAGCAAATTTGAAGGTCCTAAGCCAAACCCTTGAGCAGTTATTGATCAGAAACCATTTTACCAGTTAAGGTCATGGTGACCTTGACCTTTGACCTAGTGACCTCAAAATCAATAGGGGTCATCCAGTGGTCATGACCAACTACCACAACAAATTAGAAGATCCTAAGCCAAACCCTTGAGCAGTTATTGATCAGAAACCATTTTACAAGTTAAGGTCATGGTGACCTTGACCTTTGACCTAAAATACAATAGGGGTCATCCAGTTGTCATGACCAACTACCGCAGCAATATTGAAGATTCTAAGCCAAACCCTTGAGCAGTTATTGATCGCAAACCATTTCACCAGTTAAGAGCATGGTGACCTTAACCTTTGACCTAGTGACCTAAAAAACGATAGGGGTCATCTAGTGGTCATTACCAACCACCACAGCAAATTTGAAGATCCTAGGCCAAACCCTTGAGCAGTTATTGATCGCAAACCATTTCACCCTTTAAGGTCACGGTGACCTTGACCTTTGACCTAAAAAACAATAGGACTCATCTAGTTGTCATGACCAACCACCTAAGCAAATTTGAAGGTCCTAAGCCAAACCCTTGAGCAGTTATTGATCAGAAACCATTTTACCAGTTAAGGTCATGGTGACCTTGACCTTTGACCTAGTGACCTCAAAATCAATAGGGGTCATCCAGTGGTCATGACCAACTACCACAGCAAGTTTGAAGATTCTAAGCTAAATCCTTGAGCAGTTATTGATCGGAAACCATTTAACCATTTAAGGTCATGGTGACCTTGACCTTTGACCTAGTGACCTCAAAATCAATAGCGGTCATCTAGTGGTCATGATGAACCACTACAGCAAGTTTGAAGATCCCAAGCCAAACCCTTGAGCAGTTATTGATCGGAAACTATTTCACCATTTAAGGTCATGGTGACCTTGACCTTTGACCTAGTGACCTCAAAAACAATAGGGGTCATCTACTTGTCATGACCAACCACCACAGCAAGTTTGAAGATTCTAGGACAAGTCGTTTATTAGTTATCATTCGGAAACCATCGATCTACCGACCGACCGACCGACATGTGCAAAGCAATATATTTACATTCGCCCTGCAACGTCCTTATATAACCTTATTCTAAAAAGAAAGTTGCATAATCTCATGAACACCGGAAGCACGTCATTCATTTCTTAAATATAAGAAATACAATGGAATATAAATATAAGAAATAAATGACGTGCTCCCGGTGTTCATGGGTTATGCAACACATAGCTTTACGAGCAAAGATTCATGTGAAGCCCTTCGGGCTTCACTAACTTTGCTCGTAAAGCTATGCGTTGCATAACCTCATGAACACCGGAAGCACGTCATTCATTTCTTAAATACCCCCATTTTTTCAAAAGGGGGGTATAATAATATACACAACAAAGGTCAATGTCTCAACTAATAACACCAAGGCTACAATCTAAAGTTCTTTTTTGTCTAAACACAAAAATAGCTAATAGTAATACGAAATTGAGAACTTTTTACCTTTTTTTTTCATGCATACATACCTGTTTGACTGTGTTTTTGATGAATTCCTTCTTGTCTGACAAGTCATGTGATGGATATTTAGCATAAACCTGCAAATAGATAACTTGACTGTAATCCTAATGCTTGATTATGGGAGGTATATTTGAATAAATCTTGTTCAGAATCTACATGGCATTAGCAATTTAATTCTTATAGAGTATCAGGGGCTCATTTAACGACAGATTGTACGACTGAAATCATTGTCATATCTAATATACAACGATCCCAACTGGAAGTTGTGACCGTCCTATCTTAGAACTTATGATAATTTTTTGTTATACATAGTGTCAGAGTCGTTATCAGCGATTCATTTTGGTGTGCGCCCTGCGTAAAATAAGCAAATAATTTTGTCAGGACGCATTGAACGTTGACATGCGAGTCCCCAGGACACAATGCCAAAAAAATCGCTAAAAAACATTCCTTGAACTCCAAAACAAACAATAAGTACAAGTCATTTTCCCATCAATGCTGGGTCAAGCATTTTTTAGTCTGGATCATCTAGACGTTTATCTGATCCTACATCAATAATGAGCGGCTGAATGATTGAGACTAGACCGATGGTAATAGTACTAAGACACCGGTAGTCTCGACCAATCGCTGCTCTTGGTTCTCGATGTAAAAGCCTGGATGACGGTCACTTCTGAAACTGTCAACAAGTTTTCATGACACCAGGTCGGTGAAGAGAAAACTACTACTAGTAGTATCTGTTTCTATACGTCGTAGAATCCTATATATAGGCTTTTACACGACAGAGTAGTAATGCAAAACAGTCTGAAAACACTGAACGTGAAGTTCTTTCACAGACTCCGACTGCTGCCAGTGTGCATTTGCAGTGTTAATTTCGAGGATGAAGCTGAAGCTACGGATTGAAACTTGAGTTCATCCCGTCTTAAACATAATGGGTCATTGTTAAAAGTGTTAAATGTTTTATTACAATTTGTTTCATACTATTTGATAAAAACTTACTGTGACTCATTCATTTGGTTTGGGACTCATTGTTTCAAAATACGCGAGTCCAAAGGACCCATAATGTCAGATTTCAAAATGAATCACTGCTTTATTGCTGCACATTAAAATATGCAACAATTTCAGTGAAAAGTAGCAATTGTTATAAATTAGCACTTCCATCAATTTTGGCTGTACTTCCTTTAAAAACATGGGTCCAAAATCAAAATATTTGATGCAAAGTATCAATGTCAAGCCCTAGTATGGAAAACATTAACAAGTATTCGAAGGAATGCATGTTGTGTCACCTGCTGGATGAAGTGTTAGTAAAAAAAAAAAGAAAGAAAAAAAAAAAAAAAAAAAAAAGTCATGTGACAAACAGACAGGCGGATAGACAGACTACAGAAAAGTGATCCTTAAGTGACACACTGCCTATCAGCTGGTGACACAATCAGAAGATTATTCAACATTTTGGTGACACTGACTCTTCACTCCATGAATATTCATGCAAGATACACTAACGTCATGAAAATTAATTAAATTCCTTTTTATAACAGTATATAAACATGGCCATGGAACAAAATGTAATCATATCTAGATTGAATGATAAGCAAACAGTGCAATTCCTGATCAGACGACTCCTACATGAGTGATCCGATCTGGGTCTACTCTGCTTGCAAAGAAAGGTATATATATATATATATATATAGAGTAAAGGGCTAAAAATATTTTTTGTACATAACAAACTGTCATGTGCAAAATTACACTGAATTCCACGGACACAATAAGTTTGGTTCAAAATCATACATATGTATGCAATCAATACCAATCACGGAGAAGTGCCCTTCAGGAGAAGTTGTAACAAGTATGACAAACAGACTGCAAGAAGGTACCACAGAAATTAACTCACTGGAGTTTGTAAGTCTTAATCTATGTTAAGCATATCCCTCATATGAACGTATTTTCATGCAGGGGTCTGCCCTGTTTGTGAAAGGAATTTGATAGATCTCTTTCTTTAGTTTCTAAAATGGCTACAAAATTCCATCGTCCATATTTCATTATAACTATTTTGTCCATGAATATTCAGTAGGTATTGAAATTTGGACTAAATATTATTTGGACATAAAAGGATTAAGCCAGGTCATTGATCACTATAGCTACTCACATCTTTCAAAACAGTTTTCATTGTGACCTCTTCCAGGTTGGCATTTTCCAGCATCTTCTTCACTACGTCCTTTAACTCCTCATTCTAAAAGAAACACAGCTTCAAATGACTGTTTCACCCTTTACTTCATAGAGATGCCTTTTACGTCTTTGCAAACAGAGTAAACCCAGATCAGGCAGCTGTCTCTAATCAGGGTCTGCTCTGTTTGCTTATATTATAAGATACAGAATATCTACTGTTAACCTCGGTAATAAATGTTTTATATTTCATATATTTTATATTTCTGATACAAGAATTTACCTAAATAATATTCTTAATGGGCTTTGTCATAATTGAATATTCATAATGCAAAGCATTAACTCTCTGTCCTCTTCTTAACCCATTCCCACTTCGGCTATTTCTAGACCTTACCTCTTTGATTAACTCTACCAAAAAGGAGCATTAACTAAAGAAAAGGAAATTTTCAGAATTGTGTAGTTTTGAAACCATTGTGACAAGGCAGTCCAAAGGACAGCTATATCCCCCACCGCCGCCACCTAAATTAAGACATTGACCTGGGTTTTAACGTGGTTGACATTCAACCTTCCAGTTGTTAAGAAATAGGATGCGGAAACAAATATAATGGAAACTGAAGGTAAGAACATGACTTTCAAATGTGACCTTGACCTTGAGCCGACATGACTGCCACATGTGTTCTGCACATCATCTCAATTCGGTTAATATTTGACTCAAGTTTTATGAAAATCCTTCAAATGGTTTAGAAGATATGGAGCGGACATGAAATGTAATGGAAATTGAAGATTAAATCACTTGGCCTTCAAATGTGACCTTGACCTTGAGCCAGCATGACTGCCACATATGTTCTGCACATTATCTCAACGTGGTTAACCTTTGAGGCAAGTTTCTTGAAAATCCTTCAAGGGGTATAGGAGATAACGAAACTATAATGGAAATTGAAGGTAAGAACACTTGATCTTCAAATGTGACCTTGACCTTGAGCCGACATGACTGGCACATGTATTCTGCATATCGCCTCAATTTAGCTAACATTTAACTAAACTTTTATGAAAATCCTTCAAAGGCTTTAGAAGATATGGAGCGGACACGAAAATGTAACGGAAATTAAAGGTTAGAACACTTGATCTTCAAACGTGACCTTGACCTTGAGCCAACATGACTGCCGCATGTGTTCTGCACATCGTCTCAATTCATTTAATAATTGACTCAAGTTTTATGAAAATCCTTCAAAGGGTTTAGAAGATATGGAGCGGACATGAAACTGTAATGGCAACTGAAGGTTTAAACACTTGACCTTCAAATGTGACCTTGAACTTGAGCCGACATGACTGCCACATGTGTTCTGCACATCGTCTTAATTTGGTCAATATTTGACTCAAGCTTTATGAAAATCCTTCAAATGGTTTAGAAGATATGGAGCAGACACAAAATGTAATGGAAATTGAAGATTTAATCACTTGGCCTTCAAATGTGACCTTGACCTGACATGACTGCCACATATGTTCTGCACATTGTCTCAACATGGTTTACATTTGAGGCAAGTTTCTTGAAAATCCTTCAAGGGGTATAGGAGATAACGAGGCTATAATGGAAATTGAAGGTAAGAACACTTGATCTTCAAATGTGACCTTGACCTTGAGCCGACATGACTGGCACATGTGTTCTGCACATCGTCTCAATTTAGCTAACATTTAACTAAACTTTTATGAAAATCCTTCAAAGGCTTTAGAAGATATGGAGCGGACACGAAAATGTAACGGAAATTAAAGGTTAGAACACTTGACCTTCAAACGTGACCTTGACCTTGAGCCAACATGACTGCCGCATGGGTTCTGCACATCGTCTCAATTCATTTAATATTTCATTCAAGTTTTATGAAAATCTTTCAAAGGGTTTAGAAGATATGGAGCGGACACGAAACTGTAATGGCAACTGAAGGTTTAAACACTTGACCTTCAAATGTGACCTTGAACTTGAGCCGACATGACTGCCACATGTGTTCTGCACATCGTCTGAATTTGGTTAACATTTGACTCAAGTTTTATGAAAATCCTTCAAAGGGTTTAGAAGATATGGAGTGGACACAAAAATGCAATGGAAATTGAAGGTTAAAACCCTTGACCTTCAAATGTGACCTTGACCTTGAGCCGACATATCTGCCACATATGTTCTGCACATCGTCTGAACTTGATTAACATTTGAGGCAAGTTTCTTGAAAATCCTTCAAGGGGTATAGGAGATATGGAGCGGACACGAAATTGTTACGGACAGACGGACAGACAGACGGACGGACGGACGGACAGACGAAGGCCATTCCTATAACCCCCCTCCGCTATGCGGTGGGGGATAATAAATAGAGCATTTGCTCCTGAGGAGCAAATGCTCTTTTTATCACAATGGTTTCATAAAGTGACTTTTACAGAAGCGTCAAAAGGCGTCAATATGCGGGAATGGGTTAAAGTAATTATATGCAACTTTGTACCTACAAAGCCTTAAAAAAACCCACCAAGATCATAGTGTCAGACAAAGTTTGGATCCTGATATCTACTTGCTTGGCATCTAATCTGGATCCACAATGCTTGCATAGAATAATCATGAATTCACCACCAGTGTGCAGTTTACAGCCTGAAACCTGACAATGAATTGATGTTACCAGATTCAATCACTTACAGTGGGTGGTCCTTTTGATTTAACCTTGGCCTGTAAAGGCTCGTCATCATCGGAAGAGGAGCTGATATCAGAAATATCGTCATCTACGGTTACTTCTGGAAAGGTATAAACTTTCAAAGTCAATGTTTGCTCAACTATATTTCAGTCACTGAAGATATTTTTATAAAAACTATTATTCCTAAAGCACAACCGTATTCATACTTTTTTCCCCCAAATCATTATTTACATGATTTAAATAGGAAATTTTTTCACATCATAGGCCTGAAATCTGCAATTAACTCTGTAATCAAGAGAAACCTTTTTGATGCCTTTACAAACAGAATAGAATAAAATAAGATGCCTCTCAGGGAGCCGTCTGATCATGGTCTGCTGTTAACTAATAAAATATTTGATCTGATTCTATACCAGTTGGCATAGCTATGTATTCACCATATGTTACATAAAAATATAGAATATTTAATTGCTGTTCATATTAATGGTTGGGACTGCCCTGAGTATTCATAGTGTAAAGGGTTGATAGCAAGCTTCATGGCCAAATCCCGATAAACATCTCCTATCTTTATAGAACTCTTGATACAAATGTCAATATACCTTTCTTTTTTTTCACAGGTGTAGCCTTTTTCTTGGGTGTAGGGGCTTTCTTGGGTTTAGGAGGGGCCTTCTCCTTTTGTTTCTTTTCTTTAGGTGTTGCTTTTGGAGTTGCTTTCTTTGCCTTCTTTTTAGGTGGTGCCTGGAAAGAAATTGAACATAAAAACAAATTGCTTACAAAGACGAAATTTGCACACAAAAGAATCTACTTTAGATAATAGTCAACAATGTGACTGACTGCCTCAAGGACCTCATGAAAACTTACTGCAAACATACATATATATATATATAAATATTCATGGAACTTGCATTAATCCTTAGCCTGATTGAGGTGCCTTTGCAAACAGTAAACCCAGATCAGATAGCTCCTGCAAAGATTGTTATGAATTGATCATTTTTTATTTATTTATTTTTTATTTCAGGCCCTGCAGCGAGGGACCCCATCTATTTTCCCCGTCCTTTTGATGTGTGAGGGTCGGAGAACCATCCCCCTCCACATCTTACAAACCTGCATACAAAACATAAATTTACAAGCAGTAAAGAATGGATATCGTACATATAACGAATATAACGATAACAACGTTTAAATGTTAAGCTAGTGTTAGACATAAGGCTCTCATCTTACTAGTTTTGGTTCAAATCTTTTATGATACTTTTAATCTTTTTGTCTAAGAACAATCATTCAAAGGCAGTCGCTGCAAGAACCTGTTCAGCTGAATTATAATATTAACATACTGAACAAAGAAAATGATAACAAAATTATAATAAAAAAGAAAAAATTATGAATTGATAAATAATATAAAAGTTTATTCTTCAGATGAGACATTAAGATTAGGTTTAACAAGATGTGTTTGTGAAACACTATGCCCCCTCATATATTTGGCCTCTGACCTTGACCTTGACATGTCACCCCTCAAAATGTGCAGCCTCATGAGATACACAAGCATGCCAAATATCAAGTCTCTATCTCTACTGGTCCAAAAGTTATGGCCAATGTTAAAGTCGGCGATTTGACCCATATATTTGACCTCTGACCGTGAAGGATGACCTTGACCATGACACGTCACCCCTCAAAATGTGCGGCTTCATGAGATACATATGTATGCCAAATATCAAGTCTCTAATCTATACTGGCTCAAAAGTTATGACCAATGTTAAAGTTGCTGACAAACAAACAGACAGACAGGGCAAAAACAATATGCCCCCCGACTATCGTCTATGGGGGCATAAAAAGATAGATCACCATTGGTATTGATATTGTTTCGTCAGTACACTACCGGTATGGTATGGTATCATTTCATTCATAACTGTATCCAACCCTAGTCATCATTCATATCAATTAGACTATTTTTCATTATGTCATATGAACACAGGACATTTTGGCTCAGGCAGAAACTGCAGGGTTAGATCTATATTATACCACATGCAAACAGGGCAGACCATAATCAGGCAGCTCCAATAGGAGCCATCTGATCTACTCTGCTTGCAAAGGCAGGATTTTTTCTCTGTATGAAAGAAAGGGTTAAAAAGTGTCCTTACTGCAACTTTCAAAATACAGTCTAACCTGTTTCAGCGGCCACACTGATTCATTTTGAAATTTGACATTATGGGTCCTTGGGACTCACATATTTTGAAACAATGAGTCCCTAACAAAATGAATGAGTCACAGTAAGTTTTGATCAAATATTATGAAACAATGTGCAAAAGAACAGTAACACTTTAAGGGAACAAAAATTCACTTGTCCACTCGTCCTGCGTGTAATTTTCTCTTCTTTGTCTATATTGCAGGACTAGTGAGTATTTTGCAGTGCCTTCTTTGTCTATATTGCAGGACGAGTGAGTATTTTGCAGTGCCTTCTTTGTCTATATTGCAGGACGAGTGAGTATTTTGCAGTGCCTTCTTTGTCTATATTGCAGGACGAGTGAATTTTTAAAAGAAGGTTTGTGCCCTGACTTTTAACAATGACCCATTATGACAGTAGCTTCAGTTTCATCGTTGAAATTAACACTGTACTAATGCGCAATGGCAGCAATGGGAGTCTGTGAAAAAACATCACGTTCAGTGTTTTCAGGCTGTTTTGCATTACTACTATTAGTAGTTTTCTCTTCACCCACCTGATTCACTTAACTTGTGCTACTGCTAGGACTCAGTGTTTTATCAAAAAAGACTTTCAATGTCTTTTGGTTGTTATTTAGGTCTATTTTTGGTTACTTTTTGGTGGTATGAAAACTTGTTGACAATTTCAGAAGTGACCGTCATCCAGGCTTTTACATCGAGAACCAAGAGCAGCGATTGGTCGAGACTACCGTTGCTTTAGTACTTTTTACCATCTGTCTAGTCTCAATCATTCAGCCGCTCATTATCGAAGTAGGATCAGATAAACGTCTAGCTGATCCTGACTAAAAAATGCCTGACCCAGCATTGATGCGAAAATGACTCAAACTTATTGTTTGTTTGAGTTGTAGGATTGTTTTTGAAGTGATTTTTTTTTAATTGCGTCCTGGGGACTCACATGTTGACGTTCAATGCATCCTGACGAAATTATTTGCATATATTTTACACAGGACGCACACCAAAATGAATCCCTGCGGTCACCTTGTATTAGCGGCAACACTGCAGGACCCTCCCAATGAAAAACACTATATATTACACCTGGTATAAAAGGTCACCTGCCTAACGCGGCCAGTCTATTTCATCCCAAATGGCATATACACACTGACGTAAGCGACCAGGTGTTCTACAAATGTAAAGCGTGTTAATAATTTTCATGGCTAGCGATCGGCAACAGCAGACATTTTGTCACCTTTCAACGCATGCAACTGTCATGACCTATTTGGTCCCCTTATTCAATTATCAGTCCTTTTGTTTGTTTACAAGAATATCGGTTGTTCACACCATGTTAATTGGGGTCAACCCGCCTTAGAATTCCCCCAGATGTACGCGAACGGAATATTCGGGAAACCTGTCGTTACAAACATGGCTACGTCGTTTACAAGATTCACCCCGTAGGCAAATTTGATAAATACTGGCACATGTATTACTCAAATGAGAGAACTGACACTTATGGATAAGGGACAAAATGGATGAAGAACCAAACAAGGCAATTCATTCGATATAACTTGCAATTATTATGGGGCACTTTAGGTCAGAACCATCTGATCAATATCAATTAGTATACATGTATACACATAATACATGTCTCCATTTATAATTACTGGAAAGTATGTTTGGTAATCTACACCTGGTTTTGGCGGTCTCCTGCTGTAAGCCGTCAAAGTGGCCACTTCCCTAGTAGACTGACCACTTACAGCAGATTTGACTATAAAACCAAACTGAGCCAAACTCACCTCTACCTCCTCTTCCTCACTCTCCTCCGACTCAGAGTCTTCTTTATCATCCTCGTCTTCGTCATCATCTTTAGTATGATCCTCGGCATCGTCATCATCATCGATGTTATCATCATCTTCATCATCATCATCAGCTGTGGCCTTGCTCTTCTTGGTCTTAGTTTTTGTTTTTTTGGTCCTTTTTTTCTTTTCCTTTGAATCACCTTTACCCTTTTTTGACCCTGAAGCAAGAATGTTCATGCTACATCATGTTTATTATTTCGCTCTAAACATTATTCTTTCTATAGATAGTACGAAATTCGCTATAACTTATGACTGGCACACGACTGTTCAAAACTTTATTATACTGTATTTCAGACATGCCAACGAATATGCGTAACGATCAAACTCCCAAACTGTACATCATTCATCTAACTCATTTGTGAATTTAAGAAATCAGTCATTTGCTTTTGAACAAAGGATGATGTTTGACATGTGCCAAATTTTACTTACCTTGTAAAATAATTATAAATCCGAATTCATTTTAGTTAACACGATATATATACAAACAGGCAATTTAATGTTGTAGCCAATTGTTTCTCTGCTAAAGGGCATTCTAAACCTTTATTTGCACTGTATCAAAGGTCAAATTTTAGCTGCACATCGTATGACATAATGTGGAGTTTGTTTCAACTTCTTTCAGTGGTAATGTTTACAATCTTCATTGCTGTGCTTTTTTCCTCAAATGTATCGAAAATTGCATGTAAAAACACACCTTGGTTTAAAACTTTGAAATACTTTCTAACCCAGCCCCATGGTTATTAAAAATTGTGCATGAGTTTGAGATCATTCTCAGGTATATGATTGGTCAATAATCTGACAAATAAGATACTTGAGAATGATCTCAGACTCAGATTTATAAGTTTTATAACCTGACTCTGAAGACATACTCAATTCAACCTACTTTTGCGTTTTTGAGGCACCTTTCTTCCAGAGTCCTTGGGCTTTAACAGCCAATCCATCAGTCTTTCACACAGATCATCCTTGGTTCCATTCCTTGGCACATCTAACATCTCACAGATCTGTTTCACTGTCTTTGTGTGGAATTTGCTAAAACAATCAATAAGAACAAAACTATTAGAACTTTCTAAACCATTTACCTGATGAATATTAATGAGACTGAGCCAATTTTGTTTATTAACCCTTTCCCAAGAGCTACAGATAACGGTACGTACTCAAATACTAGAATCGTCATTTCTCCACCAAACTCTATGTTGTGACCACTCTTTAGAATCGTCTCGAATAATCGTCACATAATCATGTGGTTCCTACCAGTTATATTTATTGTATATCTATTGCATATCTCTCATCGACAGTGTAGATAATCATGTGGTTCCTACCGGTTAGTGATTTCATATCGATTTTATATCTATTGCATATCTCTCATTGACTGGATGGACAATCATGTGGTTCCTTCCAGTTAGTGACCGGATGGATAATCATGCATTTCCTTCAAGCTAGTGATTTTATATCAATTGTATATCTTTCATTGTCTGGACAGATAATCAGGCGGTTCGTTCCGATTAGTGATTTCATCTATGTGCAGCGCTTTTGAATGCACATATCCTGTGTGAAAAGAGCGCTACAGTACAGATCCATTATATCGCGGAAGTTGGGGTCCACTGAATGAAATTCGCGATGTGATCAGATCGCGATATAGCTCAATTCTGAGCTGAACCAAATTCAACATGTATTTCCATTGCCAAACTCTATTGTTATCATTTTCATGCAATAAACATGGTTTCATGATTGTATACCTTGTTTTTTCTTGTGAAAACCAGTCCTTATATGTACTGTCATACCTAGCATCAGCGTGTTCATGTGTATTATAGCAATTGCAACATTTCGTATTGACAGCGGCAGCCATTTTGAAGAACATTTGGCGTGTGTATCACCTATTCGTGAAAGTCACACTAAATTCGTGTTCAGCGAACTGAACGCGGATAAAATGTGATTTTCTAGGTTATATGTAAGAAATAAGTATAGGTAAGTGAAATAACAACGAAATCGATTTACAGTTCACAATTTTAATTTCATAATTGAGAAATTCTTTCTCTTCTTGGCCGACATGGTCTGGAGTACGTTGTTATCTGGTACGAATCGCAGTGGAAGTAAGCGTCTGGTAGATGTGTAGATGCTTGGTATCAAAATGTGAATGACTGTGGTAATCTCTCCACTGCTATAAATATGGATGAATTGATGTGATGGTTATAACTCAATCAGGTTTGTTTGCTAATTAATGCTCAAAAATGAGCGAAACTTGACATGCGCTTGTTCACTCAGCATTGTTTGTTTGTTAGTGTCACACCTCTGTCACCGACGCAGCGTGTTGACACGCAGCGCGATAACAAGTCCAATAGATGGTGTTAATTGACACTGATTACGCAATTATAGCGACCTGTAAATGAAAAATATAATTCTTAAACATACAGAAATTATTGCTACTCAGCTTTTATTGACTTTAGTATGCATGTATAGGAAAAAAACCGGGTCCAAGCCGTGACAGCGATATATTGGCTTTCGCGAAATAGCGGAATGCGAAGTAATGGAGCTACACTGTATATAAATATGGTATAATAATAAATAGCTAGAGGTTTTGTCACAAAAACGGATGTCTCCCCTCTAATAAAAACAATATGTAAAGGGAAATCACTAAAAATGTTATGGACTTGATGATTGATACTTCCCCTCATTATGCGCTTTCCACACATTTTTCAAGAAATAAATGATAACAGCTAATAACTCCAAAAATATTGATACCAAAGTTATGGCCCTTGTGCATGACACTTACTTTCATCATGCTCTTTCCGTAAATGAAATGTCATTCCAATAGCATCAGTTGAACAGGAGTTATTGATCGGACAAAAAATGTAACAAAGGGCAATAACTCCAAAAGTATTGAAGCCATAGTTATGGCTCTTGTTCATGACACTTTCTCTCAACATGCTCTTTCCATGTATGAAGTTTCAATACAATGGCAAGAGCCATGTAGGAGTTATCGTCCTGACAAGAAAGCGTTAAACAAATGTACAAGGGGCAATAACTCTCAATTTATTGAAGTCAGAGTTAAGGACCTTATGCATGACACTTTCTCTTATCATGATCTTTCCATGTATGAAGTTTCACTCCAATGGCATGTGCCATATAGGAGTTATCATCATGACAAAAAATTGTGTTTTTTTACAAAGAGACATAATAATAACATATAGTGTTTGGTGGAGAAATAAAGAAATTATACTTGAATATACAGTAGACTCGTTACGTTGAGTTCGTAGGGACCCGTCAAAAACTTCGACTCATTGAGTGTTCGACTAAAAAAAACACATGCCATTTTCTAACAAGAGGGCCATGATGGCCCTGATATCACTCACCAGACAATCAGAGAAGAAGATTTTCAAACTTTTCCCTATGTTTCTATAGAAAACTTACCACCCCTGGGGCAGGGCTTTATTTGAACCCATAGGCATAATTCATATATTTTTTGTAGAGGACCTCAAGATGATGCTATGTGCCAAATATGAAAGCTGAGAAACTTCCAGTTTAAGAGGTGATTTCTAATTTATAGCACACAGTTTGGATTCTGATCTGGTGCATATGTGAACTTCATATGTGGTTTGTACAAGAGAGTCAATTGTAAGATTGATATGCACTAACCCTTTATTCCATAAATGCACCTTTCTATGCCTCTGTAATAGTCAATTTATGAAACCATTGTGATAAACAGAGCAAATGCTCTATTTATCACAATGGTTTCAAATTTACACAATTCTGAAATTTTCCTTTTCTCTAATTAATGCTCATTTTAGGTAGATTTATTCAAAGAGGTAGGATCTAAAAATAGCCCATAAGGGAATGGGTTAAAAACAGTGTGAACAGACAATAATTCTGAAGCAGACAACATAACAGTGAACAGGAACTTGACCTCTCCAATATTGCATAAGACTAACCCAGGCTATCTGGAGTCCAAGATAGAGGGAAACCCTTAGACTGTAGAAGTCTATTATAAAGTATAACCCACAGGGCAGGGCAGGGCCAAATTTAACCTCTGAACCATGATATTTTAAAAATTTATAAAGATATATTAAGTAAATCTATACACCAAATATCTAAGCTCTGGGACTTGTAGTTTTTGACAAGTAGATTTTAAAGCTTTCCCTATGCCTATAACTACTAAGTGAACCCAGTACTCTGCTAAAGAAAACTTAAACAACAGTCTGCTTCAAAAAACTGGCCACCCCTGGGACGGGGCCAATTTTGACCCCAGGGGTATAATTTATATAACTTTTGTAGAGAATGTGAATATGATGCTATGTGCCAAATATGAAAGTTGAGAACTTTCCAGTTTCAAAGGAGAAGATTTTCAAAGTTTTCACTCTATGTTTCTATTGAAAACTGGGTGGGGCCAATTTTGACTCCAGGGGCATTATTTATATAACTTTTGTAGAGGACCTATAGGTGATGCTATGTGCCAAAAATGAAAGCTGAGAAACCTGTAGATTCAGAGGAGAAGATTTTTAAAGATTCAAATTGTTGACGACGCACAACAAACGCTGACGGACGACAGACATCAGGCGATCACAAAAGCTCACCATGAGCACAAAGGTGAGTTAAAATCCAGTTTCTTCCATTACGTTCACCTAAACAAGCTACCATATTACAGTCATACTTGTGCTTGTATAATTTAGTCTTCACATTGTGTAAAGGAATTGCACTCTGTGTATATTAGAATTGTACATGTGCATGTAGATCCATTACTGCGAGTACAAACTTCTGTCTGTCCTACCCTATTAATGACACCATGCTCTAATTTACAATGATCTGACCAATTTTCAGATCCGTTTTGCTTCTTTCATTGAATTAATTGCCGTTTGTTTAGCGAATTTTTAAAACGCATTGTATGTTTACACCATTTCTATTGGGAACAGGGCTCTAGAAATTTTCAAATCCCAGCCGAGAAACGGACATTAACCACCGGACTTTTGCCCACCAAATCTTACATGATTGGTAATTATCACTTAGCTTATGATGCATACTTATTTCTTATCCGGTAAACGAAAGTCACTACTCAGAATTGTTTTTCTCTTCACTTCAGAATATTTTTGCATTAATAACTGCCATGAAGCTCTTTAAATGTGGAGTCTCGAAAATAGGTCAACCTTTAACTTGAATCAAGCGGACATATTGTTGACTTTTTGTTGCGATTGTTCAAAGTAAATTGTGTTGCTGATGGATATCAAGAGAGTATTTGCTCATAAAAACCTGATGCAAAGATATTATTTGTCAATGACTTTAGGTTACATATCTATTTCTTTGGATAAAAATATGCTTCGTTTTAAATGCAAAAAAGAAGAAGAATTAGAGTAGCCTAAATTTACGTTAATTTACTACAGACTTTGTTACCAAGTACATGGTAGGTAATTTCCACATCAATGCCAATAAACAAATAGAACTGTTTGCGGCATAAGAAATAGATAAAAGTGCACAATGCCTAACACATCTTATCAATATTACATGGCTGTGTGGCTGGCTAGCTGCGAGAACAATAATTATATAGCAAGTATGCCAAGACCGACTGGACCATAATCAGTGACCACCCCAAGGCATTTAATCCCTTGACACATAATTTATGATAGGGCACTTACGAAATGCAAACAGTACTTTAGCTAATAGACCGATGATTCTAATTAGATAACGGAAAACACAAATCACATCGACAACGGAGTTTCACCGTAATTTGTATCACGGGTCCGTTCAACAGAACCTTCACATTAATCTCAAAACTTGTTTCAAACCATTTAGACATATCCCTAGAACAGTCGTAACGTATATCGTTTATTTTGCATAATTTTCCATTCGTCAACATTCATTTAGTTGTGGATGTTGAGATGGGTGCACAAACATTTTCGTTTCGTTCCAGTGCTCGTTCATAGTGTGGAAAGTCAAGGCGAGTGATCCATTGTGAAATTAATTAATAAACGGAACACTCGGCTTTTGTCGTCTGAAATAATCTTTACAAGTTATTTTCGTTCATCTCTCGTAGCAAGGGTCTGCTTGAACGAGACTGTCTAAAAATACTTGTTGCGAATTTCAAAGTATTACACGAAAAAAACTGCACAATTTCAAAATTTAAAGGAGACTTACAGCGGTACCGAAAAATGATTACATGCAGAGACATATACATACATGTATGTATATGTCTGTTACTTTTTGCGAATGTGTGCAAATTATGAGTGTGAATCTTTGTTTATTAGACTTTATTCTAGTAAATTATCATTATTTACTCCAAAGTAAAGTCTACATTCAATGAATGTGTTTTTCACACATTTAGAAGATCTAATGTCCCATAGACGGATCTTTCAAAAGGTTACGAAAGGGTATCGAGAAGGAGTGAATAATTACCTGGAAGGTGGGAAAACACAGTGCTCGAAAGAATCAATAAAAGGAACAAGAATGATTCGATGGACCAGCACACATGCTCGAAATTTTGGATTATCGCTATTCAGATTAATGCAGGTATTTTTAATGAGATTTGATAGAATTTGAGCCGGGACCTCAAAATTCCCTCTGAATAGGCGGGTGTCTCGGAAGAACGAGAGTCGAAATAACGCCGTTATACTGTATGCAAGAATCTCGCAATCACTCATCCTGACCACCTAATACAACCACAATGGCAATGTTATCCCTTTTTGAAGTACAGGGAAACTCCTCTAAACTGGACACTAAATTTAGTATAAATATTGGTCATACAGAAAGCTCCTCTAAGAGCTTTCTGCATGATTTTCACACTGCAT